>JAGPOW010001034.1:4685943-4762106 GCA_030014935.1 Caiman crocodilus
TATTATATATATATAGAGAGAGAGAGAGAGAGAGAGAGAGAGGTGTGTGTGTGTATGTACACACACACACGTTTAGCTGCTGATAAATGCCCATGCATGTGCACAGCTGCAGAGCAGCATGTAGGCAGTGAGGAGCACAGCTCAGCAGCTCTGAGAGCTGTGTGCAGCTAATATGTCTGCTGTGGTGGAAGGAGAAGGGGGAAGGAGGGAGTGAGGGGGGCAGATCAGTGCCCCCCACAGTGAGGGAGGAGTGGGGCAGGGGCTAGGGCAGGCACTGCCCAACCAGGGCGGGCATGGGACAAAACCGTAGCTCATCCAGAGGGTGCAGGGGGAGGCTCTCTGCCACTGCTTGCACCCCGGGTGGACATCATGGGGTGTGTACCCCCAGATCTGTGCAGGGTGGGGCAGGGCAGGGTGGGCAGGCAGGTTACAGTTGTGGGCTGGAGCCAGTGCTGCGGTGGGCTGTTCTCGGCAGGGGCTGGGTTCAGGGTGGGCAGCAGCAGCACTGAGAGGTGAGCTATGGGGAGGAGGGGGGTGCTGCAGCCACCCCAAATTTCACCATTGGCCACCCTAACCCCTCTCCTAGTGCTACTGTAAGCCACCTGGCACAGCCCCGGCTCAACCCCTGCTTCCACCCAGGCTCCGGGCAGACAGCAGTGGTGCTGGCAGGTGTCAGTACAAAACAGTTAAAGAGATGCCTCGGCATAGCTGTGTTAAGCACATTGCAAACACGGGTGCAGGGATTTCCCTTGTAACGTGGGAAAAAGTCTCGGTGTAGGATCAGAGCCCACCAAAACCTTGCAGCTGCACCACCGAGTGCATGCTTACGATTGGCTCACCGTAAATTATATACGCGTGTCAGTCGGCAATTGGCTCGCTGACTGAATAAAAGGCTTGGGCGATGCCTGCCAAAATTGGAGGAGTGCTCGGATGTGCATGGGGAGAGATCCCCGCATGCGTTTCCAAGCCACAAAGGAGGCCTGATCAACCAACGACGACTCCCCGCCAGAATCATCCAACGCCCTATACCCTGCGTGAGTGTAAGCATCAGTGTGCCTGTTTCCTGTTTAAGTTTTGTAACTCCACGAGACGTGTCTACAGTATATACAGACTGTAAGTAAAGTTTCTTTTTTGTTGCAACCGCTGTGTCTCCAGCACCTCAATTCCGCTCCATCAGCAGTGACATTCCACCAGCGTTTCTCGGCCCCCACAGGAGGGAGGACCATGGCAAAATTTGGGGTGGCTGTAGCCCCCCTGTAGCCTCCTCCCAGCACCACTGTCACCTGCCCCGAGCCCAGCCCCTGCCGAGAAGAGCCCAACGCAGCCTGCAGCTGCAGCCTGCCCACCCTGCCATGCGCAGATCCCTGAAAGAAGCTCAATATTTTATTGGCTTTTGTGGTTGCTGCTGAAGCTCAGCTTCTTCATGTTCCCATTTTCCATGTGTTGGGTACGAATTGCATTTTTTATGGTCATGCAAGGTTAGCTACTTCCCATAATGCAACTGCCCTGTATCACTACAACAGAAAGGGAAAATATGTAGGAATATAGTTCAATCACTCCAGCTTATAGGAAAACAGGAGCATGAAGCACCCAGTCCCCTGAAAACATTCTGGTTTGGACCCAAACATTTGATTTTAAAATTTTTCTACTGAAAAATGTGCATATTATTTCTTGTCTGAATTTTCTAGCTTCAAACCTCCTGCCATTTGGATATTGTTATGCCTTTGTCTGGTAGACTGAAGAGCTCTCTATAATTATTGTATTTATTTCCATGAAGATATTACAGACTGCAAACAAACCATCTCTTAACTTTCTCTTCAGTAAGCTACTCTTTGTCATTCCTTCCTTCTCAAAATCTTGGAAGATTTCATTGAGCAGACACATATTTAGGTCCAAGACCACATGATACTTAAAAATATATTACACAAATATGCTCCACAAATTAGGAACGGAAATTTCAACCTCTTTCCAGCATGCTGGGAAACAGAAATATCAGCAGGTGAGAATATAAAGTGCTGACAAAAAGTACTAATTCACTGAACAACAGTCACCCACCACAGTACTGTTCAAAACCAATAGTCAAATAAAGCCATTCCCCAGAATCAGATATGAAAGATGCAGGTCCTATTGGTCAGACATAAAAATGGCCCAAGGAAGCATATGGCTTATTGCCAATCACTGATGTTTACAGAAGCAGAGAACATATCCTGGACAATATTATGTAGCAGATAAAGTAGCAGTACGGAGAGACTGTTACTGGCCAAGTCTTTATAGGGATGACAGTGCGTGTAGCAAAGGGCCTACAGCTAAAGGAAATAAAAATGGGATGTTTGAGGCTTGAATAAAGCCCAGGAAAAGTTCTCCCACACAGAGGCAGTATGAGTTCCCAAATCAAAGGGCTGGTATCCATATGAAACATAATTTTGGAAAACCAAAGGGCAGATCAGAAGCTGCTATTAATGGTTTCCAGAAATATACAAAGGAGGCCATGGCAACAGGCCTCTTTACTGAACACTCCCTGAATCACCCAGAGGAGATGCTATTTTAGACTTTGTTTTGGTTACTAGGACATTTACAGAAAAATTGTTAATAGTAAACAACCGGGGATCACATAATTAGAATCTGAATCAGTTTAAGTTGAATGGTAGGATAAACTAAAATAAATCTATATCAAAGGATCTAGATTTAAAATGGGCAAATTTTGAAAACTTAAGTTACCAGCTAGCAAAATCAACTGAACTGCAGTGATCAGCAACTCGCATGCAGAGCTGAAAATTCTTTAATTCAAAGGTGCAAGAACTGTAGGGAAGTTTCTGTTTTCAGACAAGACAAAAACTTACAGGGAATGACTCCAGATCTAACTGCATCGACCACCACCTCCAAAGAGGATATTGGGAGTAATCAGACATCCTTCAAGGAATTGGAAACAGGATCAATCAGCAATGAAAACTATGTCTTGGATATCAAGGATTGTAGTTCTAAAGTTAGCAGCCAAAAGTCAAGCTGAGTTAGACCTTGCAAGGGAAATTAAACAAATAAGCCAATGGATCTTCAACCATATAAAGAAAGAGAGAACAAGAAATGAAGAGGTGGAAGGGACATGGAGCAAAGATGGGGTAGAAATTCAGGACAATTTAGGTATGGATTAAGAACTGCATCGATACTTTACCTCAGTTTTCAATAACGATGATGTTGACTAGATGAGCAATGGGAATCAAGGCATAGAAATCAAAATGATCACAACCAAGCTAAAAGCAGAAATCAAAGCGTTCAATATGCCTAAGTGGAGCCATCAGATCATCTCTGTTCTAGAACCCTGTAAGAAATGGTCCATCATTTGGAAAAGAAATAGGAGGAGAAAGACCTTAATTAAATCAGAGGAGGACAGCACTGTGGGGGAAAACATGACAAAATGTGATCCTACAATGTCTCAAGTAAGGCATTTCCAGTAGAAATAGGGAAGTATCAATATCTTTAAAAAGGCGCTGCAGAAATCTCAGCTGAAACACTATAATTCTGGTCACTCAAGTTCAAGAAAGAACATACAGCTTTATATGGTTGAACTCAAAGTGGACCATGTGCAGGAAAATACTTTCAGGATGTACAAGTCTATATGGAAAACAGGAGACTAAAATAACTTGACTTTTTTATCCAGCAACACCGAGGCTGAGAGAGGACTGCAACTGTTCTTTCCATGTATGAGCAGGTAAACACCAAGGAGAGAAGAGAAGTTTAAGGTAAATGAGAGTTGACACAAGAACAAATGAGTATATATTTGGCATGAATAAATTTAGGCTGGAAATGAGAAGGTTTCTAACTATCAGAGCAGTGAGATACTGGAACAGCCAATGGGAGTGGTAGGGGCAAGACACCCAACTGCTGTTAAGATGGAATCTGACTGTATGCTTGCAAAAGCAGGTGATTGGACCCCCTGATCCAGCAGGTCCCCTTAGAGTCTGGTTTAAATTGCAATTTTGCATATTTAATGCAAGTCACAAAATTAGAAGTGATTTTCATGAAAAATGTGATTTGCAACAAAATGCTACCAAATGGCTGCTTGCTGGGGAGTTCCCTAGCAAATGGCCATTTCATGGCATTTCATTACAACAACACTGTGGAAGGAGGGGGGTTGCAATTTAAAGAGGAGCAGTGAGGCTGGCTCCCTGGCTGGCTGGGGGAGCAGCAGTGGCAGTGGCGGCAGGGTGGAGAAGAAGAATATCCTCCTTCTTCCCCTACCACTAGGGTCCCCTCAAACTCCGCCAGCTTTCATGAGGTAGAGGCAATGGCAGTGGCCACCTCCCCAGCCCCATCCTTGTGCAGCAGCCTGGCCTTCCCTGCCCAACCTCACACTTTGTTTAGCACTGGGGAGGGGGGGGAGCTGCTGCCCTCCCAGCCCCTTTGTGGTGCGAGGGGGCTGAAGCCCCTAAGGTGGCAGCAGCTCAAGGTGGCAGCAACACCTGCCAGTGGGAAAGGACCAGCTCACTGGACCAGAAAAGCAAAGAAAATGCTGTCTGTGCCCTCCACCACACTCCCCTGTGTCCCCTCCTTGATCCCCGCCCTGCATTGAGTGTGGAGGTGAGAGAGAAGTCCCAGCCATGGGGGAGGGAGAGGATTTCTTCCCTCCCTCCCCTCGTCACCTGCCCCTGCTTGGATGGGGGCGGGGGAAGGAGGGGAGTGGGGAGTTAAGTAGGGCTCTGCCGGCACCATAATCTGGGTGTGAAAATGGCAGCCCCTGCCATGATCAGGCCACAATATTTGTTAGCTGGGCTTATAATTTAAATCAGGTCCTAGGTCCCCTCTACTTGTAATTTCCAAACTAATCTATTCAGCTCTGCTTAAACCTATTCCTGGACTTGAAAGCAAATAATCTTAAGGAAAAAAAAAATCCTCTTAAATCAGAGGAATAGCTACCACTATAGCAACCCTACTTGTAGCAAGCAACATAAATGTTAGGTTACATACTTAAAGAGTCTAGGTGAACATTTTTGAGAAAGCAAGAAGCAAGAAAAGAAAAGAATAGAAAAGAAGCTTTATGATAATTGGGTCTTTGGTCTAGCAGAGAAAAGAAAACAAGATCCAATGGTCGTAAGATGACACTAGACAAATTCAAACATCGACATTCAAAGGAGTAAATGTATAACAATGAAGGCGATTAACTAGCAGAACAATTACAAACATTTGTGGTGGATTCTCCATTGCAGGAAATGTAGAAAAACATCTAATGCGATCTAAAAAGAGTCATTAGTTCAAAGAGGGATCAATTTAGGGAAGTTCTATGGAACGTGTTATGCAGAACATCAGACTCCATTGGAACAACAGTCCCTTCTGGCTTTATAATCTATTGATCAGTCATGTCTCACTATCACGACTGGATGTCTGTTGATGCATTCTGGACTGCTACCAAGTATAGGTGAGGAGCTAATAAGATTGAGTCGTAAGATCTGAATGACAGAAGATTCAGCTGGTCTTTGTTATATCCTCTTCTTTCCTGTTCCTTAACTTTTCCTCACAACCTCTTTTCTTGCCTTGGAACTCTCCTCTCCTGTACAGTTCCTTACACTGAGAGAAAATAATTCCAAACAAATAGCTAGCTGGCCTATTTCTTCACAGAGCTCAGATCTTTAATGATTCAGCTGTACTTATTCTAACTTGGTTTTTTTGGCACGCATGGAATTTTTGAAAACAGAAACAGCAACAAGCACTCTGAATAGCAGAAGAGTTTTAATTTACAAGTTCTAATACATTTACATGTGTAGACACAGAGATACAAAATATACACGAGTGTACTCTTAGGCTAAGTACAGACAGTCAAAAACGACTGCTAAACTAAATTCTCTGAGGCTGAACTGATTCAGTCTTTGCAGGTTAATCTAAGCTGAAAAAAATGAACCAATAAGCAAAAAAACAGACATTCACTCTCGATTCAGGAAATGAAGCCACATGCCTGCAGTGGCTCAAGCCAGAAGTTGAGGGCACTACAACACAGTTCTCTGGCATGTAGCCAGCATGGGCTGTGGACTTGCTTCCTCTTCCTGCTGTCCCAAAGGTCTCTGGGATTTGGAGTCCAGACTCACAACAACAGGACTCTTCAGGGTTGCTCATCACTTCCCCTTCCTGCCTCCAGGTTCTTCTGGGATTTGTAGCCCACAGTCGCAGCCAGCACTATGTAATCAGAGCAGGGCAACTCCATACTTGGAGGAAGGAAAATTTAAACCGCCTTCATGGCCCCAGACCCCAACAGGGATTTTCCTGGGGCGGCCAGTGAGCCAACCCTCACTGCTCCATCTAGGGAGCAGAAGGGCGAGGACAGCCGTGCTCTCTGGAGTAGACCGCACAGCCCAACTCAGGGCTGCAAAATGCTGGGAAACTCTGATTTAACTTGAACTAGGAAGGGATCTGGGTCAGAAGTTTCAGAAACCAATTTGGCCTAGATGAATTAAGTTTTACTACCCTCAATCAGGTTTATCTTATATCAGTTTTAGTCATTTTGACACTGGTTTATGTGCACTGAACTTCTGTTCTTTCATAGGTTTAAACCAGTTCCTGATCACTTAAACAGGTTTATGTGTAACTTCTGTCCCTAGCCTCATAAGGTCTTGTTACACAGCGATTGTAGGCAGCTCCTTGAGTTCTTAACCCCCGGATTGGCTACATGTGCTTAACACTTATTATGTGGCTTAAAGTTATGCCACTCCAAGGCCGGATTATCACTGATCCTCATAACCTTGCTCCTGTTCCATTAAGGTATGGCCTCTCCCCACAGCTGTGCCAACCAAACTGAAGTCCTCTGTATTCCAGGATGCAGTGACCCACCCCATATATGGTGTTTCTGCATGCAGCTGAAGATGGCAATGGCTTGAAGTGGGGCAGGGCTGTTGCGGAGTGGATAGGGGTGAGACATGGGAAGTTGGAGCTGGTGCTCAAGAATGCTACTGTGGGGCAGGCAGAGTGTAGCTTGGCACAAGAGAAAGAGGAAAGCTGTATGAGGCAGTGCCAAGGATGTGGAAGGCCTTACACAGAGGCGGGGAGGGCTCTGCTTCTGGCTTTGTTGTCTGGCCCAGCAAGATATTGATGGCTCCACTGCTTCCTGGCCTGGGAGCACTGCATCATGCTGCCACACCGGTTTCCTCCTGCAGCATCATGCCATGGCTGGTGGGAACACTTAGTAGCCATGGGAGGAGAGTGGGGAAGAGGAAGACAAAAGGAAGGTACTGCCCCATTACAGTGACCTACCAGCATGCTGCCTGTGCCAGGTTCCAGGGAAGCAGGTGATATTGACAGCTATATGTTCCCCCAACCCATCTCTTACACTCCTGCCTGTACAGCAGGGATAGAAACCTGTCCTCGCTCACCAGTCCTGCTCACCAGGCCTCTAGTGGCAACTCACAGATGTGCAGGTGGGAGACAGAGAAGGTTTTTTTTTTGTCTTAAGGCGTGACTGCTCCAACTCCAAGCTAACATTAAGATGAACAACATTTCTGCGGCTTACCATGTGAAGTGTAACAAGGCCTTTAGATTTCAAGACAGATTACCAAACAAATGAGGTTCCCCGCAACATGCTGATCTTTCTTATATATAAAATAATCTTGAAGATGTATCAATTGTCCTATACAACCAATGGGATTTTAAAAGCTGCCTCCTGAAAGGAGCAGTTATGATTTCTCTCAACTTTGAAGAATAAATTTAGAAAAACTAACTCACTCAAATCTGACTGCTTTTAATATGAGCTGTAACAAAAGACAGAGGTTGTTAAAACTAAATGCAGAAGACTGATCCCATCCATTCGTCCTTCCCCCTCATCCATCCAAACTAACCTCTAAACAGTCTTAAGATCTCAGTGAGACCATTTAGAGAAACAAATTATTAGACACTACAATTTTAGGCAAATCAAAAAGGAACAGCCTTTCCTAGAAATATTTAAGAAAATTCTCCTACAGAAACTGAAAATATTAACAGCCTAGATTCATAGATGCTAGGGTCGGAAGGGACCTCAATAGATCATTGAGTCCGACCCCTTGCATAGGCAGGAAAGAGTGCTGGGTCTAGATGACTCCAGCTAGATGCCTATCTAATCTCCTCTTGAAGACCCCCAGTGTAGGGGAGAGCACCACCTCCCGTGGGAGCCTGTTCCAGACCTTGGCCACTCTAACTGCGAAGAAGTTCTTCCTAATGTCTAGTCTAAATCTGCTCTCTGATAGCTTGTGGCCATTATTTCTTGTAACCCCTGGGGGTGCCTTGGTGAGTAAAACCTCACCAATTCCCTTCTGTGCCCCCGTGATGAACTTATAGGCAGCCACAAGGTCACCTTTCAACCTTCTCTTGTGGAGGCTGAAGAGGTCTAGGTGCCCCTGTCTCTCCTCATAGGGCTTGGCCTGCAAGCTCTCAACCATATGAGTAGCCCTTCTCTGTACCTCTTCAGGTTATCCACATCCCTCTTGAAGTGTGGCACCCAAAACTGCACGCAGCACTCCAACTGCGGTCTGACCAGTACCCGACAGAGGGGAAGTATCACCTCCTTGGATCTGTTTGTCAAGCATCTGCTGATGCATGATAAAGTGCCATTTGCTTTTCTGATGTCTCTCCGTAGGTGCAGCACTTTGCATTTCTCCTTGTTGAATTGCATTCTGTTGTTTTCTGCCCATATGTCCAACCTGTCCAGGTCTGCTTGTAGTTGTTCCTGCCCTCCAGCGTGTCCTCTTCTCCCCACAGTTTTGTGTCATCTGCTAACTTGGACAGAGTACACTTCACTCCCTTGTCCAAGTCGCCGATGAAGATATTGAAGAGTATTAGTCTAAGGACCGAGCCCTGCAGGACCCCACTGCCCACACCCTTCCATGTCAAAACCGACCCATCCACTATGACTCTCTGGGTGCGACCCTCTAGCCAATTCACCACCCACTGGACTGTGCAGTCATCTAAGTCACAGCCTCTTAACTTGTTCACCAGTATGGGGTGGGATACCGTATCGAAGGCCTTCCTGAAGTCTAAGTATACGACATCCACCCCTACTCCTGAGTCCAGGCGTTTTGTAACCTGGTCATAAAAAGAGACTAGATTAGCCAGGCATGATCTACCTGCTACAAACTCATGCTGGTTTCCCCTGAGCATAATTTGTCCTGCCGGGCTCTCGCAAATGTGAGCCTTGATAATTTTTTCAAAGACTTTACCTAGGATAGAGGTGAGACTGACTGGCCTATAGTTGCCCAGGTCCTCCTTCCTTCCGTTCTTGAAAATGGGGACCACACTGCCCTTTTCCAATCCTCCGGGACCTGGCCCGTGAGCCACGAGCATTCAAATATTCCTGCCAATGGCTCTGCAATGATGTCAACCAGTGCCTTCAGCACCCTCGGATGAAGCTCATCCAGGCCTGCCGACCTAAAGGCATCCAGTTCCTCCAAGTGACTCTGCACCATCTCAGGGTCTATGCATGGCAGTCTGGTGCCTTGCTGCTGCCTCTCTACAATCCCAGTGAGAGCCTGTTACATAGCAGAGTCCTAACTGGATAACCTAATGGCTACTTCTGGAGTACCCCTTTACACAAACACCCTACAAGTCATAGGTATTATACAAGTAAACTGTGATTCCCTTTTAAATCTAACACTGTCTGCCAGCCACCAATTTTACCCTAACAAAACATATTTGTTAGTTTAAAGCGAATAATTCAAGGCCAACCTCTCCAAATTAAATCTCATAGGTAAAAAGTGAAAGAGATAGGTAGACAAAGAAGAAGAAGCAGTGTATTCAGTAAATCATCAGAACTATTCAGCCACATCAACATATCTAAGTATCTAGAAGAACTAAATGATAACCTAGATCGGGGTGGCCAAGCTGCAGCACACATGCCATAAGAGGTGGGCTCTCTGTGTGGTACATGGCAGACTGGAGAGGGGCAGGCAGGAGAGGGCTGATAAGGCAAGAAGCAGAAAGCACATCATCAGATGGAGTAGGGAGCACAATCTAGATGAAAAAAGTAGAACAACAGATTCTGTAGGGAGTCTAGGGTAGAGAGGTGAAAGTAGAATAGCAGACTGCATATGGGGACAAGATAAACAGTAAAAAGCAGCACAGCAGATCAGGACGGGGAGAGGGATCACAGTGACACTGAAGAGAAGCAAGGTAGATGCTATTATGTTTCATGAATCCTCAACAAAAACAGAAACAAAACGAAACAAATTAGCTTACTTCCTAAATGCCGAACAGCAAGTTATTACTCTTTACAGGGACTGCATCAAGTGGGAAAAACTCTTTTTTCCCCTTAAGTATAAAGCTGGCAGAGTCTGTAGTTATACTCACGCTATTAGACAGGACATTTTTGATGTAGAGCATTACTAAGAATTATATTCAGAATACTAAGAGATGTAACTTTGTCTGATCACAATTAGAAATCATAGTTATCATTTGAACTGAGGTTAGTATTCATTAAATCATAATTAGAATAATATATGCCAATATGTGCTCTATAACATCAAAGACAGGTAGGAGCAACTGCTAAATTGAGAGAGCTTGGTTGTAAATTGTAAAAGAAAATCCATGTCCTATGACCTAATTTGTCCTTTTCAAAATAGAAATTCAGGCCTTGGTAATTCAGGGAATCATTTCAGTGTTCAGATACCCAGAGCGGAGACCAATGACACATCAAAAATGGCTCTTTTTCTTTTAATATTCCATATAATTCTTAATATTCCCAATGTGGGCTGAATCACAGCTTATTCTTTCTCTCTCTTTTTATCAGCTGCAGATCCTAAGATGTAGTTCCCATTATTAGTATGCTGTACAACAGCAAATAAACCTTTATTTTTTTCCATTTTCCCCTTCTCACAACAAATTAACTTGTATATTTTAGAGGATTTGCTGGCTCATCCCTTGAATGTATTATAAAAAAACCTCTGCTATTCCAGCTTTACGCTTCCTTTACAAGGAAATGATTGGATTTATTGCTAGTCATTTTTAGATCATATTAAGTCAAATCAGAACAACTAAGCACCCTTCAGGGCTTATACAGATTATCAAATGCTACTTGAAAAACAGACATGCAAGGCTACAAGAGGCAACAATACAAAGTGTATGAGAAATCTTATTTTCAAGATTCTTGATCCTATTTATATAATGTTTTAAAAATTTCAGGACAAATCCACAGAGCTCTCTGACAACTTTTGAAAGACCAGATGACTACTAAATAAAATTCTTTTGCTATAATAAACAAAGACACATGCAATTAAGCACCAAGTGACAAGAACCTTAAAGAGAAATATTCTTTTAATTTTTTTTGCCAACTACTTCTTCAGTAAAAGGCATTCATAACATTTCACCGACCATAAAGAACATTTTTTTCTTCAACAATTATTTATGTTCTTGATGGTGTCTATGACAGTACTAACAATGCCAGGCCTTGATTCAGAAAAGTGTTTATGCACATACTCAGGCCCTGACCAGTAATGCTTCCTCATGTATTTTCAATAATTATATTACAAAACTATAGATACGTCTTCCTTAAATTTAAATATGTACTACAGCATTTGGAGTCTTTGACAGCAAATGTATATTATAAATGGAACATCTTATCTTAACAACTTGGAAGAGTCTATTTAGAAAACACAGAACACAGCAGAATACATCCCATCACTTAAGTGTTAAGTATAGTGAAAGATAATAAAACAACTGAATTCCATCCTTTACTACCGCAAGAAAATAACTTATTGATAGCATGAATGGAATCCAATCCTCCATAATTTTCTCTTAGGGTATTTGCTCACAGCAAGATTTCCTCAGGATCTGGTGCTTGGGAAAGCCAAGAGAGCAAATACCCACACAGACATAATTCATCCACACTGGCACTAGAGTTATATTGGTTTGATTCTAGTGGCATATCCCCAGGCTCCCAGTGCATCCAGTCACCACAGCCACTCTAGGAATTATTTCATGGTATGCTTCTGGAGAGCTCATCTGCCCTTCCTGAGCCTCCATGCAGAAGAGTTCTTAGTGCACCAACATAGTAACAAAAGCATTTCTGCTCATCGTGTTCCTCTCTGCCATCTCTTCCAGACAGCAGAGGCAAAGCACTGAAATTATGTACCCTGTGCAGCTCTCTCTCCCCATCTCTGCACCTTGCCCATTGCAAGAACAGGAACAAAGCAGAGTGCCAAGCGGTGTCCTGTAGTGTCAGCCAGGCATTCGGGGAATCACAGATCTCTACAGAGGCAGTGATGTTTGCTGCTACTTTAGGGGAAAACTTTCACCTCGTCTTTTTTTGCCACTGAACCCCATGTCCAGAGGAAGGGTGTGTGTGTGTGTGTGTGTGTGTGTGTGTGTGTGTGTGTGTGTGTGTTGATGCTAAATTAGGCAACAAAAAAAATTGGGTCAATTCTCCCTCCGTAGCAGCAAATCCATTGCTTCTCTACAAAACTACCACAGAATGCCTTGAACTCTACGACATGCATTGCCTGTTCTGGCTCCCTTCAGAAATCACAAAGCTTTGGCACAGTGAGGCAAAGCATCAGCTAGGCAGCAGCCAAGTAAGCTGCAGCAGGTAGCCCTGGGGTGAGCTACCCTTCCCATCTTTTGGCACCCCTTCTCATAGCAGCATCCAGACAGTGATGCAAATTGACAACTATAAACTATAAACTTTTTACTAACACGTTTTTATTGCCAGTAAAAAAAAAGTAATTCTTGGGTTGGCAGCCCCATGCAACTACAGTAATGTTTTTATACCCTGCTGTGATGTTTTTACATCTACCCCTCTAACTGTATCCCATACCATACTGTCCCCTCCAGTACAGACCCCCCAGCTACCATATCTCCCCTTTTCAGCTCTACCACATCATCCCACAAGGAACTATGGAGGCTCCAGTGAGCCAGAAGGCTGTGATAAATTTGACAGGGTGCCAAGCAGCACTCCTTTGCTCTTTGTCCAGCATTGACACTTGAACATAGCTTCATTCAGGCACTGAATCTTGAAATAAGCTCAAAACTATTTTTATGGAATTTACAGATGGGATTTTAGGCTATATATTCATAAAGACCATCTGTAAATGCACAGGCAGCTGGCAACCATACATATCGGCCACGTGTCCCACTCATGCACCCCATATTATACTACTCCCAGCCAGTGCCAATGTCTGATGTCTGGATCCAGTTCAGACAGAAGCCCAGCTATTGCAGCAAAAACATATAGAGCCTACAGAACAAAGGGGAAAGGCATTCATCAGTGGTTTGTGACCACTGAAAGTCGTGGCAGACTGTGTCACATAGATAGAGTCATGAAAGAACACAGATGGAAGGGATCTCAAGAGGTCATATAGTCTAATCTCTGTCTTAAGGCAGAACCATCTCTGTCCAATTCATGAGAGAAATGTTATTGAAGATGCATTTAATTTCTAGTGAAGGAGATTCCATAGTCTCTCTATAGATAATCAGTTCCAGTGCTTAGCTACAAAAGTTCTTTCTAACACTAAATCTAAATCTCCCTTATTATAATTTAATTCAAATTCTTCTTGTCCTGTCCCCTGTGAACACAGAAAAAGTGATTGAAATCTTTATAAACAACCATTTTTTGTACTGGAAGATTAAGTTGATTTAATGCTAGTCTTCTTTTCTTCAGACTAAATAAACCCAGTTCATCTAACCTATCTTCATGTCATATTTTCTACACCTCCAACCACTTCTGCAGCTATTTTCTTAATTTGTCCACAACTTTATGGTGCTCAAAGCTGGATGTAATATTCCAGATGTGTCTACTGTACATTGGGTAGAATAGAACTGTTCCTGTTAATACAGCTAAGTATGGGGTATTTTTGGAACAACAATATTAAATTGATGATTCAATCATCTTGTGATCTACTCTAATCCCTACTTCCTTTTCTGCATTACTGCAGCCTAATCAGCCATTCCCCATTTTGTATTCATGCATTTTATTGCTTCTTCCTTGCTTATGTCCTTATTGAGTTTCATTTTACATCAGACATTCCCTTCCAATTTGCAAAGATTATTTTGACTTCTAATCCCTTATTCCAAAGTATCTGTAACCCCACACAACTTGGTATCACCCACAAATTTACTAAGTGTACACTCAACTCTATTCTTTAGGTCATTAATGAACATATTAAGCTTTTCCACATCCTTTTTGAATTGTGGACGCAGTACTCCAGCTGCAGCCTCACCAAGGCCGAGTACAAGGGGAGAATGATGCCCTGGGATTTGCTTGAGAAGCATCAACAGATGCAAGCCAGCATTTTGGCTGCTTTACTATCTGCAGCATCGCACTGCAGGCTCATGTTCATCTTGTAGTCAATGATGACCCCCAAGTCTCTCTTTTCCATAGCGCTAGCCAGCGTAGCACTGCCGAGCGTATAAGGATGCTGCAGGTTTTTCCTCCCAAGGTGGAGAATGTTACATTTTTCAGTGTTAAACACCATCAGGTTCTCATCTGCCCATTTGCTAAGCCTGTCCAGGTCAGCCTGGATTGCACTCCTTTCTTCAGGTGTGGATGTTTTGCCCAAAGTTTGGTGTCATTGGCAAACTTGGCCAGTCCACTTCTGACTCCAATGTCCACATCATTAATGAAAATGTTGAATAATATGGGTCCAAGGACAGAGCCTTGGGGGACCCCACTGGTCACAGGGCTCCACGATGATTGACTTCCATCAATGACTACCCTCTGGGTCTGACCATGGAGCCAATTTCCCAGCCAGAGGATTGTGGTGGACCCAAGGCCACAATTGGCCAGTTTTGTCAAGAGGTGATCATGGGATACCAGATCGAAGGCTTTTTTAAAGTCAATGTATATGACACCAATCTCTTCCCTTGTCCAGGTGATAGGTCACCTGGTCATAAAAGGAAATGAGATTGGTCAAGCAAGACCTATCCGCAACAAACCCATGCTGGCTATCCCTCAGGATGTTGGCATCAGCCAGTCCATTAAGGATGGCCTCTTTAATAAACTTTTCTAAGACCTTTCCTGAGAAAGAGGTCAGGCTGATGGACCTATAGTTTGCCAGATCCACCTTCCTCCCTTTCTTGAGGATAGGCACTACATTGGCCTTCTTCCAGTCTTCTGGCACTTCACCAGGAGGCCAGGAGTTCTCAAAGATCCGTGCCAGTGGCTGGGCTATGATGCTGTAACAGCTCCTTGAGTACCCTGGGGTGTAGATTGGCAGGGCCGGCTGACTTGAAGGTATCCTCTCAAGGTGTTCCTTCATGAGGTCAGCATTGATGGAGGGCAGGGGATCTCCCTCAACTGGACCTCCCTGTCCCATAGTGGGCATGGGAGTCCCATGGGACTGATGAAAGACCAACGCAAAGTATCCATTTAATAGGTTGGCTTTTTCCTGGGTGTCAGTTGTCCAGTCTGGTTTAGCAGGGGTCCAGTGTTGCCCTTGCTTTTTCTCCAGCTCCTCACATATCTAAAAAAGGACTTTTTATTGTCCTTGATACTCAAAGCTAGTTGGAGATCAGTTGCAGCCTTGCCTTTCCTGGTTTGCTCCCTGCAGGACCGAACCAGCACAGAATATTTCCTCTTGGAGGTGAATCCCATCCTCCATCCTTTGTAGGCTTTTCTTTTTAGCCTCAGGAGGTCTGCTAGATCCCTGGAGAGCCAGGGGGGGCTGCTGTGCCCTCTTGCTGCCTTTCCTTTAAGATGGAATAGAATTAGCTTGTGCATTGAGGATCGCTCCCTTGAGGAGCAACCACTCATCCTGAACTCTCCTCTCCCTGGGGTCATGGTCCCTGAGGGCTTCACTGACAAGCCTCCTGAGTTTGTTAACGTCAGCTTTCCTGAAGTCAAGGTCTTCAGTGTTGCTGACTGACTTGACAGCTTTATGGCGGATGGTGAAGGTGATCAGCTTGTGGTCACTGTCACCCAGCTTCCCATTGATCACTAGGTCGCTGATTAGGTCATCTTCAGTAGCCAGTACCAGGTCAAGGAGCGCTTTACCTCTTGTTGGCCCGTAGACTTCATGAGTCAGGTAGAGGTCATCCATGCACAATAGGAAGCTTTGCGAGCATTCAGATTTTGCTGAGTGATCCTCCCACAAGTTGTCTGGGTAGTTGAAGTCACCCATGACAACCATGGTCCTGGAGCATGCATCCTCAGCCATTTCCTGGGCAAACTCCTGGTCAAGCCCTTGACTTTAGATTGGAGGTCTGTAGTAGACTCCCACTGTTGTGTCCCCTGTGCCGTGTTCCCCATGGATTTTAACCCAGAGGGTCTCCAGTCATCCACCTGGTCACCAACATCAGCTTGCAGGGATTGGCTGATACCAATCTGAAACCAGATACAGCTGCATGTATCTGAAATCAGATACAGCTAGTAAGTCTATTGTGGTGAAAGGGGAGGTGGAGGGAAGAAATATGGGGGTGAGGGCAGATCAACGCCTCCCATAATGAGAGAGGGAATGGGACTGGGATAGGTGCTGCCCACCCAGGACGGGGAGAGTGTGGGACTAAGCTGCAGCTTATCCAGGGGGTAGCTTCCACTGCTGCTCCCACTGTTTGTCCAAGAGGGCACAGGGGATGCTGCATGCTCCCGGATCTGCATGGGCTGCAGCTTCTGGCTGAGACCGGGACTGCGGGCCACACTGCACTTCAGGTGGATGGTGGCAGGCTGGAAGGGGAGCTTTGGGGTGGGGTGGGGGGGCTGTAGCCACCCCAAATTTCATGTAAGGACCCCCATAGCCCCCTCCCAGAACTGCTGCTCCCTGCCCCAAGTGCAGTGCAATGTGGCCCCTGGTCTCAGCCCACAGCTGCAGCCTATCCCACTCAGATCTGGCAGCACATGCCCTGCTGGATGAGCAGAGGGAGTACTGGCTGGAGCTGCTAGACAAGTGGACAAGCCACATGCAGCAGCGGGAGCCACCCTTTGCCCCAGGATGAGCAGCGGCTCTGTCTTGTGCCTACCCCCTCCCTCACCATGGGGGGGCAATGGTCTGCCCCCTCCATGCCCCTTTCCTCCTCCCCAGCCACCACAACAGACTTACCAGCTGCACGCACCCCTCCAAGCTGCCAGTCTATGCTCTTCACTGCCTACGTGCTGCATTGCGGCTACGCACACACGCGCAGACATTTATCAGCCAAATTATTGGCCACTTTAGGCTGATTTCTGACGTAGTCAATTTTCTTTATATTGGTGCTGATCTGATATTGGACTGATGTATTCGTGCACCTCTAGTAATGTCATTTTACACTATCAGCAATGCAGAGTCAGCATGAATTCACCAAGGGCAAGTCAATCCTGATCATCCTGATAGCATTCTATGATGACATGAATGGCTCTGTGGATGTGGGGAAAGCAGTAGGTGTGATATATCTTGACTTTAGCAAGGCTATTAATACGGTTTCTCACAACATTCTTGGAAGCAAGTTAAGTACGGGTTGAATGAAGGGACTATAAGGCAGACAGAAGCTAGCTGGATCATTGGGCTTAACGGGTAGTGATCAATGGCTTGAGATCTAGTTGGCACCTGGTATCAAATAGAGTGTCCCAGGGGTCAATCCTAGGGCCAGTTTTGTTCAATATCTTTCTTAATGATCTGGAAGATGGGATGGATTGCACCCTCAGCAAGTTTGCAGATGACACCAAGCTGTGGAGGTGTAGTAGATATGCTGGATTCAGATTGACCTAGACAAATTAGAGGATTGGGCCAAAGAAATCTCATGAGGTTCAGTAAGGATAGGTGCAAAGTCCTGCACTTAGGACAAACAATCCCATGTACCAGTACAGGTTTGGGACCAACTGGCTAGGCAGCAGCCATACAGAAAAGAACCTGGGGATTACAGTGGACAATAAGATGGATATGAGTCAACAGTGTGCCTTTGTTGCCAAGAAGGCTAACAGCATACTGGGCTACATTAGTAAAACCATTGTAAGTAGATTGAAGGAAGTTATTCATCCCCTCTATTTAGCACAATAAGACCACATCTGGAGTAGTGTGTCCAATTTTGAGCCCCCTCACTATAGAAAGGATGTGGACAAGTGGGAGACAGTCCAGTCGAAGACCATGAAAATGGTGAGGGGGCTGCAGCACATGAATTCTGAGGAGAGGGTAAGGGAACTGGGCTTATTTAGTTTGGAAAAGAAAAGACTGAGGGGGGATATGATAGCAGCCTCCAAATACACGAAGGGTTGTTCTAAAGAAGATGGAGCTAACTTTTCTCTAGCTCTCTAGATGATGTAACAAGGAACATTGGTCTCAAGTTGCAGCAAAGGAAAGTTAGGTTGGATATTAGAAAAAAGTTTCTCATTGGGGGGTGATAAAGCACTGGAACAGTTCAAATAGAGAGGTGGTAGAATATCCATCCTAAAGCCTAGCTTGACAAATCCCTGTCTGGAATGATCAAACTGGGAATGGTCCTGCTCTGAGCAGGAGGCTGAACTAGATGACCTCTTGAGGTCCCTTCCAACCCTAATTTTCTGTGATTCTATCTTGACAGGGCAAAGCAGTGATACTAAATTCTCACAGATTAGAATGCGTAAACCTACAGCATCCTAGTGTTTCATGTCATCACATTACTTTGAATTAGCAAATTTTTGCATTTATAAGACAACCATGATATAGAATGCAAGTAAAGATCCTAAAATGTACAACTTCACTGTGCATAGTTATTCTGCACAGAAAGTTATGGACAATAAACACACACATATACGTATGGAGGATGCCTTTTTATATACCGGTAAACTATTTCTTAAAAATCTCTGGTAAGAAACGTATTGTCTTTCTAAAACTGTCTTGCTTAGGATTAATATAGTTCTTACTTAACCAGGGTTAGTGGACCAGCATATGAAACACTTTATTTTTACATTTCAAAGGATTCCAGTGAAGGCAGATATTTTCAAATATTACATCAGCAAAATATGCCATGGCTATTAAGCCTGTAAAATAAGCTAATTGTGTTATGCTGCCAGAAAAACTCAGTCTCATTTGGAATGCCACTGAAACCTCAGCGTATGTGAATGGGGTTCTCATCCTGCCAGATAACAGGTTATTTCCCATAAATCCCATTTAGCTCCTCTGTACCTGCCTTGGGTATCAAATAATGTCCCTTCCAAAACTGCTGGAGTTGACGTAGGCTCTGATCAATGTGAGATGGTTCCTGCAAGACCCCTTCTCTCTATGCACTTGAGTAGTGATTTAACATGTGGCCCAAAATTGACAATCCTTATTACCACTCGCACTCTTACATCTTAAAACAGAAGCCACCAACCTACAGCCTGTGTGCTCTTAAAGTGGTGTGATCTGGCATGCAGAGGTCTGCTCTGGCATGGGGAATCAGTGGCATAGAGCTGCTCTGTGCTGCCCAACCCCTCTGCAGCACTTCCCTCTGCTGTAGAGCTTGTCACTCCATCATGTCTGTTTCCCCTTGCTGCAGAGGGGTTGGGGAACAGCAGCAAGGGTCAGTGCATGTGACTGACCACTCCAGGGGGGAGGGACTTGTGGCCTACGCTGACAGAAGGTTGCTGCCCGTCTTATAACACTGTGCGATTTATTTATCATAACATTTTTTATGCAAAGAGCAAAGCAACATTCAAGTACGGTATGTAGGTTAGAAATATATGCTACCATCAGTGCAATATTTGTTTTTTCTGTGTGTAATGGCAAGGAGGTCATGTCTCTGCTCCAGAGTGTGGTGCTCTGCAAAGATATCTGAGCTAGTCTGGGTATGTGAAACAGTTTAGCTGCATTATTGCAGGTTCATTATCCATGTTGAGAAGCAGGGTATGGAAGCCTGAATGGAGCACTGCACTAATATTGTTTCTGGTGCCCATACTAGCTTGTTCAGAGTTAGCTCAGGTACTTATGCAGAGCACAGCATTTTGCTATTTAGATATATCCTAAAGGTTTCACATATATCAAGAGAACTAGCTCAAAGGCCCCAGTGACTGGTTGCACTGGCAATTACAGTCTCTCAGCTGCTGAGGCTGTGAGCAATGGCACTTTATAATCTTATAGGGGAAAAACCAGCTCTAATGCCATCTGGTCATGTGTTTCAGGCCAAGATATTTAGTGCAAGCTGTAATGAAAAGTTGTGCATCCTCCCAAACATCCAAAATATGCCAGCTGTGCTACAATGTCACATGTGCATTCAAGGGAAGGGCAGCTGTCAGTGCTTCTTTCTGAAGATAGGAAGTAGGGCATCTCACCTACGAAACCTAAGATTTCCTACATAGCCACAAATTGCTTCTTGCTTTGGGAGAATGAAAGAAAAGAGTTTGTCTGACAAATGAATGCAGTCCCCATCCATCAAAATGGGTTCTCTCACTGCTAAGAACTAACATAGAAATAAACACTGAACCCATCATCTGGAACTACCAGATTTACTACTACAGCAACCTTGTGAAGGAAGATGATGCTGTGGTCCTGATGCTGGTCTGACTTAGGCTAATGTAAACAGATGAGACCTAAACTCCACTACAGTCAGTAGAATTGCACCAGTGTAAAATTGCTTAAAATGAGCTCAAAATTTATCCCCTCATCTTTACCTTCGCTAATGAACCCTACATTTCACATTTCAAATATTCTTCTGGTAATATATCACTGGCCCTGAATTGTTCTGTCGTCTCATATTAGCACTCATCAGTCATGCTTAATGTAAACTAAATGGTACTTTTGCTCTAATATACGAAAAATAAATGGGAATACAATGAGATTCATGCAGTAGGAAACTTCTAATCTGTTAGCAACTCTAATTGCTATAGTTATTTCATGGCACCTTGTAATCTAGGGGAACATGTAAAAAAATTATGATTACATAAATAGAAAGCCAAATCCTTTGCCTTGAAAGATGTATCAGACCCAATTCTTTAATGTACTATTTGTAAGAGCAAAGAGAACAGGATGTATCTTCTGTGCCATTACTAATACAGAGAGTTGTTCTATACTAACAAATACATGCTTCAGGTACAGAGAAGCTAATTATTTCCCTTTCTCCTACCTGCTCCATTTGAACATCAACAACGGGGAAAATTATAGTCCAATAATCGATTCAACAGGAGGAAACTACATTAGGAAAAATAAAATCCATTCCTTCTAAATGACAGAAAAGTATTTTCCAGTCTTGAGTTTACCAGCAGTAAAAATATTACCATTTCCAAAGCGGTAGCAGGAAATATCCCAAGGACACTTTGTAACACATTTGTGGAGGCTTGATTTCTATACCTAGTTAAATACAACACAGTGATAGTATACAACTATCATAGCACATGCTTTGCAAACCTTTATGGGCAAGTCTATTTTAAATAACTAGTTTGATAAAATTTTATGTGCTGTAGACTATTTGGCTAACACATCTTGAAATGGAATATAAAATTGGAATGAAAAGAAAATATTAAAATACCCTGAATGTTGTGCTCCAGAATTAATGCTAAATATACTGCTTTATTCATTGTATTATTATTCTAAGTTTGCTTTTCTACTCTGGAAAGCAATATAAAAAAAATATCTAAAGAACAATGACGTGCAGTTACCTGAAAAGCCTCATTACATAGTTTCTTTTTAGTGCAAGTCTAACAGTCTTTTCTAACCAAAATATCCACCATAGACAAGAATGTGAAGGTTATAAAATGCTTTATTTTCCAGTAGATTTAGTTTCATCTTCCCAGCATTCATGTATTTAGTATAATCCATTTATAAATACATTTCAGGTTGCTACTAGCATTTCAAAGCTTAGAAAATGTCTTTTAATTGTAACTATTGTGCCCATCTTAGAGTATTTCTGCTCTTGGGCCCTCCTCAAAACTCCTATTGACAGCAGTAGAAATGCAAAGGGTAGAACAAAGCAGAAGTAAGTACATTAGTTCCATTACCCCTCTCTGAAATTAAAAGAGCAATCCAATCTCTCTCAATTGTAAAATTTCAGTAACTAGGCAATCATGGAAAAGAGAAGCAAGTGGCTTTAAAACTGAACGTTTAGTAAAAATGTGACTACCCAAGCCTGGAAATTAGTCATCAGAAATGATGATGACGTACTTGAGCTTCTTTCTCTCTCATTACCTATTTGTACTTCCATTTACTGAGTTTGATTTCTGATTTTTGGATTTATGGAAAGACAGTAATTTACTTTAACTTGAAATGGAGCAGAGGGGGAAATGTAAGCGATGGGTGTGCAAAATAGTTATATCTTAACCTTATTTCCTTTTGTTACTGCAGATGTCTCAACTTTTCCTCATTTAATAGAGATCTGTTTTTTAACCTAACAATATTACCATTCAGACATCCTTCGCCTTAGGAGAGACATCTAAATAGGGTGAAGTTACACATTATGCTTATATTAAGTCTGTGGAACATTAAGCAGTATTAAAGTTGGAACGTGCTATATGCAGTAATATGTTAAGGATTAATACTGTTTCATGCCTGTACAGCTCTGACTTGCCACTGGAAGACTGATGAGCAGAGGCATAGCCAGGAACCAAGACACCTGGGCCCTATCCTTTCTCTAGGTAGGGAGGGGCTGGAAGCAGTGCATCCTGGGATACTGGAGAACTGCAGATTGCTTGTTTTATCTACATGGAGCACACTGAAGTTACTCTAACATGAGCTAGACAGCATAGTCCAGAATTAACCTTCACTGGAAGTGGTATAACTTTGAGAAGCTTGGAGAGCACTTTGCATGAATTGATGATTTTAACATGTGAACTGGCGTTTAGAATGGTCTAAGTGTAATGTGTAACTTTATTAAACAAGGCCAAACAACTCTTATAGACCCTATTACTAAAGATTCAGACCATCTTGTAAACTTAAAGTATTTATCTTCAAGATACTTCTTGATGGGAAGAGAGTGCTAAAGAAAAAGAGACTAAGACCCAGCTCCTCATAGATCTTTAAGATGTCTAATTCCCCTTGAAAACGGGAGGTAAGTGCAGAAACACCTTTGAGGGTCTGGGCGCAAGTCATTTCCCCAAGGTCATAGAGGACAATGCTGAAAGAGCAGGGAACTGCACCCAGATCTCCTTTGAGCTAGGTCAGCACCTAACTAGTTTCCACCTTTTTACTTTTAATGCAGCTCAGTGAAATAAAAGCATGAAACACTTCTGTAGAATAGTATAAGCTCGAGTTCCCCTACCTCTGATATGTCCCTATTCATATCTTTCAATTGTTGGCTTTTACTACATCCAACAGTATTTCACTGTGCTCTGCTTTACCTCACTTCTGTCTTTTCTCAAGAGACTCTTAAATAATAAAAGGCTTCGTCTACACAGGCGGCAAGAATTCTACCAGATCTCTTATTTACTCTTGGTTTTTCCTTTTATGAATGGCACTTAGGCACTGTTGTTCCTTTCTTTGTCCCATACAAGCAGCTTTAAAAAGATACTAGCAAAAAAGCAAAAACAGCAAAAGCTCAAAAACAAAAAAGTTAGCTTCCAATGGCAGAAGGCCTGTCATGAACTATGCTACAGAGAGGTTTTCTGTCAGGTCTTCCGTGAGGGGCTTTCATTTTATGTTTTCTATGGTTCATGTTCTAAGCCTAAACAACAAAGATAATTCCCACCTTCCCCTCCCCATGACTTCCTGTGTTTCTCAACCATTAATATAACAATTAAATCCAGATGTGTGCTTCAGTATTGTGAATCTACTGTAAATTTTGGACAAGATTTTCAAAAGTAACCAATGACTTGGGGTGTCCAACTTGATAAATCTTAAAGGGATCACATTTTCAGAAAGCAATAAGAAGCCATCATCTGTAAATGAGGTCCTTTAAAACCTAGTAGCCAAAACTATTAGTCACTTTTGCCAATCTTTGCTTTGTTTAGATAGACTGGTAGAAGTACATTAGCCTTGTAACAGAATGAAACAGAAGCGAGTATAATCTTCTTCCTCAATGTAGACAGGAAAAGATGCTGTTGTTTCTCTCCATGGACAGGAAAGAACTAGGGCTGTGTGAAGCTTTGGTAGCAACTGGATTTGGAGGACATTTGGCCCGATCTGGTGGTCAAATCTTCAAATCTGAATCGACCTGGGAGACCTATTAATCTCTCTGAATTGAATTGGGAGCCCCTAAATTGATTCAAAGAGATTCAGAGATTTGGCAGTAGACTGTACAGGCAGGCACTAGGCAGTGCCAGCAGGAGCAGCTGTGGCAGCAGCTGGACAAACTCCAGCAGAAGCCGCAGCTCATGCGGCTGCTCCCCCAGCTGCCCTTCCCCACCTGCCGGGGCAAGGCAGGCGGTGCTGGCAACCCCAGGAGAAGCCATGGGAGCTGGGAGGAATTATCAAGGAACTGAAGGAATGATCAGGGAGCTGGGGGAATTGAACCAGGAGCTGGGGAGAAGCCCCTGTTTGTTCCCCCAGCTCCCTGATCATTCTCCCCAGCCCCCGCTGCTTCTCCCGGGGCTGCTGGCTCAAGCTGCAGCTTGTCTGACTGCTTCCCCAGGTGCCCCCCCCGGGGGGAAGCAAGCAGTGCTGGTAGCCCTGGGAGAAGTGGGGGCTGGGGGGGAATGATGAGGGAGCTGGGGGATTGAACTGGGAGTTAGGGGAATGATTGGGAGCTTCCCCCCAGCTCCCAGTTTGATTCCCAAGCTCCTGGTTTGATTCCCCAGTCCAATCCCCCAGGCTCCTCAATCATTCCTCCCAGCCCTGCCGGGTTCTCCCGGGGCTGCCAGCACTGCCTGCCTTGCTCTTGGGGAGGGGGCAGCTGGGGAAGCAGCGGGATGAGCTGCCGCTTCTCCTGGGGTGACCAGCTGAAGCCAGGGCTCATCTAGCTGCTCCTCTAGCTAGCACTGCCTGCCTACATGGTCTATGGTCAAAGGAGATTTGGTGCTGAATATCTTCAGATTCAGTCAAATTTAATCAAGACAGTGATTCAAATCACCAAATCGAATCACTGTTCCTCCGAATTGCCAAATCTGAGTCCAAAGCAAATACTTTCTGCTTTGCATCAGTCTAGAAAGAACCTAACAACATCCTAAGACTATGCTTCAATTTACATCAGGAGAGATGTATGTTTTTAACTGAAGACATGACAGTATTTACCAGTTCTTCAAAACAATTATATTTTTAGAGAAGTGCTAATGCAATCTTTCCAGGCTAACTCACTGAGTGTGGAATTTAGCACAGACATTTTGCTGCCTTTTCCTAGGCAGAGTTTTCCGTGTCATTTTAAAGACACAAAATTTAGTTTGGAGAAACAAATTACATTAATATTTCTGGATTCTAAAAATTATTCTTCATATACAGAATCTGGCTTCCTTCATAGTATCTTGATACTGGTTCCAGGGACTTTCATATTAGTTCTTATTAAGATTCTAAAACCAATTAATTTTGTATAAGGAGCATACATATGCCAATCATAGGTCTAGTCTAATGAACTGGGCACAAAAACAGTCCCCTGGAGATAAAACATTTTCTCTACAGATTTCTCTTGGTTACAACAGAAGAAAAAGTCAATTTTGTGTATAACATGCTAGTAGGTTTAGCACATTTTCCACACAGTCTGTTGTAATCAACTCACATAAAATAGTTCATTCATACCCATAAATAAGAAACTACATATTGCTATTTAGACATTAATTTAATTAATTTGGTAGTGTCGTGCTGAATCATTCTGTTGTTAACAGAGGCTGTACAAAATATCATGTCTTTGCCAAAATCATCTCTATGTAGCAACCTGTAATATTAGGATTTGATAAACTTGTTTAGTCTGAACAAATTTTGTTCAGCAGAAAGATATAATTCCAATGTGGAATTATTTTTGAGAGTTACTATTTTTTCTTTTTGCATTTCGAATGTTTGGAAGTATGGAAAAGGTCTGTGGGTTGTTTCCAGTTTTACTTTGTTATAAAACATCCTCATGTTGTAATTCTCAACATCGATGTTTGCTGTTTACATGGGGAGCAATAGAGTAAAAAGTAATAAGATTGACTGCAATGATTGGGCTACAAGAAAGGAAATTTATTGGATATATTTGAATTGATGTAAATTTGCTGCTGGTAGCTACTGCATTCGTGGGCTATTTGGGAAGCTTCTGGTGTACAGCACAGGAAATATCAAACAGTCCAATTACAATGATGAAAGTGCTCAGTCAACATGCTGTGGCCCATCACTCTGGGCTGGTAGGGAAACATTTTATCCATACTGCAGTTTGTGGCTTGCACAGATAGCGTCCGTTATCTCACACGCTTGTCCTTTTAAAATATATTGCACAATAGTGGGACCACAATTTTTATGACAGCACAGATTCCAATCTTTTTTAGTCCTTTTATGGAAAATTAATCATCATATCCCTTTTACAGGGAAAAACTGCCTGCTGACATGCTGCTGTAACTGATTAGTCCTTTAGAAGTGTTTTTTCTGTTTGTAAGGCTTATCCACTCCTCTGCCTGGCTACAAATCCCAGTGCCTTCCATAGAGTTCCTCACACTACTGCAAATGATCAGCCAGCTTCTTCATGTTTGGTATCTGTCAGTTCTTTGTGTGTGTGTTTAGCAGTATGTTCCTAAAGAGTTTGAATTATAGATGTTTGCATGCGTTTTGGGTGTGGTGGCTATATATATTTTCGCTGTGCTTACACTGCCCTCTGAGCACAAAACAATCCTTTATTACCAAGTTCTATCAGTTCTGTAAACCAAGTGTGCCAAAAGGTATAAATTTCAAATGCAAAGAGTAAGCAGGACAAAGAACTAAAATCCACAGCTTCAGAAACCAGGAAGTACAAGTCAGAGCTGGTTATCAGCTACTCATTTAGGGCTTGTTCCTTTGGTTGTCACAGTTAATCCTTCCCATTGAATTCAATGGCCCTTGGATCGGGCTCTTACCAATTAATTTTTATATTAACACGAGAACAAATAATTTTATGCTAAATAAAAGTACCATTGAAATGAGGAATGCATCCATCTGTTTGGAAGAGAGAATGATCTAAATACAGGAGTTATTATGCTGGATCAGAATCTTGGTTAATTTGTTTCAATATGCTATTTCTAGTAGTATATTATTCCTTGGACTGTAGAGAAAAATAAATATAATACATCTAGCCAGTTATAGCACTGGGGAGAGGTATAAATAGCATATCTCGATTAGTTGAATGCTGCCAGCCCACTCTAGGAAGTGCAAGAACTGGTTACCAGCATCACTGGGAAAACTAAAACTAATAGCCTAGGGTCACCATATGTCTGAGTTTTCCTAGACATGTCCTCTTTTTTGACCCCCTTGTCCTCTGTCCAGGTGGGTTTTTAAAATGAAAGCATATGTCTGGGTTTTTGCTTTGCTTTTGCTTAGGGCTAGAGGCAGCAGGTGAAGCCGATTGGCTGTCAGGAGATCACGTGCTCTGAGTGCAGGGCCCGGCAGCTGCTGGCAGGTGAGAGAGTGAGTTTGAGTATGCACACAAGCTGCGTGGGCAGCAGGAACCTGTGGGTTGGGAGTGCAGAGCAGGGGGCTGCGAGTCAGGAGTGTGGGGTACTGGCAGGGCTAGGGGGGCAGAGGGCAGATCACAGTCCTCCTCACAATCATATACCCCTCCCTCCTCCTCTGCTCCTCCCTCTCAACCGCTCCAATGTCCTCTTTTTTGAACTTTGAAATATAGTAACCCTAGCTTGCAATTATTCCATGATTTTATAAATCAATTCAAAATATTTGCCTCTGATATAACGAAGCTGTAATTTCATAATTGTGCTGTTGCTAATGCCATTCGCTCAGTGGTTGTATTTGTTCAGATGGCTTTAAAAGATAATCAGTATCCTATTCTAGGTACATTTTAGCCAAAACCCCAAAGGCACTGTTACTTTAATGTCATTAGGTTTATTTAAAACAAGGATTTCAATTAGTTGATGATATCTCCTTCCTCTTTGGAGGCCAGACACTTATATCAGAATTCCACATGTGAAGGTTTCCACATCAAATGATTGACAATATACCACTTACATTTTCAATCTCAGAACTTCCTGCCAGCACCACTAAGCAAGTGGCTCTGCATACTGTCTTCGGCAAAATTAACTGTCACATTTGTAATGAATGCCTGCAGAGGAAATGACCAGAAAGACCACGACAGAAATTTAACACACGTAATATATGAGTGTGTCAACTGAACCCACCATGGTCCCCCTGCTTTACCTGTGGTAGGTTGTGGTATGGTGTCTTTTGTTGCATCAGAGGTGGCTATAGTTTTGCTAATAGGTTAGACAATGGATTTGTATAGAATGGGTTGGATAGGGATGATCCTGCTTCATGAAGGGCGTGGGTGGGACTAGATGACCGCTGGAAGTCCCTTCCAGGCCTACTTTTCTATGATGTGCAAGTTCACTTTTAGAATTCAGGGGTGAAACTTAGAAATAACCACCTCAGACACATTACTGATTCTTGTAACCACCTTTTCTTTATCTCAGCTGACCACTAGCTTTTTTCCTATTTTCAGGCATGAGGTTGTTTTATTTCCTTGCATCCTGGGAGCTTATTTTTGCAGGGGTTTATTTAACTTTCTATTTTCCCAGAACTGTAGTTTGTCATTGCTTTATTCCTTTGTGTGAGCTTGGAAAACAACAGGCCAAAGCTCTAACTCTGTTATGGCTGTTAAGCCAAAGTCAGAATTTATCCCTTTTTTTTAAAGGCTCTTAAAAGGTATCTAGCTGATACATACTGAGAATAGTGTTGTTTAAAGAACAGTTGGTTCCTTATCTGATAACACCACACTTTACACTTTAAATAGGGTTTTCTTTGGTTAAAATAAAACAGAATAATTTCAGTGAAACCTGCATTTCAGCTGTGTAATCATTCTTGATTAGCATTTTGGTTTTGGAAACAAAAGAAATAAACAAATACAATCCAACTATAGCCATCTTGTTCATAGCCAAAGCTGCATCTCATAACTAAAGGTAATTGCTGGGTTCCTAATACCATTGCATTTTCTACTGCAGCTTCTAAAGAAAACCACTAGAAGAATTCAAGTTACAAAAAGCTATAGAATTCTGAAAGCTGAATGCTCATTCTGTATTCTTTATTGGCATTTTCTTTTTTTGTATTTAAGCCAGAACAGTAAGTAATCAGTAAGTAGGCAGAAAAATTATAGAGCAATTGCTTGCTAGTGACCAAAGGTAAGAGAGGTCAAACATTAATTTTCTACGTAGTTCCTATGGTTGCAGTGCCCAGAATCTTTTTAATTATACTTCATAATACCCTGAACTTGTGCAAGGTTATAAAACATATTTATAGCTCACTTAAACTCTCAGTAATGAAAGAGCCATCCTACATGGGACTTCTACTAATCATCTGAAGGCATTCTGTACATTAACTTTTAGAACGTGCAAAGATAATTCTGCATTTTTCTTTCATAAAAATGCCCAGATGGGTGCAGTGGCAGTCATAGGAGCAGCAGCCAAGGACTTTTTAACCCCCTGACTGAGGTAAGACTCCCCCTTTCCCTCCATACTCAACAGCACTTCCTTTCCCCTCTCATTCCCCTCTTCCCCTGCCTGCCACTGCTACTGCCCCACTGTCTGCTGCTCACCAGATCTATTTTTTGCTGCTCTAGTTGGGCTGCAAAGGGAGCTGAGCTCTGTCCAGGACAGCAATAGCAGCAGAGGTGGGCAGATTCATCCTCTGTTCACTGCCCCCCATGGGTGTTTCCCACCAGCTCAGCAGCAGGCTCAGGGCAGGGAAACCAACCTGCTGCCAACGTCTTTGTCCCTGGTTCCTCGCAGGCTAGGTTCAGAAGTTACTCATAAGCCAGTTTAAGTCATGAGAAACTGATTTAAACCTGTAACAGAACAGAAGCTTAGTGCACATAAATTAGTTTCAAAATGGCTGAAACTGGTTTAAGATAAACCTAGTTGAATGTAGTATCAGACTTAACTGATTTGGGTCAAACAGGTGTATGAAACTTCTGTCCCAGACCCCTTCCTAGTTCATGTTAAATCGCAGTCCCCCACCATCCCAGCATGCTTTCCAGCTCTGGGCTGTGCTGTGCTGTCTGCTACAGAGAGCAGGTCTGACCCACACCTCTGCTCCCTATTCGAAGCAGTGAGGGCTGGTTGACAAGGGGGTGGGAGGCAAGCCGAGCTGGGGATGCAGCCCAGTGTGCAGAGGGGAGCTTCTCCCACCCCCTGGGGAGAAGTGGGAGTTAACACCCTTTCCCCACTCAAACTTACTGCTGGCTGCAACTGTGGACTACAAATCCCAGAGGCACCTAGAAGCAGGAGGTGAGGAGCAACCTTGCAGAATCCTGTGCTGTTGTGATTTGGGCCTGCAAATCCCAAAGACCTCATGGGGCATCAGGAAGAGGAAGTGAACACACAGCCAGAGAGCTGTGCTCTAGTGCCCCCTGGCTTCTGGCCTGAGCCACAGCAGGCATGTGACTGCATCTCCTGAATCAAAAGTAAATGTTTGTTCACTTTGGTTTCAATTTAATCTGTGCAGTTTAGCTTAACCTGCAAGGACTGAATCCATTCAGCCTTGGGATTTTTGACTGTCTGTAGTCTGGTTGAAATGTGGCAGAAGCAGCTATGGAGCTCCCCTGCTGCCCACCCCTGTGTAGCTGGGGACAATGACAGTGGTAGGCAGGGGAGGAGGCAAATGACAAGACAGAACAAGCTGCTGACTATGCAGGAGAAGGAAAAGGGATGCCAAGAGCAAGGAGAGGTTCTTGCAGACTCTTGTGCCAGTTTCCCACAAGGTTGACCACGAACCTCCACTCTCTTCTCAGAGGCTGGAATGAGCTACAGAGACTTACACCTCAGTAGGAATGGGAGCAAGAGCTTGATGTTACTTGAGAGTCCTCTTCCTAGCCCAGCAAGGAAGCAGGTGACGAACAGGGTTTCACAGATATTAAACATCTGAATTTAATTCAAAGTGATTGTTTTCTGCCAAGGGGAAAATAAATCTGGCCTTTGACATTCCAATTGCTTTCCTGTGTTGACATAGCCAATTTTCCAGTCCTCCATTCAATGAAGGCAGGAGAGGGAGATCATCCAGTCAGTAGAATAAACTTCCTGGCACTGATCTGAATTTTCAAGTTGGAGATGAACAAAAATTTCTACAGCTTAAATATCAGTGACATTAATCTTGTGCTAGCTTCTGGAAGCAAAAGTGCAGATGCTCCCTTGATTTACAACATACAGAAAAACCTAGGGGCACCTATAAACATGCAAGGGAGGCTAGTCCAACATGCTGTAATGACAGTGCGTTGGAGCAGACTCAATCGGCTCCAGCAGATTCCTGCATCACATGCATCAGCGTCCCAATGCTGAAAATGGTGGTGGGTGACTTCAAACTAACATTTCATGAGCTTTAGTTCAAAGTGCCCCGTCGCCATTTTTCAGTGTGGGGACGCTGATACACATGATGCTCCAGGCACTTTTAATTAGCGTGGCTTTCAGAGCTGCACTAATTAAAATGCCCCTCCCCCCAGCCTCCCGGAGCACGTCTATGAATGCCCTAGGTGAGCAAAATGCTCTGCTTCGGTCTTAGAATGTCATGCATTAAAACATGTACAGTAAGGAAATCCCATATACAAATTATTCTTGGGTATCACTGTCTTCTGAGAAGGCATGTGTTTACATGTGCATACTGAATCTTTTTCATGAAAAATTTGATGGTCTCAAAATCAACAACCCAAGCCAATCTGTTCTCTGCCTCCTCACATATTGCCCAGGTAGAACAGCACAGAGGTGTGGTTTACTGCTGCTGTTACCATTGGCCTTGGAAATGATTCTTTCTAACTTTAGTTCTCAGATTATGGTTTTCAATCACAGGCAGATAAGGTTCTTTGGGTAAATCCTGTATTTTTTATTACATCAACTCAAATAGTTGGAAAATTCTTCTTTGCAAGCTCTTGGGTACAAGTACCCTTCATCAAGCTAAGGAAGCTTCTGCAGTTGGTCTTTCTATCACACAATTCAGACATTTATCAAAAACTGTAGTGGGGAAGGGAGTAAATAAAGAAAATCATCCCAAATGCCCAATTTGCATTTTCCATCCACCCATGCCTTCTCATCTTTTACCCTGCCAGCTTATCCTTGGATCTCTGCCCCACCAAACATTATGTACATGTTAAAAGTTAAACTGAAGCTCAATGTTACCTGAAAGTTCATCTCTTCAAGTTTAAATTGCAGGCTACTTGGGACAGGAACCACATCTGCCTCACTGCTGGTACAGTGATCTGCTCCATCAGTCACTCAATAAATAGTTAATATGAAAAAGAAAACGGTGCTGGAACTAAATTGTTTATGGAGTGTTACTGCAATGGGAGCAGTTTCTTGAGAGCTTTCCAAGCAAGTGAATCTGAGCACAGGATGGAGGGTACGTTAGACAGAGAGACTCTTTAGAGTCATCTCCTTTTTAATGCAACCTGCTGAGTGAAGTGATGGGCTATGGACTGAGTTCGGTAGCATGGTGGGGGTAGAAATGGATGGATCTGAAGAGAACAGAGCTTCTTTTCCCACAGAAGTAAATTCTAGCCATTTCCCCAATGACAAGTTTACTACATGCAGCAGCACAATACGTTTATAGGCATTCATTAGTCCTCAAGGACCAATTTATTCATTTTTAGCAGCATTAAAACAGGGCTTTACGATTTACAAGTGAATCACTATTCTGTTGGGGCTGTCAGAAACAGCTCAATTATCTCCAGCATTTTAAAAGTTGACTCCAGACCTGATATTAATGTTTCAATGTAGCAAACAGTATTTACCAGTGCTTTGATTAATGGACAGTATGACCTCTGGTTTGCAGCTGTCTTTCTCCCCTGACCTCTCCCAGTTACTGCTACATGGTTTGTAATACTATTGAGCAGAGACTGATATTACTGGCCTGCTTAGTCTTGCATTACTTGCAAGATGCTAAGGGGAATTAACACAAAAAAGTTCAAAGCCCCAAATATTTGCAATGAAATTATTTTTTTGAACTAGAGAACTTTTAAAATTGTTTTTTCACTGTTTTTTTTAAGAGCCGGAGGCCACAGTTTAACACATCACATTTAACTGGATTTGTGTGTCATTCAAAAGCCAAACTAATGGGCTCATTCTCTTTCTGACATGTGAACAGACTAGCTCTTATCACCAGTAATGTTTATGAAGAGTATATCTCACCCTACAACTGAGTTGTTTTCAGTAGAGTGCACAGCAGCAAGACAGCCCAAACTCAGTAAAATTGTCTATTTCACTGAAATTTCAGTACCTAATTCTTTCAGCCCCTTTGAATATTGTAACCTTTGTCAGACAACAACTGCAAAAAACACTTCACATACACACAACATCTGAATAAATATGGCTCTACTATATGATCATTTTTCCTGTTTTGCCCAATTCCCTTTCAGACTGACTTTTAGCAGCCAAGTCACACAATAAGCCATTGAAGGAGATTCTGTTAATTGCTTTAAGAAGTAGTAATCATATGAAACATGGCTAGAGCTATCGGAAACAATAGTTCCAAGATTATATGTTAAAATAAAGCTTAATCATCTATGGAAGCTGTTTCAGAGAAATAAAGATTTTTTTTTCCCCTAGCGTAGAATAGGCTCCTCATGTCCTTAACAGAAGTTGCCTCTCAGTAGTTTACAAAAGCACTGACCTTCTCACCAGGTCTGAAGGTGCTTGCATTGATACTCCTTAATCAGTACACATCATTACTGAGCAATAACAAGCACTGTTTTCCCTAAGGGTAGAACATGCAGGTCTATCAACAGATTACCCTAGAGAATTTTTGTGTGAGGTTACATAGGCTTTGGGAAAGAAAAAAAAGCCAATGAAGTTGCAGAAATCCCTAATGCTTAGTACGAATAGTATTGTATTTGGTAAGCCCCTCAAAAAATCCCTCCTGCTGCTCCACTTCAGCACTGGCTTATTCTGTATCACATTCTTAAATGTTTTGCTGAATCACATCTCTCATGTGCATTCCTAGTCTGCTTTCTCTTTATTGGGGGACAAACACCATACCAGGGGCATGATTTGTTCTAAGTAAATCTGTCTCTTTTCCAAATAGTTGCGAGCTGTCAGGCAAACTGATTTCCGTACTGTAAATCAGTCCTTCTCAGCATGTAAAAAAGCAGAAGCAAACTTCTACCCTCAAGCAGCCTAGAAGGAAGCAGTCCCAAGAAGAGCCCAGAACAGAACAGGCAGAGTTAACTATGCTTTCAAATCCACGGAGCTACATTAAATCAGCGGCTCTCAAACGGGGTGCTATGGCATCCTAGGGTGCCACAGCATGAGCTCCAGCTGCAGCCCTTTGCACTGCCCAGCCAGAGCAGCCAGGCTGGGCTGGAGCAACCTTTTGCACAGTCCAGTTGGAGAAGCTGGGAGCAGGGATACCCAGGCAGTTAAGACAATCCTCCTCCCTTCACAGGGGAGTTTTGCCCAGGACACAAGCTCATTAGTTACAGTTATGCTTCTGCTCCTGCCTGCTTTAAATTTATCAGAAAGCCCTGATACAAGCACAAATGTGGGGCTGCACCCTATTCAAAAGAGATTTGTTTGGTTTTTTGGGGCAAGGGGGCTGGCTTTGAATCCAAAAAGGTTAAGAAGCACTGTATTAGACTAACATGGAAGAAAATCCAACTAAAATAAAAGAGAAGGGAAGGGAAATAAAGCATCTGTAAAGATGCCCACCTGGCTGATCCCTTTGGCTTTCTGGTACCTAAAAAGGGGGCAAATTTTTGCTCTCCTTCTGCAGTCGGCAGCTCACCTGTAGATCAGGTTTTACAAAGCTGTCAAGTACCTGATGATCTAGTCAACTTCCCTGGGATCTGTGCTGCTCAGCATTCCTGAAAATGAGGCCATAATCTCTAATAAAACATGGACAAAGCTGTTTCTTGCCAGGACAAACTTTTATTCTTCTATCCATTTGCATCACAAGCTTCTGGCTTCACCAAGGATTCTATCATCAGTTTTCCTCTTAGAAAGGCCCTACACAGAAAATCCTAGTACCACAGACCAGTACTTTGTGACCTACTTTCTTTTCCTTCCCGACTGTAGGCCTTGTTAATAGCAAAGTTCTAGGTTTGCACATGAAAAGCCCATACCTTGCAGTCTCCATAACTGTTGGCAAAATCCTTACCATGGGCATAAATCTGTTGGCAGAACATGGCATCTACCAAGACAGCTTCTAGTGCAGAGAAGAGAAATGCTCCTTCTGCCAGGAGAGCTGTGTTCACAATGACTGGCCCTGCTGCCTTAGCCCTGTCACTGCTTTAAAGCAGCAACAGTAGGCCCTGTGATGTAGACATGGCTTTAGTCCACTTAGAGTGTGAACACTTCATGTCGCACATTAAGTTTCCACGAATATGGGTGCATTTACAAAACACAGCACATAATGAAGTCCTGATCTTGGGTCAGGCATCAATGAATTATTCTAATGCCAATAAATGCTAGTATTAATGGCAACTACCTGTAATTAGCACACTTTCTGAAAACGGAACAGAAAAGTTATCTTGAGGGGAAATGATACTTCAAGAAAGAACTAAAACCAAACTGAACCACTTCTATGGGGGCATGCCATCATTTTTGCTATTGTTTTCAAGAGTACTACTTACGCCAGCATCTAGAAGCCAAGATAACACATCACTTTTAGAAAACTGAACACAGCTAAATTAGACTATCACCTGACGGTTCCTGAGAATAACCATAGTTGAGATACATAGAGCTCTTCTTGACTGGGTCTATCATGATTATGTTTAATTGAAACAAGGTGGCCTAAGACATTCTACTATTTTTCTTTTATGAAGGAAGAGGAAGAGAAAAATTATATAAAAAGGGTGAAAGATGGGAACTGTTCCTTGTGAAAATTAATTGGGATATCATTCAGTGTAAATTGATTTATATAACAGGCTCCTCTGAAAAGCCATGAAGGAAAATTTCAGCTGTTCATATCTCATTTCATTGCTTTGACCCCAATCAGGTCATCTGACTACAACTACACTTAGCATAATGATTATTCAATCACTGATGGCAAAAAACAGCATTTATAATAAAAGCCGAACTGACTGACAGTATAGTTTGTGAAACTGAAGTTTTCAAAGAAATTCAAACATTAGTTTCAGAACATTAAAAATAAAACACATCAACACTGTCTGCTAAAATGATGGTCAAGATATCACTAACTTCTTGCAAAATAAGCTTGTGCTTTCCAATGGCTAGGGACAGACATTACACATAAATTGATCTAAGTGATCAGAAACTGGTTTAAACCTGCAACAGAACAAACATTCAGTGCACATAAACCAGACTGAAAATAGCTTAAATCGGTTTGAGATAAACCTAGCTGAATGTAGTATCAGACTTAACTGATTTGGCTCAAACCAGTTTATGCAATGTCTGTCCCTGACCCCTTCCTGGTTTAAATTAAACCAGACTCCCCCAGCATCCCAGCACACTTTTAGGGCTGGGCTCTCTTCTCCAGCTCAGCCAGGCTGGGTCCATCCCTCTGCTCCCCACCTCTCTCTATGCCACTGGCTGGGACCTGAGTCAGGTCTGCTGGGTGCTCCCCGCTCGCTGTTGAAGCAGCGAGGCACCACGGTCCCTGAGGCAGGAGGGCATGGAGAAGAGTTAGTCTCCCCTCTACCCCCACTGGCAGCTGGGTCTGCCCACCATTCCCGCCGTGCTTGCTCCCTGCAGTGAAATAAGCCCCCTGCTGTCCCCTCCACTGGACGCCAGTGTGGGGAGGAATAACAGCACCAATGTCCAGAGTGGGCCAGAGCCCTGCAAGCCTCTGCAGCAGCTCTGCTGGCTCCGCAGCATGGCCCCAGCCAGGCAGAGGCTCACGCTTGGGGAAATGGCAATGGGGCCTGCTGCCCTCAGCACAGAAACTCCCCCCTCACCGCTCCAGTGGGGGCTGAGGGTGGGGCCAGACACTGCCAGTAGGGCCCCTGGGGGGACAGGGAATGGGGTATCCTCTGTTCCTGGGATACCATTGCTGGGTCTGTATGGCCTGGCTGCAGCCGCCACTTGGTCTCCGCTCAGGGCAGCATTTGATGGAATAAGCCCCAACCTGCTGGGAGGGGGTTGGCCCCAAGCACAGACCAAGAGGTGGGCAAACTGTCTGTGCTTGGGGCCAGCCCCCTCCCTGCAGGAGGGGACTTATTCTGCCGGATGCTGGCCTGAGTGCAGACCAAACGGCAGCTGCAGCCAGGTTAGGCAGACTTGGCTATGGTGCCCCGGGGGCAAAGCAAGGAACCCCACTCCCTGCCCTTGCAGGTGCTCTGCCAGTGGCGTCTGGCCCTGCCCAGCCACTGACGAGCTAAGTGGGAGCTACTGTGCTGGGGGCAGCAGCCTCTGTCCCCCAGCTGCGAGCCTCTTCCTGGCTGGAGCCGCCCTGTGGGGCGAAACAGCTGCTGCAGTTAGACTAACCTGCAAAGGTTGAATCAGTTCAGGCTCCAGCTTTTTGAATGTCTGTCCCTAGCCAATATCTCAGAGAAGCAAGTGCTTTCTTTAAAGTCCCAAAACATATGTAAATTTAACTGTTGTCTGAGCACTTATGGTGGTTTTTCCCATGACAAAATATGGTAACATCTGCTGTTTTATTGCATATGCACAACCAAGGTGCATTCTTTACCTCTCTAACCTAAATCTCTATACTGTAAACATGAACTAGCAGCTCACAAAATCTTCCCTCTTCTGGGTCCATTATTTGTTGTACAAGGTACCCAACAGCGGTGCTCTCTTGCTTGCTCCTTTTTCACATAAAAGACAATACTGTGTTCATGTCATCCTTTAAAGTAAACTGCTGCATGCACACTAAAACATACCCTGCAGCGTACAATGGAGGTTTGCAACATTAATGTGAAGTTAAGCATCTGTAAGGAGAAGGAAAACTCCAGGTGCTAGAAGTGTTACAGGTGAATATAAGCATTCGCTTCCCTGAGGCAGCTACCTGTCAAGATTAACATGCTCAAGTTTTGGAATGCACTCTTGATAGACACCCCACCCCATTCCAGTAAACCATAAATACCAAGTGAGATGTTCAATACCACACATGAAAGATTCTTCTTTTTTGCTGAGCTTGATTATTGCAGAAAGCAGCAGCAGCAGGACCATCATAAATCATTCCCCATTGTTTGTGTTTTCTTAAGGTGGCTCTTTTCCAGAAACAAACAGGGAGCCTAGGGATAGGTTTTCATCACCTCAGGTCTAAGAGGCATGAAGAGAATATTCTTGCTGTGCACCATTTATCTTTCTTTCTGTATGCCCCAGATTTGCCACTGGGCACAGTCCACTTTTCTTTTGGGTTCAAAGCAGTTTCTTCCAAATAGCCCAAATGTAGGAAATCATAATGAACACATGGAATGGCCTTAGCTAGCCTTTTTAAAAAGCGCACTTGCTCATTGTGTCGAATTCTGCCCTAGGTGAAACAGGTTCTCCAAGTGACCAAAAAAGAGAATTTGGCCTATGGTGTTTTGATAGTAAGGACACTTTGACCAAGCACTAGACCTCTGACCCATTAACTGTTAGTCATGCAATAGGAAGGTTGAGAACATTTTTAGCATAATTGTAGCCCCCTTTTTCACTCCTGCTCACAGAAATTCCATTTCTTACCATTTTACTGGTAAAAGTCTCTTGTCTCTTGTATATAGAACTAATTTTTTATTCATTTCAGAATCTTACTGGGATCATATTATGTAAAACCCTGGTCACTCAAGTTCAAGAAAGATAAACTAAGAGGAAGTCGGTACTAACTTACAAGAGGAATTATGATCCGATGCTTGTGATAGCAGAAAACTGGACTCTGCCTCTTAGGAAGTCTCTTCCAATCCTTTATCCCTATAGCATCATTAATCCCCACCCACTTCCCAGCTCTAGGAATCGCAAGGCATTTCAATGACTGAGCACAATTTTTAAATCATATTAAAAGTAATTACATTTTCAGGCACCAAAATAGCACATTACCACAGGAAAATTAACATATCAGTCACAAGATCGCAAATGAGAATGTATCAGTTTATACACTTATTTGTCTCATTCTACACTAGGAGTCCATCTCCAAGCCCTACCAAATAAATGGCTTCCACAAGAGTGTCTGGAATACCAACAAACTCAGGCTGCTTAAATCAAGGGGAAACCCAATTGCACAATCAAGCTGCCTTCTTCCTCTTAGAGGCAAGATCAAGCTTGACAGCACTGTATAATCTCAACTATAGCATGGCATTATCAGGTAGAGGTGTCCCAAGCCAGTTACGGACTTACATGTCAAAGTGCACATGGTTCAAGTCTACTTTTGGAATAACTGGAAACCAGTCAAGATTCCAAAGCTTTAGCATGATGTGCTTTCAGAGGGACACTTGCTTACTAAGCCCTAGCTTTATTCTCCTACTGCTGCAAAGTGTATCCCCACCCCGAGCACTATGGGACAAAAAAGGCATAGAGCACGGTGGTGAAGTCTGAATCTAAAAAGAAAGGCTGCAACGGTCCTCAGCAGATGCATGTACTGGACATTACCACAATATTTATAAAAAAACACGGTTTAATATATTTATGAAGAATACTGTTTAATAAAGACATACCTTCTTGGTTGAAGTGCTGGTAGGGGACATGGCAGGGCTTTTTGAGAGGCTCCTGAAACTCACTACTTTGGAGCTCTGGACTTCACTTCCTCTCCCCGCCCTGCTGATATTGAAACCAGCAGCACACACTCATACTTGCAAGCCATAAGGCTGTAATTTTTTTATTCCATTTGGACATGAATACAATATTTCTCCTGAGACAGGTACAAAAGACTGTCTATTCTCTTAGTCTTATTTTATAACCAGGATATAGTACAGCTATCCCAAACTACTATAATTAATAGTGGTGGCAATATATAGGTAATGAGACAGAGGCAGCACTGCCAAGCTGGCATTTCTCTGGGCAGAATTATGGCTGTGGTCTGTGGTGTACGTCAGCTGTAGTAGCACTAACGTATCTGTTTGATGGGGCAGGCATGGGTACATCCGGTTTCAGTGGCATAGTTTTCATTTCTTTGCTGCTGTCAAGTAGGTTATACATGTAGCTATGTTAACTATTCATAATGCCATGTGTACATTTCATAAAGTTATATGCAGAGACAGCCTAAAGCCCCAACATTCAAACCTGTCAAAGTGGTCACATGGGGATTCAGCCTATTATAAAGGTTTGCGTTTTGAACTCAAAGTCTAGAGGGACGTTAACATTGTCAGGACAACTGCTTTCCAACAGTACTATATTCTAGATAGTGACACAGTCAGAACTTCCTCCAGAAAGCTAGAGTACTATTTTGTAACATTCATTTCAGTTTATAAATGTATTAATATCCCTTGAACCAGTCTTCTAATCTGCCCCCAGAGGGGCTTTTGTGAGGAATATTACATACTGGTACTAAATAAGTTTAATTTAAATAATTTCACTGAGCTTAAACTGATATTAGACTACTTTATTATTCCTTAAAATGTTAATCTTTGTTTTATGACAGCTTCGAAGACTTCCCCACCCTTTACAGTTTAGAACAATGCTTCTGTTTTACAAGAAATATGTAATAGTCTAAAAACAACTCTAGCGTCCTGTTCTTAATTATCAATATTGCTTTATGTATTTAACAGACTTGTTCTCCATCTACTAATAGTTGAAATTATGAAAGCTTTTAGATGACATCAAATATTCCTGTAGGCAGTTCCCTAAAAATATATACATTTTAATTTCAGTTTGATTGCTGCAGCTTCCAAGTCCTAGAATTCAAGTTTGTTACAATGACATGTTTTCTTAAATGCTCTGCATCATGGAATGAAGGTAAAGATTTTCAATTACACTTGTTGATATTCCATTAAAAGTTTTAAACAATTCTAGAGATAGATTTCTTCGTTCACAGCTAAAGGTCAACAGTCACACAGGCAACATTACTAACTGCACCAAAAGCATTTGAATAGAAAAGATTGGTACAGAATTCCAATTTTATTTAAAATTGATTTTTTAAAATAAAGGAGAGGGGGAGGGAGATAGAGAATGGTTGTAACAATTACGCTTTGATTAAAATAAAACAGCTTTGTTCCTTTCTATTTGCAGCCCTTTGCTGTCACTTTCTATTGACACTCACGCTTATTTATTGTTTTTACACATCTGTGCCAACAGTGTTTAGAATGCAATTACATGTCATGCAAACTCTGATATGAAGGACTGATGTAGCTCTAACTATTAGGAGCTACAAAACTCCTGTTGCTAGCATCTGTTGTATTTAAAATAATGGGAAGTATAACATGGAATTGTTCACAATGTAACCACTAATGTATAAAGTAATGCAGTCATAGATTTGTTCACCTGTTCCCTTTGTCTGAATCAGTTTTTCAGGTACTAACTTTAAAAAAAAACCCAATGAAAAACAACCCCATCAATAACTGATTCATGGAACAGAACTTTAAAAAGTTTTATCTGAAACTTTGAAACAGAAGAGATTTTCAATTTCTAAGCACTCTTCTGTGCCCGCAGTATGTGCATACACATTTGTGATGGATCAATTTTGCAAAGAGGCTCTTTAAAAATTAAATCAATGGCTATTGCTTGTTCTCAATTCAATTCAAGGACTAAAAGCTCCTGGTGGCTAACTACTGCTTTCTAACCAGCAGAGGGAGAACCAAACATTTTTGTGAGAGTACAAAATCTGTGGTTTGAGCTGAGTTTCTGGTGAATTTAATATTTTTAAAAAGCGAATACCAAGATCCCCCCCACACCTCCATCAGACTCCATCAGTTTTAGAGCAGGGGAATTCTGGTATTAAAATCTAAATATAATGTTCAGAACAGTTTCAAAACAATGCACATAACCAATCTACAACAGAGATAGTCTGAAATCCCTTCAAGTATTATTATTCACATTTGTCTTTTAACAATGTGAACTACAGAAATAAGGCAGAACTTTAATGTGAGTGAACTACAAGAGGTAACACAGCCCTCCTTAAAGAAAACACCTGAGTAGGTGCTGTATCAGCATACTCTTATGCTCACTGGTATGTATTGAGTTAAATTGCCTTAGCACTATGGAATTTATGAGTCAACTTGTGCATAACCTTTTAAATGAAATATTATTATTTTGGCCTTAGCATTTATTTGTTTAGAAATTTATACTGGCAACATCACCATCTGTGCCTCTTGCTTTATTATTAACAGCAATCAATTATAGAACTAAGACACCAGCTTTTCAACTAAAAAGGTTAGCAGTTAGCCTATTGCAGCATGCTTTTTAAAATTTTTGCTCCTAAGTGCTGCTACATGAATTCAGCTAAAGCAAGGAAAAAAGGTGTATGCAAACAGATACGCTTTCAGCAGCCCTCAAGTTTAGAACATGGCTCTGGCAAGCCCTTGGAAAGAGAGTTCCCAAAGGCATATGCCCTCTAAGGGCCCCTCTACACAGGCAAAAGCATGATGGGGATCTGTGTGGATTGTACCTCCCACCATGCCACACATGCATGGCAGGAGGCATGACTGTGGGATCCAGGATCAAATCTTTGTGACATCTTATCTCTGGGATAGGAAGAGCCTGAGATTGCCACCCTGGGCTCCCCCTGGACCAGCAAATAGCAAGCTCCCACAGCTACAGGTGCCACAGTTGGCGGGACTCTTGGTCCTGGATGTGGCCCATGGCAGCTAGGGGTGAGAGTCCTGGAGCTGACAAGACTCAGCCCTGGTTGTGCCCCATGATTGTAGGGGCTGGGAGTCCCATCAGCTGCGGGGCATTCAGCCCTGGCAGCCACGGGTCACCCCCGCAGATGGGAGATCACAGCAGCTGCGGTGCCACAGGCTGCATGTGCAAATTAAATCTGAATAGAAACCTGCTATAAAGTTATTACATATTTTCCAGCAATAATTTTATAACTGGTTGGACATTTTAAAGATTTTTAATTAATTTGCCTGTGTAGCCAGTCTAAATTAACTGCACAATTAACTATGTAAATGAGTAATAGATGTAACCTGGAGAGGGGGCCTAAGACTGAGATCAACTGAACTTTAAAATGGCAAGAGTGGACTCTTATTCCATGATTCATGCTTTTAAAGCAATCTGGAACTCATGCCTAAATATCAGAGTGACTACTGCTCTACAAATACCTTTCATTGAATAAAGGGAACATGGCCATCAGATTATATGTTTTAGAGCAGGGAAATTCTGGGATTAACATCTAAGTACTGTATAATGTTAAATAAGTTAGATGTCCATTTACCATCAAGAGTTTGCCCAGGAATAGACAAGAGAATAAAACAGTAGATTATAATTCTTGTAATGGGACTGAGAATATCTTTTAGATAACTGGATCTCAAACAGTTTGGTACTTTACAGATCATACCCAACAGGCTGAATGACCCTTTAAAGCAACACAAAATATGAATGTACAATATATTTCTCAAAAGGTAGGTTGCTGCATATTTGGTATGTCCTAGCTGAAGTTTCTGGATAGCTTATAAGGAGAAACTATTACAATAACCAGTGCTGAAGTTATAAGGGCAAGTTTTGCTGTAGTGCAACATGTAAAAGCTGGAAAAGATGCAGCCTCTGGGCCAAAAGCTCAACATGCCATGCCTAGCAACAGAGAATCTATGAGCAATGCGACCTCCAGGTTGCTAACACTGTTGACAAAGTGAGATGATGATCTGAGGGTTATCTTCATGCCGATAACCCTGCACCCTTCTACCATCAAGCACCCACAGGTATGGATTCTTGCAGAACTCTATGTATAACAGACTTGATAACAAATTCTTACCACCATACTTTAGGATCACTCCAAAAGTCAGGCAGGGCATGGAAGGGCCTTTCCATGGCTTATCAGAAATTTCTACAAAGCTGAGTAAGTAAATGATATCATAAATTGCTAAAGATCAGAAATGACACCACCTGCATCCAAATGCAAGTAGGAATATAAATTTTCCCTTGGATGTGAAACCTCTTTTCTTTGAGGCTGTTTAATTACTTTGCTTTATGCACAGGGTGTTAAGGTCTATGTTGTGTCAGGCTTGAGGGTAGCCTACTTATGCAGAGTTTAGCTTATGGTTGTATGGGATGGTTTGGATAGGAATAGTTTCATAGTTAGTAGGGTAGGAAGGGACCCGAGCAAATCATCAAGTCCGACCCCCCGCCATGGCAGAAAAAAGTACTGGGGTCAAACGACCCAGAATGATTTTGCCTCAGGCAGAGGGGTGGACTACATGATCTCTAGAGGTCCCTTCCAGACCTACTTCAATACAACTTCATGACTTTATAAACTGTTAATTGTAAGCCAAGTGGCAATCCCTCATCTTAGAGATACATTTGTTTCTAAGGTTTTAATTCTACAGCTGAGCTAACCCTTCCACCTGACATACCCTGGACTTCCTCAATCTGCATCTTCCAGTGGAGCTATAAAACCAAGTTCCTTTTATAGGCAAATTAATGTTTGAAATTCTAAAACAGAATGACGACACTTTGGCATGGTATGGCATGTCCTGTACATATCATAAACCCAATATTAACTGCAACAGTAGCTAGGTGAGTGGAAAACAAAAGATGAAATGGGAGCAGGAAACATTTTCCTGGGCCTAAGAGCTCAACTGAGGTTATGCCTGCCACAAAACAATAATTATTTGTATATTATTGTTTGATAAAGTAACATTTCTTTTATTAAACACAGATATAGCCTCAGGCCCTAAATTTTTTGGATGTTCATCTTAAAGAATGAACAGAGTATTTGCCTGAAACAATGAAAAACATAAAAAAAATCCATGCAATTCCAATTAAAAAGAGCAGGAACTTAGTTTGACAATTTTAAACCTTTTCTTACATACAAGAGTGCAACAAATATTTGTCTTCCAGACAGTCCTCATTTGTCAGTGTAATCCTCAAGATCTATAGCAAATTCTCTTCTGTACTTTCAATGTGACACTTAGTTCAGCTGGGTACCCTTGATGAAACTGGTAGGAAATCTTGGTCTAGATGCCAAGACTTTAAAAAGTGACAACGTGCTTTTTGGTGCCTCTATTTCTGGGTGCCCAACTGGAAACCTGGCAGCAGGACCTGACTTTCAGAGGGCAGGGAATATGCTTAGTACTTCCAGTAAAAAAATCAAGTGCCTTTAAGATGTCAAAATAGGCCTTCAGAGAGTAAAATTACAAACTATTTCCAAGCTTTAAAAGGATGCCATTGGTGTGGTCAGCTTTGACCATACACCTGTAATTCATAGTAGAGATGCATTGTCTTTTTTTTTCCTATTCTGAGTAAAGGCCCTTAATCCTACCTACCTGCTTCTGGAGGTTTGGCTTGTTTCTTTAGATCTATTATGTGTTTCTTCAAAGTTTCTGACGTTACCCTTCTAGCCTTTATGATTTCCTCCCCCAGCTACTGTTCTTTTAACTCTAGTTCCACATGAGGATCATTGACAAAAGTATGAGGGCTGTGATTCTAAATGCCTAGTCTCTTTCAAATCAGATATTGCTGATAATAGATATAGCTCCAGAGCCATAGGTCACCTCAATTTTGCCAATAAAAGACTTATTTTCACTGGCTTTAAGGCCTTGAAGCTCACTGTGTGCACTGCAAAAGGGATGCCATTGAGAACAATAAGAGAACACAAGCCACCATATTCTTTACTTAGTGTACTGAAAATGATGTTGTACCTCTGACCCTATGCTTAGCTGCAGCATTGCAAGTGTCACTGCCTCCAAGGCCTTAATTGCCATGTTAAATTTGTCCTTGCCTGCATACACAGATGTGAGCAAGTCACCTTAGCCTACTTCTCAATGAAGAAATTAACTATACAGATCAAGATTCTTTCCTCATTGTCTCCATTACATTTACTATCAAAGCTCAAGGAATTTAAACAAGTTTCTTTTAATGACTTCACATGCTATACTTGAAAATGTTATGAACAGCTACAAAAACTATGTCCCTACCAAAGTATATATGGCTTTAGTATGCAGGTATGTACCTCTCTTCGAAGACCCTTAGTTAAATCAGATATTCCCAGAAAAAAAATCTGCTATAGTGAGAATACAACACGAGTTAGAATTAATATTGGAAACCAGAATACATTAAGAACTGCAGAACAGAGTATGAAAGAGTCAAACTAAAATAAAATCCTTAGGCAATGTACAGTGAAGCAATTTGATCCAAAGTTAGGATAAACTGTATGTGCTTTACTTACCATCAAAGTTTTTGTACTGAGAAGTTAGGGTCACCTGTACAGAACGACTGGCTTCTTTCATCGTGCCTTCAAATTCACTTCGGCTTTTGTTTGCAAAGTTCTCCTCCATCTCACTGGTACAGCAGGTGTAGCCTTGTGGGCAGATTCTCAGGTGTTCCCCTAAAAACCAATGGAAAACCTTGTTAAAATGACTGGGTCTTAAAAAAGTGAATTTAATACCAAACAATTTTAATGTAAAAGTATTCATATGAAAAAGAAAATTCAGTTCTACCCTCTCTTATTACATAACTCAAAACAAAATTAGGTGCAATGTGTTTGGCTACTAATGCAATGTATTAGCATAACAGATGCTTGAGATTCTGGCTTTCCTATCACATTACACACCCTCTTTTCTCTTTGAGCCCTGTGAGCATGAAAGCTCCTATTCAAACCCTACCCACATTTCCAGCAGAGGTTAAGGTCTCCAACTAAATTATATGATGCTTAAACTGTCATCATTAGACTTAACACCTCCTCGAGAAAAATAGCATGAGGCTCCCTTTGCCAGAATTTTGAGGCTGTACATCATTGCTTCTCATTCTGAAGGGGATTCCATAGCCATAAAGATGAGACAGAAAAGGGGAGGTTTTCAAAGATTCATAGGGGAGTTTGGAAGCTTAAAAAGTAGGATCAGAGCACCTGAATCCCCCCGTGCCTGTTTACTTCTATGTATACTTCTTGCTAAAACAGATTGGGACCGTCAGAAAAATGCTGATCTATCACATCACTGCGAAATAGGTTCACATGCCAGCTCCTTCTCCTACTACAGTGGTTGCCAACCTGTCACTCATGCCTCAAGTGGCAAGGGTAGCCTCTCTGGCTAAGTATAGACAGTCAAAAAGCCTGAGGCTGAATCGATCAAATCTTTGTAGGTTAGTCTAAGCTGCATAGATTGAACCAATAAGCAAGTGAAAAGACATTCACTATTGATTCTGGAAATGCAGCCACATGCCTGCAGTACTGCAAGCCAGAAGCGGGAAGTACTAGAGCATGCCTCCCTGCTCAGCTGAAGCAGACAGATTGAGCCAAGGCTAGCCTGCCCACCCTGTGAGGTGGGGGTATGTTGGCGGAGAGGGTGTTACAGGGGAGGTGCAAAACATCCTGGAATGCTGTGGGACTGTGAGTTAGCTTGAATCTGGAGAGAATCTGGAACAGAAGTTCAATAAAACAATTTAACTTAAATCAGTTAAGTCTGATAGTACATCTGTCCAGGTTTATCTTAAACCAGTTTCAGTCAGTTTGAAAGTGGTTTATGTGCACTGAATGTCTGTTGTGTTACAGATCTGAACCAATTTCTGATCACTTATACCAGTTTATGTGTAATTTCTGTCCCTAGCCTTGAGTGGCATGGGGCAAATCAGGGAGGAAGTGAGAAGTGGAATGGCAGACATGGCAAGAAAGCAGAAAGTAGAACAGCAGATCAAGCAGGGGAATGGGATTAGAGTGGCACTTGAGAATGGAGTGAAGCGTACCTTGTGGCATGCCTGCCAAAAAAGTTGGCCTCCACTCTTATTACCTTGTATTTGAAAACAAACAAACAAATAACAAAACCAAAGATTCAACCTCACTACTTACTGAGGGGCCAACCAGGGACAGAAATGAGCTACAAGGGAAAAATTCCTCTCTTTAAATTAAAGCATTGCTGATAGCTGGCAGAAAAGACATGGAACTCTGAAGTGCAAGAGAATGCAAACTGTAGTCTGATACATTGGACAAATATCAACAGTGTGGAAGTTCATCCACTGTCTTGTGCAGGCACTTGTCTCTACTGTGGCAAAATAAGTATTCGTTACATTCCAAAAAATTATGCACAGAAAAACTCAGAAATATTCAAAATTAATTACTTAAAAAAATTAAACTAAATATAACACTATTTGAATCGTCTTTAGAAACATATGCTGGTACTTTGTATGGTTGGGGGTGAGTGTGGGGTGTATGAGTAGGGGAATTTGTGAAGGCGTGGAAGAGTGCATGTGTGTGGGTTTGACTACAGGTCAGGGGCTTGTGGAGGGTGTGGGTATGGGTGTATGTGGGGTTTGTGGGCAGGTGTGGGGTTTGTGAAGGGATGTGGCAGGCGCATGTGGGGTTTGTGGGTGGGTGTGGAGGTGTGTAGGAGTGTGTCATATATCCCCCTCCACATGGTGTACAGCCTCCGCTTGTGGCACTGCAGGCAGGAGCCATGCGCCATTGGGCCTACCAGGGGGGCTTTCATGTGGGCTCCATGTGAGGGCTTTCATGTGGGGGCTTTCAGGGGGGACTCCATGTGGGGCTTTCAGCACTCTTGCGGGAAGCCACATATGGAGGCAAGTAGGAGCCCGCCTGGCCTAATGATGCACAGCTCCCAATCCTATACCATCAGGCTGACCTAGTCCTCCATGTGGGGCTTCTAGCACTCCAGCAGTCATGAGCCGTCAGGTTGAGCAGATTCCATGCCTTCATGTGTGGCTTCACACTAGAGGGCTGGAAGCCTCATTTGGAGGCACTGAGTCAGCTGGCCTGGCCTGATAGAGTACGGCCAATACTCACCTACAAACCTCACCCCCACCCCCACACCCACCCACAAAGCCCATGCCCAACCCATCATGGAGGTGGAGGCACAGAACCCACTACAGCTAAATTATGCAATTATGCACCATCATGCCTTTTATGCACAAAATTGCATGGGTGCATAATTCCCTAGGGTGTAATTTGTATAAGCAAAGTTGGCAGAGTTCTTTAATAACTGCTTATTGTTTTTATGATTCCTTCTAAAAAGAGACCTCTACCTGCAACCAGACCCTCAAATTCCCCCAACACTGAGAATGCACTTGAAAAAGATCAAACTTAAAAAAAAACACAAAAAAAACTTGTTCTAACCGTGCACTGAGATAATCCAATTATAGCAAAAGCAACATGTTTAATGTAATTTGATTGTGATTGCCAACAACTTTGCTGGCAATTTTACAGGATTGCTACCTCAATGTCGCAGAGGATCTAAAACATATACTTAAAATTGTGTCTCATCTCATTTACTTTATCTGCATTGCAGCCTGATCCTGCAAGCCCTCCAAAATGGAGAATTTCCCTTTAAAAATGAATGAGAGCTCCACAGACTTAAACCTGACCCAAATGAGACCTTAGGCTACAAGCTCTTCAAAGCAGGGAACATGTCTTACCCTGAAAAACACTATACAGATTTGTGGCACTATAGAAAATGGCTTTTTTGGTGGACAAGGACAGGGGTGTGTGTGTGTGTGTGTGTGCGCGTGCGCATGCGCATGCGTAAAGAGGCATTATTTCACAATAATAGTATGGTAGTCTAAGAGTGATGTTGCAGCTGTGTAGTTCTTAGAAATCCTTGCTCTACCTAGTTTCTGAAACATCACAGCTACATGACTCTTACTTTACAATAATGTGGAAGATATTGAAACCCGCTGCTTACAATGGAAAATCCTCAACCTCAAGAAAAGAGTCACCAGACTACAAAGCAACATCTTCAATATCATCCAAAGAAATATTTGCCTCTCACAATGTCATCTATTATTTGTTGTGCTGTATGCAAGGGATCTTTGTACCTATACAGCATAACCAGTTCTGCAACTGTCTTGGCAAGGGGGGAAAGAACGTAATTGTGTCAATGTCTGTCTTCTAGGCTAGGGACAGAAATTACACATAAACTGATAAAAATGACTGGAAAATGGTTGAAATCTATAACATAACATTAGTCCAGTGCACATAAACCACTTTCAAAATGGCTGAATCCAGTTTAAGGTAAACCTGGATGGATATAGTATTAGACTTAACTGATTTAGGTTAAATTGGTTTATTGAACTTCTGTCCCAGATCCCTTCCAGATTCAAGTTAACTCATAGTTCCCCAGCATCCCAGGATGCTTTGCAACTTTCCCACAAACCCCCTCAGCAGGGAAGTGTGCTCTTGCATTTCCTGGCTTCTAGACTGGGCTACTGCACACATGTCACTGCATTTCCAGAATCAAAATTGAATGTCTATTCACTTGCTTATTGGTTCAGTTTATTCAGCTTAGACTAACCTGTAAAGATTGAATCAATTCAGCCTCAGGCTTTTTGACTGTACTTAGCCTTAAGGGTAAAAGACAAACTGTTCAAGGCCTGAACTTAAGGGTGGGATCAATGGGAGCACTTTTCATCAGCTGTAGTAGAAGCACGAGGTTCATGGAGTCTCTACTTGACTTCTGCCTCTAACCTGCTGCTTCCCATCCTAGACAGGGCCTCTTTTTTAGGCTTTCTGAACCCTCCCACAGAAGACTTGCCAAGTATACTTGTACTTGTTTTCTTGAACCTTATTTCTTTCCAAGGACCCTCCCCCTACATATGCTAATAATTATGCATTGCCAGTCTCTCTCTCTAACCTACTTGAGATGACTAACTACAGAAAACCAAGAAAGTTACTTCAAGCAAGACCAGGTAAGACTAAACCCCAGGGCTCAGCCGCTAGTCTCCATCTGAGAGCAGACAAGACCGCACTAGTCAGCTGCAGAAGCTAACACCTGGAGATGGATTTGCATGGAAGGTGATATCTGCTATCCTAAACCATACACTTAAGTTTTGCATCTGCAAAATGCATATTTGTAGACATGCAATTCAAGGGGGAGGGGAGTAGGCTGGCCATCAAAGTACCTCAAGAATAGGAGGACAGTTGCATTTAGTGCAACTGTTCCCACCACCATAAATGTCGTGTGCTTCCCGAGGCTGGGGGGTGGGGCACGGCAAGTTCCTGCAGGCAGCGGTGGCAGTGGCAGCGGTGATCAGGGAGCTCCCGCAGGCAGCCGCGTCGGCAGCAGGCGAGCGGGGGGAGCTCCTGCAGATGGCCATGGCAACGTCGGTGGCGGGCTGAGTGGCGAGCTGCCACAGGCGGCCGCGGCGGTGTCAGTGGCGAGCTGAGTGGGGAGCTCCTGCAGGCAGCCACAGCAATGTTGGGGGGGGGGAGGGGCAAGGTGCCAAGCGGTGAAAAACACAGGGCATAAAGGTGTCCGGTTTCATATCAATAGAGGACAGAGGACCAGAAAACTGGACTATCCTCTACAGAACCTGACGAATGGTCACCCTGGAGGGGGAGGGGAATAGAGGTCCGTCTCGAAACATGAACTATAAGGTGTTCCCAAGACCTGTCATTTTATTTCAGGTATTACAATATTAGCTTTTTCCCTGACATCTCTGCCCCCAGATTCATGCAATTACAGAGGAATTTGTTTTAAGAAAATAGGAAGCTTCTAGCTCTTTTTGTTGTAGAGAAACCCTGAAGGTTGCAACATCAAAAGGCAACCACAAAGAATCCTCACATGTATTTATTCTTTAAAAGTTCTGCAAATTTCAAACTAAGCTCATGATTCCAAGGTCTATGGTTTTCAATCAGAACAACTTGTACTGGCAGAACCGAGTCCTCTGTACCCTTCTAACATATGTGTGCTCTGGCAATTGCTAACTGGCAGCACGTTGTTTCTCTGTATTGTTTAATTATAGCACTTGTCCCTTCTCCTCCACTTTAGAGGGAGATTATTCCTGCTTCTTAGTCAGGCTTCTGCAGCAAAGCGTTCAACAGTCTGGAGCAAGAAATTTCCCTCTGCCCTCCTTACTTCCTAGGCCCAGTGATCAAGCAATGCCAAGCAGTTGAATTCTTCCCCTCCTCCTCCTTCACCCAACTGATATACTCCCTCCCCTGCAGTATCTCTTGTTTAGGCACCAGACATGCACACCTTTGGCAGAAAGTACCACAGGTGTGGCTGAGCCCAATTTCTTTTAGTAGCAGACTCGTGATAGCTCTATAGTGATGTGATGCATTTCTCATGCTTCTTCCAGGTAGACTGGAACAACCCCAGGATCAGGTCTCACCACAGGGCATGAAGCAGAAGAGGAGTGGAAAGGCCTTGATAACCTGCCCTACAGCTTTCAGATGCAGAATCCACCCTTTCCCTCCTGCAACCACAGGTAGCAGCCAATGTAGAACATGAGGATTTCCTGCTTAGGAAAATCAGCACTTCTTTCAAGTAGAGCCAGTTTTAGAGGCAACAACAAGGGACACTGCCTGAGGCCCCAGGGTATGGAAACCCCCTCCCCACCTCAGCTAAGTGATTTCAACTCAAGTTACATATGGGTGGGAGAAACCTCACTGCTTGAGGCCTCCAAAAAATGCTGGCTCTGCCTCCAGCGTGTGCTGATCCCATAAGGAGGTGGTTGTCAACCAGTGGCATCCCTCAGAGAAAGCCAGTTCCTACCTTTCGCTCATTTTCCCCACTACAGAAACATAACAGAGCGGCAATTCTTCTGTTGGAAAGAGCTCAGGGAGACCTCTGCAGGTAAGAATACTTTGTAAAAGAGAGATTCCTATTTGAAATCTCTGGGTTTGTCTTATGAACAATGACCTGTTTACACACCTAGCCGTGCTCATATTGTATGGCACCCTTGAAAGGACTCCATTGCACCCTGGGTGAGAATCACTGCTTTCAGGGGTCCCTTCTTTCCATCATCCTGCCTGTAAAAAAATAATTACCCCCACCACAAAAAATGAAAACCAAGACATTAATACTATCCAACACAGTGATGCCCCTAAAATAAAAAAAAGAAAAAAGCTTTAGCTGTCTTACTCATCTAAAACCCTTTTCTTTTTACATTCATTCTCTCTCTAAAAAAAATTTTTTTTTGCATCCATTCTCTCTTAAACTAGTCTCCTACAATTAATTCGTTCCCATCCCCCATTCCTATACAATTATATACATACAAAAAAGTGAGCAAGGGGATTGCTGCCTTGCAACAGAGGCTAGTAAAAAAGGACCAAGATAAAGCCTTGTTTCCTGTCATGGAAAATTAAAAACTTGCTTCTCGCCCAGATTTTTCTGTTAGTTACAGACACTCCTCTGACTCGCAAGACTTCTAACAAGGGATTAGGCTTTATTTACACTTGTACTGCTGGAGTATACATCCATTAAAGATGGCATTATAGCCTTTTCACTTCGCCTTTACTTGTACTCAGAGTAAAGCTAGGGCTTTTCTGTGTCAGACTTCATTTAATGGTCTCCAAACAAAAAAATTCTAAGGGCTGTCCTTACCACTGCTCTTTATGGACTACAGGTTTTAAGAAAATCTTGGTAATTCTTTAAAAGTAAGGCTCCAATCCTACAAGCAATTGATCACATGATTTGCTTAACATACCAGCAGTCTTATTTCTCCTGTGTGTCAAGTAGTTACAAGGGTTATAGGGTTAGGTTCTAAATCATGAGGGACCCTTTACATGTCGTCCTGGTAAACTATAATGAAGTAGTGGGAAGTGAAAGCTTGAGAAACTCTTTCCTCCTTCCCCACTAGGCAATAACCCAAGGGCTATCCTGGCAACTGTTTCAGACCCCTTCTTTCTAAAGTAATAAAAGGCTTCAGGCAGCAGAGTAGGTATTAAAGAATAAGCCCCTTTCAAATTTGGGGCTGCCAAGTTGGAAACCATAGCAAGCATGCTTCGTGGCTCCATCAAGGAGAGAACTGCACATTCATCCAAGTTACAGGTCAAGCAGGTTCCCTTGCAATGGGTTTTTACAAACAAAAGAAAGGAAGAAAACTCGAGGCTTTCTAGTCAAGAGGAGATTAGTGTCTCTTCTCTTAAGCAGCACAGGAGGAGAAAAGCAAGTGTAGTGCCAAAGTTTGGCTGCAAACAATAAGGAGCAGCAAAAATTTGCAGTTTGCTAATTAAAACATGACATGATCAGACAAAAATCCCCACACCCCTATCCCAGTGAAAAGCACAGGGAACATTTCAATAAATGGCATCCTTCCAACACCTTTCTGAGTTAACAGAGCATCAAATAACCTCCAGCCAACACTTTTTCAGAGAGAAGGGAAAAAAAGCAGACAGACAGAAACAGAAAAATAACCCTCCAAGCTAAAACTGCTCATCTTTCCAAAACCTTTGTGATTAGAATCTAAAAATCTATTTTAAATGTTTCAACCCAAAAGAGATTCAAGTCTTTTTCATGCTACATTTATTTTAGTTATTTAAAGACATTTCTACTGCACTTAGAACCCTAGCATTTATTCTCAGCTGGAAGTGAAGTTTTCAGCATTCCTCTTTGCAATTCAAACTTACTGTATAAAACAAGGACAAACAGATTCAAAGCCCTGTGAATAAGCTTTGGTTTGGTTTGTTTTTTACTCTGACCCAGAGTGGCATTGTTGTTATTTAACATTTGTTTATGGTCCCAAAATAAACACATTACATACTGTATTTTTGCTTTCCGTGTGTTGCAGAATGCATATATTTGCTAATCTGCCTTCATTGTGTCATTTCTTCTTTGCTGAAGCTGCATTATAAATATCTCTGGCTTCATTTGGCAAGTGATCACCTATAATTATCTGCTCCAGCTGTAGGAGTACTACAAGAAATAAATCTGAGCTACAGTGCTCCTTCTTCATATAGCTATTAAATTAACAAAACAAAACAACACACAAAAATGCCCTTCCCCTAATATATGACTCTTAGCAATTTGTTCAGCAACACAACCCCTGGCTCCCAAGTTAAGTTTTAGAGAGCAAAAGAAAACACTATAGGAACGAACCCAGTTAGGTTATGGTGTGATACAAAGCCTACTAAAAATCAATCAAATGACTCCCAGTAGCTCCTATAGCTACTAGATAACTGTAAGAGAACTACCCTTTCCACTCTAGTGGCCTGGATTTCAATATTACCTGAGATAGACTGAAAAAGATATGTGGAGATGTTTGCCTAGTATGTGCCCATCTCAGTACAACATTAGCTCTTCACTTCAAGCTCTCAAAGTTCATTCATATTTTTATTAGAAGAAGAAGATGCATCCAAGCATATCTTCTCTGCTAAAAAGCCATTTGCTTCCCTGATAGCTCAAAAGCACAGCATGCCAAATTTATGAATTCATCTCAAGAAGCTGGCACGTTGTGGAGTGCAGTGCAAAATCTGACCCATGGAATTAATACTCTTGGTTCCTCAGAAATGAAAACAGGGTAGAAGCTACCATATTTTAGGGAACTCCAGACTGGCTATCTTCCCCAAAATATCTAGGAACCTTATTGGATCATTTGCACACATTTGGAAGAAGAACGGCTGATCACAAGCAGCCAGCATGGATTCACTAAGAGTAAATCATGCCAAACAAACTTGATCTCCTTGACGAAGTGATTACTTGAGTAAATGAAGGGAACGCTGTGGGTATAGGAACCTGGATTTCAGCAAGGATTTTGACAAAGTCCCGCATGACCTTCTAATTAACAAACTGGAGAAATGTGGGCTGGATAAACTACTGTAAGGTGGATACACAACTGGCTCAGCTGCCACAATCTAAAGGTAATTATAAATGCATCCATGTCAGGGTGAAGTTGCACATTACCACACTAAATCGTTAAAGTTAGAATGTGTTGTGAGTAAGCAGTCACATACTGCCTAAGTACAGACAATCAAAAAGCCAGAAGCTCAATTGATTCAATCTTTGCAGCTTAGTCTAAGCTGCACAGATTGAACTCATAAGTAGGTGCACCAACATTTGTAGACATTTTCCAGAAATGCAGCCACAAGCCTGAACTAGAGAATGCTTCCCCACTTGGTTGGAGTGAACAGCATGAGCCAAGGCAAGCCTACCCACCCAGCAAGGAGGGGTTTGCAGGGAGGTGCAAAGCATCCTGGGATGCTGAGGGACTGAGAGTTAACTTGAATCTAGAGGGGATTTGAGACAGAAGTTCAATAAATCAGTTAAATCTGGTACTACATCCATCCAGGTTTATCTTAAACCTGTTTCAGCCATTTTGGAAGTGGTTTATGTGCACTAAACTTCTGTTGTGTTACAGATTTGAACCCGCTTCCAATCACTTATAGTAGTTTGCAGGTAATTTCTGTCCCTAGCCATTAAGGTTAATACTGTTTCCTGTCTGTACATTTCTGACTTGCCACTAGGGGGCTAGTGAGAAGAGGCATGGCTAGAAGCTGAGATGCCTGTGCTTTATTTCTGTTTGTGGGGGGAAGGAAAGTTGGGAGCAGTGCATCCCGGGGCTTTCAACCTGGGGGTACTTGGGATGGCCTTGTGGGGTACTCTGCAGCAGGCACAGCTGCCAGCACTTCTGCTGCCACTTGCACGCTTGCCAATCAGCTGCAGAAAACCTCCCCCTCCCCCAGTCACTGATCGGCCACTGGGGGACCCCCCCCCCCATTTTGACATTTTGTCAACTGCCTGCTGCTGAACCCTCCCCCAGACCTTATCCAGTCATCAAATGGCTGCTGGGGCACTCCTTCCATCTCGTCCAAGTGTAATGTGTAACTTCACCCTCAGAATGGGAAAAAGGTTTCAAATAGTTTCACAGGGATCTGCCTTGGTCCCAGTATTGTTCAACAAGTTTTTTAATAATCTGGATATTGAAATTGAGAGACTCTTTTGCTAATCTGCAGATGACATGCAACTGGAAAGGACTGCAAACACATTGGAGGACAGAGGCGCAATTCAGAAGAATCTGACAGACTGGAAAGCTGGGCTGGAGCAAACAGGATTAAATTCAATGCTGACAGATGGAGGGTGCTACATCTCAGGAAGAACAATCAAAACTACAAAATGGGTGACATCCAACTGGATGGCAGCCCTATCAAGAAGAATCTGAGAGTCCTGGTAAATCACAGACTCAATATAAGTTTGCAGGATGATGTAGCTGCAGAAAAGAAGACTATAATTTTGGGATGCATGAATGCAAAAACAGGATGCAAAACACAGGAGATGATAGTGCATCTTTATTCAGTACTGATTAGGTCTCATCTACAATACAGAGTGCAGTTTTGGGTTTCACATTTTTAAAAGGCTATGGAGAAGTCATAAAGGGTCCAAAAGCTAGTGACAAAAATGATAAATGTCTTGTAAGACAAGTCATACCAGGAAAGGTTGAAAGAAACAGGTATGTTCAGCTTGTGCAAAAGGTGCCTAAGAGGAAACACGATAGCAGTCTTCAAGTATCTGAAGGGCTGCTCCCTGCCATTGCTGCAGAAATCAGAATGCAGACCAATGCATTGAAGCTGCAGTATATTATTATGCATTTAGACTGGATATAAGGAAATGTTCTTTGGTGTTAGAACAGTGAGGCAGTGGAACAGACTGCCTAGGAAAGCTGTGCAATCTCCATCACTGGAGATGTTCAGGAAGAGGTTGGACAGGCATAGGGTCAGGGATGATCTAGGAATAGCTATGCCTATGTTCTATTATGGATAGGTCCTGTGCTTCTTGGCTTTTGCTGGTTGCCACATGGGGCTTGGAAAGATCCCTCCCCCCAGTCTGTCGCTGCTACACATCAGCGGTTTTTTTCTTCACCTTCCTCAAAGGCACTGGGTGTTGACTGCAGCTATGGCTTGGCATTTTGACTGGGGTATACCAGCACTCCTGCTGGGACTTAAACCTGGAGGTTCCTAGCTAGAGGGTCTTGCCCAATTGCTCAGGGTCAGACCAATCACCATATTTGGGGCCAGGAAGGAATTTTACCCCACAGTAAGACTGGTATGGACTGTGGGGGGGGGGGGGGGGTTGCCTTCCTCCATAATGGGGGTTGTGGCCCTCTTCCTGGGATCTCTCAAGCATATTTTAAACGGTCTTTGCAAGAACAGGACATTGACTGCCACAATCCCACTGCTTTACCTTTGGCATGTCAGGGTGTTATGTCTTCTGGTTGTGCTATGGTTGACTGTCTAATTTTACTAATATGTCATACCATGGATCTGCATAGTGATGATCCTGTCTTATGCAGGGGGTTGGATTAGATGACCTCTGGATGTCCCTTTCAGCCCTACTTCTTGGGTGATAATTAAACACCCTTGTTGTCTACAATTAAATATCCTAGAATGGAAAGTGATGGGCAGGAGAATAATGACAAAGAAAATATACACCTGGACAAACTGTCCTTCAAATATCTTCTTAGTTGTCTGAGACTACAGATCACTTGGCAATCAAATCTGTTGCAGCATTTAAAAATGCTGGGAATTAAATCTCTTCCTCATTGATGACAGATCTATTTGGGAAGGACAGCCTACTTTGTGGCTAAATCTCATTTGTTGATGATATAACGGTTCCTCAACAGCTCTGCCCACAGCCATCCAAAATTCACCCTCACTGGGTGCTGAGTTGAGTGCCAAGTTAAGACACTAGAGGTTATGTACAGAACACAACCTCTAAAAAGAAAGTATTCCTTAAACTTTTTTTGAGCTGCAGCGTGCATCTGAAGCCATTCAACAAAAGGGAAGAATGGTTCTAGGGTGTTAAGCACAGCAGTGGGAATCAGGCAGTCTACACTATTTCCAGCTCTCCAACAGACTTTCCTGGTGACTTTGCCTAAGCCTCTTAATTCTCTGGGCCTCTGTAGAAATGGGCAAACCATGCCAATTTTACTATTAGCCTCTATCACCAAGGTGCTGTGAGATTTAAGTAATTGTTTATATAGAGCTCTAGATTATTTGGGTGAGATGCATTATAATATATCAATGCAAATTATTACAAAATTATTCTTCCCAGAGTTGAATTTATTCCAAGTTGTCATAAATATGTTGCAGTTCTTTCACTAATATTTGGACTTGCTTTCAGATGTTCTTCCAAAACTCATTTCCCTGGTTTGCCCCAACTGTAAAGTCTCAGATTTTGACTTCCCAAATCAAAATACCTGCCAAGCTTAAGCTACCTGCAGCTCCTTACTGGGCTCAAAATTGGACACTCAAATATTAAGGCACTGATCCAGATGAAAATGTGGCTCTAATTTACTAGCTTGCTATAATGAGACTGAGATTCTAAATGCATCTCCTTCAATTACTGTTTTCTATGTAAAGTTGTAAAAGTGTTAAAAGTTGAGCCCTCAGATCAGATTCAGCTACTGAATGATGGGTTCCAGACTGTCAAAAAATTCTGAAGCTACTTCCTGGTTTAGGTAAAGTTCTAGCCTCTTGCCTTTCTTTAGCATTAATGGGATTTAGGCCTGAAAAAAGTCAGATGTGCACACTGAGGAACAAATAGAACAGTCAATACTAATTTGGGCTTCTGCCTTTACAGGTCTCAAAGTATGTGTGGCAGGTGAAAAGTCAGACAGAAAAGCAACAGGGCATGCCAAAAGCATTCTAAATATCTTGCAGAAATCCAAAAGAGCAGAAGAATGATATTTCAGCCATCTTTCACTTGACCAAAAAGCCCTCTGAGGTAGACAGAGCCAGAACTTAGGATTTCTGTTCTTGGACTTCTATTCAACGGAACCCTTTACTTGAGGTTTCTAAAGCATCTGTTCTTAAAGCAGTACTGCTCTCATGGAGCTCTTTCTGCTTCCATCTTACAATGCTGAGATAGTCTAAAGGAGCAGAATTAGCCTCCACTGCCTCCAGGGCATATATGTGTGCATGCCCTGGACACCCAGCTTCCCAGCTCCCTCTGATAGCCAACCCCAGTGGATGGATACATCCTGCCCTTCCCATAACCTCCAGTACGTGCAAAGAACATACCCTGTCCACAGGTCTTCCATATCCCCTCCAGCTTTCCCTGGCTTCTAGAGTAGCAGATGGGAGAAGCCTTTGCCTACACTACTGCTGCCTGTAATCAGGCTGGTTTCAAACATACGAAGAAGCCCCTGATGGTGGTGCCATGCCATTAGCTGAGAATCCTGTCCCTTGATAGCTTCTCCAGGAAGGAGCAGAAGGTCATCCAGGAATACATGGTAGTGGGGAGAGTGTTGATTGACCCTACAGCCCTGCACGCTCCCAGAGTTCCCTTCCAGGTGTGGTCAGAGTTGGTAGCACAAAACTAAAGGTCAGAGGGTCCCTTTTTATTAAGGCCCACAATCCCTGAGTGAAGTAGCTAGACAGCTTTATATCCATATTACAGATGGCTATAGTGAGGCTTGGGTGGGTGAAATGACTGAGCCCATATTACCAGTGTCAAAGTTGACCTAATAACAGTACTACTTGATAATTCAGCATGTAAAAGGAAGCTGCTTATACAGGAAATTTGTCAAACCACAACAATCTTGTTCCTTCACTTTAAAGATCTGTCAAAGCCAGTTACATTTCTCTTCTAAAAGTTAAATACAAGGTCATCTGACTATTTACTGATTGCTTATATTGCAAAATGCTGGTTTACTGGTTTTCAGGCTTGTATTTCATGCCAATGCAATCACTAAAGTGCTTGCACATCTCTATATATATATGCTTTCATTTTCTGCTAAAATATATTGGCACACAATATCCTCTGCTCACAGAAGTAAGATGGGGGCAAGGCAGATCCTTTCCTGTATATATATGGAACGTGAACGTTACTTCAGGGATAGGGAGATACAGAAGTAGAGCACAAGTCAGAATCACAGGCAAGAGGCAATGGATGGGTGGGTTCACATTAGGCCTGCGCAAAGTGGCTAGTATTCACTTCAGATTCGGTCAATTTGGAGGACAGTGATTCGATTCAGTGATTTGAATCACTGTCCCAATTTGATTCGGCCAAGTATGATTTGGAGATTCCGCTGCTGCCGAATCTCTGAATCAGTAAGGCCAGGCCCATCCCCCACCTGCTCTCCCAGCCTGGCAATGGCTGCCCCAGGCTCCCAGCACTTGGGGAAAAAAAGCCCTGACTCAGTGGGTGCTGCCAGGTGGGGGGCGATCCCTGCTGCCCCCGACTGCATGGGGGGGCTGTGCATGAGCACCCTGACTCTCCCCTAACCCCGTCCATGGGTGCCCCGCTCAGGCCAGATTCGGCCCTTTAAGAAAAAAAACAAAAAACAAGAAAACCTCCAGAATCACTGCTTCTGCCAGCAGGAGGCAATCCCCACTGCCCTCCCACTGCCCTGTGCCATGTGGGGGGCTCTGCACAAGCTCCCAAAGCCCCAAGGCTACTGCAGGAGCTGTGAGTCCCAGGGCTTTTCTTGGCTTTTATTTATCTTAAAGGGCCAGAGCTGGCCCGGGCAGGGCCCCTGTAGGGGCCCAGGGGAGCAGAGGAGGGTTGAGGGGACTCGTGGCAGAGCCCTCCATGCAGTGTAGGGCAGCACTGGGGCTTTTCTTTAAAGTACTGAGCTAGTGAGGATGGAGGCAACTATAGGAGGGCTGAGGGGAGGGAGGGGGGCAGTAGAGGGGGTAGCAGGGGTCTCCTCAGTCACCCGTCCCCCATCCCTAGTACTTACTAGCTTGGAGCCAGCTGCAGCTCCCTGCTGCAGCCACCAGGGACCGCCTGAATCATCAAAGCTCTCCAAATTGTTTCTGAAGATTCAGAGAGCTCTAAATCGATTGAGACCTTTAAATTGATCCCCTGGTTTAATTTGGATTTAGAGATTCGGCCACCAAATTGGGCCGAATCTCCCCCTAATTGAATCAGCACATGAAGCTTCACATAGCCCTAATTCACATTTCTTCCAAGTTCTGAGTCTGGGGGCTCTCTGTGGATTCAGTGGCAGGGATGGCACAACGTGGTTGGGAGTCTGAGCACTCTTTGGTTTGCCCCACTGCAAATTCTTATATGGTCATTATTATAGGTCTGTGGAGGGAGACAGTGGAGAAAGGGAATCAATGCAGCATGAGGCATGTTAGACTCCATGGGCATGAATATAGAAAGGATAAAAGCCATACCCCATGGAGCAATGCAGAGGGGACAGGCTGTGTGGGGGTAACCCAACTGGAGTACATAATTACTTCAGCTTTTGTCATTAATGTTAAATGCAATTACTCTTTACAGAGGGCACGGCTTTGAGAGCTGAAATTCCCTCCATGAAGTGAGAATGCAGCTCTTTGTTATATTTAGAACCAAAAATCCAGATCTAAACCTTAATATGCAAATTAATTTGTTATGACTAGGCCCTATCCAATTATTTACAAGGCTGATATTCACCTTTATGTACAGATATGACCTTGCAGAAGCAGCAGCAAGGGCATGCTGGTATTCACTGCACTGGTCTACCTTGTAAGTAAGTGTTAGTAAAGTGGGATTAATTCAACATGCCATCCTAGCCTTTCTGCAGAACTTGTTATGTAAATAAAAGCAGGTCATTTTGAATACTTACTTTTTCAGGCAAAGCCCTATCGAAAAGCAGTGCCAGTTACCAATTAGTAACTGTTAGGAAAAGAGTATGGGGCAATCTTGTCCATCTTGCTTCACAGACTTTAGTGATGCTATTAGTGACCAAACAAAACTGGATTTGATTCTAATGGTCAAGTTACACATTACACTGAGACCAATACTAACCATGTTAAAGCTGGAACATGGTGCGAGTGAACAGTCATACATTAAGAGTTAATATGGTTTCCTGCCTACACAGCTTGACTTGTCACTAGAGCACTGACGAGCAGAGGCATGTTTAGACTCTATCGCTGCCCTGGAAGGAAGGGGGAGGTAGGCTACAGAAACCAGTGCATCCTGGGATGCTGGAGGACTGCAAATTGCTTTTTTAATCTCTGTGGTGCCAACTGGAATTACTCTAACAGAAGCTAAGTAGCATTGGCAAGAATTATCTCTTGGCTTAAGTGGCATAGTTTTGAGACATGCAGAAGGTACCAAACATGAACGAATGAACTTTAGCATAGAGATGTTCACACTGTAAGTGTTCTTAGTATTGTCCGCGTGTAGCATGAAACTTTACAATAAAATAATCTTCTACTGCAATTAAAATGCATTTTCTTCAGTAATCGACAGGTGACTGACTTCCTTAGGTAATTGATAATGAGGATGTGAGGTCTTTTCCAGCTCACACCACTGATTTGAACTTATCTTGTGCCAGCACCATTTACAACTCTTTATCATCTGATGGCCCATACTATCTGAGCTAATGTTCTCATTTCAGATAAAGAAAACCAATGCCATGGTCTATAACTTTCAGTGTCAATGATAAAAAAAAGATAAAGATGGCAAAAAAAAAATAAGTATACAGTCTGTTTAATTACTTGAAGTCGCACAAACTATAAGCACACTTAATAGTAGCATACTTTGACCAACGCAGATAACCTGGCCTGAACAGGTGCTAGCCCCAAAAACGTTTATACCAGCAGAAGTAAAAAACCTAGGTCAGCTATACATTCCATAAACCTGCTCTTACCACTCCTAACCTTCCTAACAGCAGGATTTACTAAGCCATCAAAATACGGTTAACCAAATAAAACAACCTAATCTACTTACAACCGAGAGTTGGGTGCCAACCCAGCATTCATTCCTGCCTGTGGCAGTGGATCAGGCTAGATGATCTGTTCAGGTCCCTTTTGACCCTGGCTACTATGAAACTATGAAACCAGAGCAGCACTGCCTGGTAAGTCCACTACAGTGAAAACTTGACATAAACGATTAAAGAGTGGTAAGACTTTGTTTGTTTTGGTGGGAGGAAGGGGCATAATTGCAATTAGTACCCTTACAACAGAGACCCTCTAATGCAGGGGTGGGCAAAATGCTGCCTGCAGGCCAGATGCAGCCCGCCAAGCAATTCTATCCAGCCCACGGGACCCCTAAAAAATTTAGAAAACTAATATTAATCTGCCCTGGGTTGCCTGCAACCCTTGATGACTTTCCAAAATTCAGTAAGCGTCCCTCCACCCAAAATAATTGCCTGCCCCTGCTCTAATGGGTACAAAGGCAGTTGAATTACACAGAATGTGTAGTTAAGTCAGGCACCTGGGTTGCAGCAAACATGCAGGGCAGGGTGAAGAAACTTCTACTCATCCATGCTCTACTTGTGAGATAAATTATATGAAAACTTAAGTCTCTGAGGCTATAGGTCCAGCATCAGTCACATGCACTAGAAATGTGGTGCCAATTACTTTAATCTAAGCCCCTGAGGTAGGAGGCTTTTATAGGGAATATTAACATGACAAACAGAAGTTAGTTAGCAAAGTCAAGGATACGGGCTACTTCCGTGCCTTGGAAAAAAAATATTAGAGTAGATAAAACTGAAGTTTCTAAGTATTTACATATATATACCCCCCCCCCCCCGCTGGCAAATCCCCTAAAGAAACATTGCAGAAAATGTCACAGATGTTGACAACACTTTTGACTCTTGTTGAAAAGTTCAGCAGTACAGCAGCTTACAGGCCCACTGCTAATTTTCCTTATTAATAAACTGTTCCAGACCACAGTGATGACACTGTGCTTATTTCTGCACAAAGGTTTCGATTCTGCACTTACCAGCACAGGTGTGCCCTTACCACTGACCTAACCAGGAATGGTCTGCATGAGATGGCAAAATAGGGTCCAGTGAGATATTTATAAATCATGTTTATAGATCAGTTAAGAGACACTTTATAATTTTCAGGCAAAAATATCTTTTTCAGTGCTTTGAGATGGGAATGAAAAAATGAATTAGGGCCACATCCACATATGCCACAAACAGCAAAGGCCCTAAACCTGGCAGGACTAAACACAGTCGATCCTTTGTAGCACAGAACAGCACTTGCCAGGCTCTCTCTCTGAGGTACTGAAGCTCCTGATGGCTTGCTCTCCACAGGAGATCCATTACGCAGGGCTTTGTGATAGAGTCTGGGGCATGGCCTTAATTAGCACCCTAAGAATAAATCAATAGTACAAAAAAAATCCCTCACTTGAGACTGGAACACTTCCTGGTTTAAATTAAATCAGTCTTTCAGCATCCCAGATACTTTGCTGGGCTGGGCTGGGCTGTGCTTTCTGCTCCAGACAGCAGGGGTGGCCTCTCCCCTCTGCTCCATAGCCCAAGCAGGGGCAGGGCATGGCCAGACATGTGGCCCGGAGGCAAAGGGAGCAGAGAGGGGGTTTACCAGAGGACTGCAGTCTCTGTCAGCCATTTCCCCCTCCCCACTCCAGTGGCAGAGGAGGGAGCATGGCCATAGCTGGCTACCATGACCCCTACCATCCACCTGCCTTGCTAGTGGCTGGGGCTGCAGGGCTGAGCCCAGCCAGCCTGCGTGTGCTGCTGAGGTGGAGGCAGAGGGGCCAGTATGGGCTGGGCCACTGGGGCCAGGTCCTTCCCAGAGGGCTGTAGTCTGGGCTGGGGATGTAGAGGTCTCTGTACTCAAGCCAGGTGTGGCTGTCATGGAGCCCCAGCCAGTTGGGAAGGATCCCATGGATCTGGCCCAGGGGGGCAGGGCCCTTCCCAGCCCGCTGCCAGCTGTGTGACAGCCCAGCCCGGAAGCACAAGCAACAGCTGGCTGGAGAGCAGACTTCCCGGGCCAGCTCGAAGGCACCGGTGGGCCCTGAGCCCAGCCGCTGCTTCTGCACCTGCCCCCCTTCCCCTCCGTCCTGTTCAGCACCTGAGACTGCAGACACACAGCCAGTTGCAGGCTGACTGGGACCAGGAGGGGCTGTTTTGTAGGGCTGTACAAAAAGGCTGCATTTCAGTTCGGTTTCAGATTAGGCTGTTTTGGAGGACGGTGATTCGTTTCAATGTTTTGAATCATTGTCCTGTTTCATTTCGGCTTAATCTGTTTTGAATGGGCTGCAAGCTTCACAGAGCCCTACCCAACAAGGCAGGCCTTGGGGCCGGGAGTTTGGGGCCCTAGTGGGGAGTAGGACAGGGCCATGGGTGCCTCATCCAGTCAAGGACCACTGCCCTTGTGCAGGTGAGGAGATCCCTGCACGGATCTCTGATCCCCATCATGCCGGGTCATGGGGCAGGGAAGCAACACAGAGCAGCGAGCAAGCCTGCTGGCCCCTGATGCACTACTCAGCTCTGCAAGGAGCAGAGATCCATGCTGGGGGTCTCCTTGCTGCTCCTGTCCCCCAATGCTGGGCAGTGGCAGCTTAGAGACCCCGGCACAGATCTCTGCTTCCTGCAGAGCTGAGCTGCATGGCAGGGCAGCAGCGTACAGTTATTTCCCTGCAGGCCCGGCTCCGAAACACCGAAATTTTCCAAAACATTTCCGAAACATTTTGAATACCTTGTTTCATTTTGGAGACACTTCTGAGCCTTCTTCTTCAATTTGGATTCAGTGCTTCAGGCACTGAAATGGCCCCAAAACCTCTGAAATTAAATGGCTGCTGATATTTTGCACAGCCCTACTATTCTGCTCCTCTCACCTCCAGCTGCCACTGCCACAGCCATGCCACTCTGGGTGGGGAAGTGGGAAGCTTCAGCTACATAGCTCCAGGCCCCAGATGCCTTGCAAGACAGAAGGCATCCAGGGACTGCAGCCGTGCAGGGTAGAAGCCACTGAGCTTGGCAGGGTTGTTTTTATCCCCTCCCCTCCAGCTGTGGCTTCTGCTCCTGCCACACGGCGCAGCACCACTCAGGGAAGGGGGAGCTTCCTTCAGCCTGATGGCTTCTACCTGAGCTGGGCTGATACAGTGGGGCTGAAGAAAGCTCTCCCACCCTGAGCAGCACTGCACAGTGCAGCAGGAGCAGGAGCTGCAGCTGGAGGGAAGGAGAGAAAAACAGCCCTACTGGGTCCAGCGGCTTCTGTCCAAAGTATGGAGCTCCAGCCTCAGCTCCTAGATGCCCTCCGCCTTCCTCATTCCAAGGCGTCCAGGGGCTGAAGCCACTGCTCTATGTGCTGGACAGAAACCATGAGGCTGAAGTTTCCCACACCCTCCACCCAGAGCATCACAGCATGGCATGGCCACAGGAGCTGGAGGCAAGGTGGGGCAAAATAGCTCCCCCAACCCCATGCGCCTGCAGCCCTGGGTGCTGCATAGGACAGGGATGTGCCGGCAGCTGCCAGGCTCAGGGCCTGCTGGCACCTCCGAGTTGGCCTGGGAAGCTCACTGCCTGTGCTGTTGGGCCAGGCCTCACACAGGCACAGTGGGCTGGGAAGGGCTCTGCCCCATGGGCTGGCTCTACGGGGCCCTTCCCAAACAGCTGGGGCTTCATGACGGCCACCCCCAGCTTGGGTGCAGGGAACTGGGAGCGCTCTGCCCACATACCCCTGTGGCCCCAGCCTGGGCTGCCCCTCTGCCCTCAGCAACACCCACAGGCCAGCTGGGCTCAGCCCTGCAGCCCCAGCTGCAGACATAGCGCCAGCCCTGAGTGGATAGCAGGGCCCTGATGCCCAGCTTTGGCGAGGCTCCCCACCACCCAAGCAAAAACATGGGGGAAAGCTGGGCAAACCCCAACTGTGGTCCCATGCCTACCTGGAGACAGGGGAGTTTAATCCCCACCCCCTCTGCCTCCCTTTTCCTGAGGCACTGCTCTGGCCCATGTCTGCCTGAAGCAGCCTGGCAAAGGCTGCTTCCCCCTTCCCCTTGCTGGCATACCTTAACTGGGGTCACTGCAGGTAAAGGTGGGTTTAACCCCCCCCACTACCATATTTAGCCCCTGCCAGGGGCCTGGCCACACCCCCAAGTCAGCTTCTCTCCAGCCTTGCAGCTGCTGCAAAGGGAAGGGAGGGATGCTCTAGTGCCTCCTGGCTTCTAGCCTGAGCCACTACAGGCACGTGCCTGCATTTCCAGAATTAAACATGAATGTCTGTGCCCTTGCAAATCAGTTCAATTTTTGCAGGTTAGACTAACCTGCAAAGATTGAATCAATTCAGGCTCTGGCTTCTTGAATGTCTGTCCATAGCCTTAAAACATATTACCAAAGAAGAAAGAGATAATGGTTTAGTGTTAAGCTGTTGTCAGTTGCCTTCACTGAATGAGGCAGAAGGCCCTTCACCAAATGTTAGATAAAGCAAGAATTATCACGTCTTTTTACATAATACTTGTGAGGACCTATTCAAGGTTTGTGCTATAATCCATTGTTACCAACCTCTTTCAAAGTCATCCTGAATATGGCTGTCTCTTACCAGATGTTTTGGTTTGCAGTTTTCAGACAAAGAGTCTTTTATGGGGGATCTTACATTAGATTACAGCAAACTGAAAACTGATCACTATCCTCTTATGTGCAGCTTAACCAGAGGTTTTTGTGCAATACAAATAAATAATCAAATTCAATTACATACATGCTGGTCTTCGTAAACCTTACATATAAGCTCCTAATAAAGAAGGGAAGCAATTAAGGAGGATCCTTCTCTACCTATATTAGCCCTAAGCAGTTTAGTTATTAGAAATTGCAAAGCTTTTCATCACTTTTACTGATAGTTGACTGGCACTGTCTGGTAAAGAATCAAGAAAGTAAACTACAGGGTAACAAAATGCTGAGATTCCTAAGGTCTTAAAAAGTTAAAGTATTTTGCTCTATTTTTCAGAAAAATGTCTTTCAGGGAATAATTTATAATAATCCTTATATTATAGCATATATTGCTACCAGCAAAGAGATTTCAGTAAAAAAAGAATGGGATCCTGTTCTGTTTCATCTTGTTCAAGCCTCAAAGAGGAGACCTGTTGTATTTTGAGATACTTAAGTGGTAATGACCAACTACAAACAGTTTACAAACAGTGCTGCAAATGCATCTTTCAGTACTGGAGTAGGGAAACCCACTTGACTGAAACAAGAAATCTTACCAAAACAAAATCTTGACTCAAATCTCCAAGTGGACCTCCTCTTGAAGTTGCACCAAAGCTTATTAGGAGCACTAGAACTGCCATATCAGAAGAGACCCATGGTCATTTACCAGTGGAAGTTGCAAGAAAATACACATTCATCAATTATACAAGAACTTGACTTTAGCATAAGTTTCTGGAGAAACTAACATCTCACTATAGAAGATTATGTCTGGATGAAAGTGTGTTTCTAAAACTGAGAGGATGGCAGGTGTGGGTTTTTGGTTTTGTTCTTTGTTCCATGTACATTTGTTTTTCCTTATTTTGACCAAAATGAAAATGCTGAACAATTGTGAAATGGTGTTATTTCAATCCTAGGTGGAAGCAGAAAATACTAAAAATCTTGTGAAAAAAAGTAAACTTGTGAGACTTCCAGCTCCCCACAAATGCCCAAAAGGTTGATTCACTATTTAGAAAATCTTACTCTTTGAAAGATTATCAGCCTTGGAACTTTTAGAGAATCTATCCATCACTAATATATAGCAACCTTTGCAGAGACAAATAGTGGAACGGATGCAACTATCTGCCCTATGTCTGTTTGTTAAAAGGAAAATCTGTGTTATGGTTTTCCTTTGCACATTTTAGCCTGGCTGTTTGAACCACCTATGTAGCATGTTCTATTTATGGTATCTATCTGTGAAGCCAAAGATGCATAGCCAGACTGAGATACTCTTTCAACCTTCAAGCTGAACATGCACAGAGGCCCCTTCCTAGGGCAGAGAGGGACAGTCTGGTCTTGCTTTCAATAACTGAAATTCAGTTCATCCATTCCTGCCGTTACTCAGTAGAACTTACTGATATGCATCAGGTCCAAGTTTGATTCAGAGCATTTAAAACTTGAAGCTTCTCTGGTGAGGTCTGAAAACTATTTTCAGCTACTGCTGGCTGCCCAAGAGCTTAATGAAAATGTAGTCTTTGTTCCTGAGTATCAGGAGCACATGAGCAAGAAATGTTGCAAGTGTCCATCTTTTAGTAAGATTAGTGCTGAGTTTGTGTGGTATCCTATTTATAACTTTGTCAAACAGCTCACCCAATCATTTCATAGTTAATCACAGTTGTCTGCTCAGCTCTCTTCAGAAAAATGTTTATCAAAAAATGTGTGCCAACATAGTATGAACAAAAGCAAGCAGACCACATACAAAAAAATAAAGCTGTTCCCAAAACCAAACAGCAGAAACTCACAAGCTATATAGAAATCAGGTCTTGGTAAATTATGTCAGGCATAATTATAGCCTTCATGCCAGTCATGATACTGTATAGTTATAGTTAGTTTTTCCACTGTAAACCCCTATTTTTAGGACAGGCTTATATCTCAGCTGTAAAGAATTAGTCCATGATGAAACCTGGTAGCCTGCATTTCAGTAAAGTGTTGATCTTCTGTTGGCTTTTAAATGTTCATTTTTTTTAATTGTTCAAGGGTAAAGACATTTTTAAAAAAACCCCACAAAACTTCAGGGGCATTGTGCTGTTTATTTTCTGAGAGAGTGAGAATGAGTGAGTGTGCACAGATAGGTGATGGAGCCTTAACATGTCAATGCAGGTAAAATGTTCAGTACAGAAATCACAGTTATGATTCCAAGTTCTGTTTCCCACACTAGTTATAAATCAACCCTCTTGTGTATTTTTTGTTTGGATTCCACAAATGTTTTACCAGGTATACAGTAATTGGAAACAAACCTTGACTTTAACTCTTATCCCAATGGTGGTTTTACATCTCATGGGATAAAGCTGTTGTTAATTTTCCTTTAATTTTTCCTTAATTGAATTGATTTTTTCTAAGACTTCCAAGGAGAAGGAACTCTGCTGAAGATTATACTTCCCCACCTACCTCAATCCTCCAGCATGCACTCTGGAAGGGTTGTGACTGCTACAAGAGGCTGGCTGGGGAAGAGGAAAGGTCAGGAGTGAGCCTTACATAGTGTGTTTTATCTTGCAAAATGCCAAATGCACCTGAAAAACCTCAAAATGCAGAAAAGTGTTTTGTAGAAAAAAATCTTTGCTTTCCATTTTCCAGGTAGGTCTAACTAGTGCCAACACATATAACAGACTTGGCTCCCTTGCTGGGATCAGGAGCATTTTACCTCTGTACACAGGGGTCACTCAGCACTGAAGTTTAGCAGCCTCTGGAGTGTGGCATACCTGCCAAAGTACATCAGCCACAGTGCACAGTAAATACGGCTATGGAAGAAACTGAAGAAGAACTCTTCTCCAAGTGAAACTGCAGCAGGAATTAATTTTTGATTTGTCACACACTGATGCTCAAGTTGGAAAATGCTTACAACTGTGGATCTAAAACCAGACAAAGAGAGTATGGAAATGTAATTACTGTAGATGGTCTGGGTCTCAAGACTAGGTCTTTTACAAGCAGACTCATTTCACTAGACATTTTAAATTCATATATCACCCTCAAAAAGCAGCGCAAAATGTGATACCTGTGTTAACAATGGGATCTAAGTATCGTGTTTGAAGACCACTGATTCTTTCTTGACACACAGAAAATGGTGCCACCACTGAACTGCTAAATGTTTTGCAGCATTTTTGTTTTCCTTGGAAATTGCCCGTTGAAATTCTAACCACCTTAGGTCCTGCTCAACTTTTCAGAGCTTATCAAGGTGATGTAGCTGAAGGAGCTGTCTTGTATTTGTCATAACATTCTGAGATGGAAAAACTGATAAACTGTTTTGTAATTCCACTATGCTTTAAAGGGTAATAAAACCACCCCTTGTAATGTTATTGATTTGCCATCCTGCTCTCTTGGATTTGTACAAGCAAACCAATATTGAGATTCTATTTTTAGAAAACTGTAATGAAATGAATTTCCTCCACTCCAAAGAAATGAATTGTGGAAAATGTTCTTTTCTCTTCATAGATGGATGCTGCACCACTTTGTGTTGAAAACCAAGCAACACCTAAGGAATTCCTATAGAAAGTGCCTGACTGCTTTTCCTCCAACAAAATATTAGAAGACAAAGTGCACATGGATTTACTTGAGACTACTCATGGGATTAAAATTACTTATATGGGTATTTGGAGGATCTAGGTGTCAGGGGTTTGGATCATGGTTCCCTCACTATGAACTTTAGAAAATACGTTCAAAGAGTAACAGATTGAAAAGAGGCTCCACTGCTCTCAGTAGTGAATGGTTATGATTAGAGAAACTGCCACTTATTGTGTGTGCATCTCCTGTTGGCCTGTTTCACCATAAATCAACTCCAAGGAAAGCTCGACAGTTTCAGTAACGTACTACTCCAGAAAGGTACAGCCTAACATTTTGGCCACTGGATCTTTTTCACATGAGTGTCACCAAGAAGTTACAGCTGCAGTTTATATACAAATTGCGTAAAAACATTGCCTTTGATTAATTGCATTATTTACCTTCTGTTTTTCAAAGAAAACTTTCAGTACTCACTCTGCACCATGTAAAGGCTATAACTACAATCCTGAAAAATACTATTACAGAATCAGCTTTATAAAAGCCCCTCAATAGACTTTATGTACTAGTTAATAAATAACTTCAAGTTTAAAATATTTATTTGATATTCCATCACTCATCCCTATATTGAAATGCACAAAACTTGCTGTTCCTGTTTGACCAAATCTGCAGCATTTCAAAAGGAGTTTCTTATGCATCAGATGTTTAAAAAGCAATGTCAGGTGATGAGCACCTCCACCTCCTTGTTTAGTTTCACTATTTTAGAGGGAGCAGGGAAGCTCCCTTTAAATTGGGATTCCCACTGTTAGCATTTTTCTTTTCCCTGTATCCATTGTTTTGTCTTTTCAAGTCCCAAACTGAGGGCCTTACTATAACTTTATCCAAGTCCACAGTCAACTCCACGCCACAACAGTCACAAAGACAGAAATGCTCTTGAAGCAGCATAACTTAGCTTTCAGTGCTGAAGAGATTCACTACAGTAGCTCCACATCTTTGCAGTCTGAACCCTGTTGGCATTAGCAAGAATCTAATATACCAGCAAGCATCACTAGCACTAATTGTGTTTTGCTTTTAATGCAAGAAAAATGCAGTTTCAGGGTGATTTGCAATTGAACTATATTTTGACTACAAGAATTCTAAATACAGTTTTCAGCATTGCTAACTTCTTGGACATTTCTTCTCCATGGTCCTAACCTCTTCATCTGAGCTGCTAATATAAAAATAAATATCAGCATGGAAACCAATAATGTCATAGCTACAGTCACCTGAAGTCTTTTCTCCCTCTGCTGAAGTTAAAGAGCAAAGTAGTAAAATTAACTGGTCATTCAGAAACTGAAGACCTTGCTTATCCATGAAATCGTATAGAAGAGTGAATACCCATCACACACCCACAAAATCTTCTCCAGTTTCTTGCCTACAGCAGTATTCCAGCTGCACCTAGGCTAGCAGGGTAGTGAACTCAGTATACAGAATTTTTCTCTCTGGTCCAGCTAGCTATGCATACCTTGACTTACCCACTTGAATGAACTATTAAAGAGCAGAGACAGACAAGGAGACACTGTACTAAGAATTCCCCATGGTATTGTGTCCTTCTCCATCCCATTGGGTTCTTCAGCACATCTGTACCTTCAGCTTTAGTGCCAGCCTATGCTAAGTCTACATAAACTTGGGCCAAAACAATCAAAATGGAAATATCATGAGAATAGGATCCATCACACTTAAAATTAGGGAGAACAAAACAGTATGATTATGCCATTAAGGAATGATTCTGTATTTGCAGGGAGAGAGAAACGCGGTGATTCAGTGGTTTTCCTTCCCCTGACTTCTAGGATGCTAGGTGATCTTGCCCTGGGGTATACCGTTAAAAGTGCACTGAGGTTGCAATCTATGGATGAGACCCAACTTGCATAGCAAAGGACAAGGACAACACATCTGTCATGGGGACAGTTAGTGTAACACATTTTGCCAGCACAAGAGTCACATATGCCTGCAGGGAAAATTAATACTGCAAGAGATGCATCTCTGTGTTTCCCTTTCATGTGCCAGCTAAAATACAAGGCACGGAATTTTATTTGTTTCACCTCAACTACATTTTCCCTCAGTTCCAAACCTGGCCACAAGTCCTGAACACTTTCTTTGTACAAGGTGGCAAATACTATTTGCTGTAGGGGGATGTCCCCTCTCTCTGCACACGCCTAGCACCATCTTCTCCTCAGCTTCAGGCACCCAACCAACAGCTAATCTCCCCACCTGACCTTCAGGACTGTCACTGAAATGTGGCCTGTATGCCTTTTTATGTCAGCCCTACCACATTTACTGTGCTAAGCAACTGATACGATTTAATCTAATTTACAAATTCTACATGATCCTGCATGTACCTGGCTAATCAGCTGCAAAATATGCAGTATTTTACACACAAGAAAATTTTCTGTATTAGACTGTCAGCTTGACAATCTTATCTATTCTTCCTTTTCTTCTTCATATCTTCTGTTTACTTGCATCTGAAGCCATTCATTCATCCCATCTGCCTCTTCCTCTTTCATTTCTTCCTTTCACTCAGCTCATTCCCACTCATTTCTTCAGCAGTGCTGACAAAGAAGCCAGTAACACCAGCTTTCTAAAGTCCAGTAGGACCAGTAAGTCTAGAATTGGTCTACCAACTGCCTTTAACAATGAATTCAGGCCCACCTTGCTTACTGTGAGTACAGGTGACAAAACCACACTTTCCATTTTCAGCAGACAGGGGCATAGAAAGTAGTAGGTAGCTGTGTTAGGCTGAAGTCAGGCAGAGGTGAGGTAGAGGTGGTACACCTTACCAATTAATTGAATCAGAGATGCAAAGTTTTAGTGAACAACTGCTCATTTCATCAGATGCAACACTAACAGCTATTTGCAGCTGATGACGTAAGTTGTTCACAAAAGCTTGTATCTCTCTGATTCAGTTAGCTTATAAGGTGTGCCTCCATCCTGCCTTTCATCTTGAGTGTTAGTTTCCACCTGACAAATCCTTTTTTCACCCCCCTTAAGGAGTTCTACATCTGTCTTGATAAGATATTTATTAGGGTGCACAAATAACAAAAAGCATACTTTGATCAGCAGTTGCCTTAAGCAGATAGAGACGCTAAATTACTGACTTCTAAAGCAACATCTGACGAAGAGAACATGCAGGAATATCTCATCTCCTCATGGAGGAGCTGCCTTTTAAAATCCTGTTCCTTTTCAACATGATGTGAAGCATTTGCTCTAACTTCGGGTTGTTGTTCACCTGAGGCCTGAACCCGCACCCACTGAAGTCAATGGTAAAACTCCCACTGACTTCAAAGGAAACAGGATTTGACCCCTGGTGTTTTCAACTCCTTTGTAAAGTGGCTGTATATTTAACAGCAGTTTAGCTAAGTTGGGAAAGGCCTCAATATCTTCCTTTAACCTTTTTCTGAACAGGGAAGGAAGAACTATCTTCATAGTTCATAGACACTAAAACAGCAACGTGTAGCGTCAGTGATTGGAACAGTACCATTTTACCAAGGGCAGGTAGGCAGGAAGTAAGAGGTTTTAAAAAAAGCTACTGGCTAAACCCAAATTAATTCTGAATAGCCAATCTCAACTCTTCAATTCTGTACATTGCTGGAGGCCCAAAACATTAAATCCGACTATTAAAATTAAAGAAACAAACAGAGATCAATTTCCTTCTTATAGCATAAATGTGATTTACTTATGCACCATTCATTTCTAAAAGGCTTTGGATCCCTAATTGATCCCATTTTCAGTATCTAACATCATAGCAGAGTCAAGAAAAAAGAAAGCAAATTAACTCATGAGAAAAAGTCTGCATGTTGTTCCTCATAGAACTAGTATGTGGAGATGTGTCAAAAATAAACCGTAAAACAGAATGATTGAAAATAGTTTGGAGCAGTAAAGGCTCTCAAGTCCTTGTTGAGAGGACAATTTTCAATTTGTACGCTGTTCACATGGTTTATTTCCTCTACTCCCTAGTAACACAGCATTTGCCATCAGCCAGTATTCAAAAGGTTTAAAAAGGGGATAGTCTGCAATGCAGCAGGAGCAAAGAGTGCCAGAATGCTGTATTTCTAGGAAATCATCATCCCATCCCTTTCTGAATTGCCTATTATTGATGGATCTCTTTTTCTTTAAAAAAATTACATTTTTAAATACTATCTTTGGAAAATTCTCCCTTGTACACACTAATCTAAAGTTCTATAACAGACTACAACAGATATAAACTTTTCGATTTTATAGTTGATATAAAAACATTGAATCATCCATTACATTCAAGTCAGGATACATATTATGGACAGTGTTGAGAAAGGAAGCAAGTCAAAGACTTTAACCGGGTAGGAAATTTGTTCATTCCATCTCTATAACCCATCATTACATCCAAGATGTTTTTTTCTTTCAAAATCCTTTACTAGACCCAGAATAGTTTCTCCATCTTTTTCAAGCTATTAGTTTCTCAATTCCCTCAAAACAATTTCTGTGAAAAATGCAGATTGTGACACACAACTGCTTCATGTTGTGGCTGTTTTTGTTCACTAGTTATCGTAGCTCTCAGACTGGCCAACAATAGGCATTACAATATCAAAATGGTGGTCTGGAACTGCAGCATTTTTAATGTTAATATGATGAAAAGAAAATGAAACAGTAAGAAAGAAAACCAAGTTGCAGAAAGAGAAAGGTCAGAAATCCATGGGCATTGTGGCGGGCCAGTAGGGGGCGCTCCCGTTTTGAGCCGCCCACCTCCCTGCGCCCGACCACCTTCCAGGCTCCGAGTGCCTCCTTGGGGTGCCTCGCG
>JAGPOW010001034.1:4782779-4845149 GCA_030014935.1 Caiman crocodilus
TCTGACCCCGGTGCTCTTTCCTGCCAAGGCAGGGGGTCGGACTAGATGATCTGCCCAGGTCCCTTCCGACTCTAGACACTATGATACTATGATACCCTAAACTCTAACTGGATAGCTGCATAGCAGGTAACATCAAGTCATCACAGCTAAAAGAAGTGAAACCTAATTCATTGAAAGTGGGTTTAATTTTTGTTCAGATTGTTTAAAATGTTTTTAGCTTGAGTAGGTGGAAGGCAACTCTGTAATTCATACATGCTATTAGTTTCCAGGTTTGATTTCTTTAACAAATCTGGAATAAAATGCTGCTGTGCTTTCAGCGCTTCTGTCCTTTGAAATTTGACAAAAATCTTAATGCATGTTTCTCCATTAGAAGTAAAAGAACAAACGAGCCACAGATTCATAGATTTTATGGTCAGAAGGGGACCATTAGATCATTTAATCTGACCTTCTGTAACAGAGAGTTTCCCCTGTATTGAGCCTAATAACTTGTTTTGACCAAAGCATAAGATAAGGCTTGACATTTCTGGTATTTTGAACAAGCATGATGATAATGGTTTAAGGAAAATATAGGTGAATATCCATGAAACATTTTAGACAGGTCTCAGATGAAAAAGTCTCAAGAAATGGTCTCTATAGATTATGTTACTCCCCTTTGCCAGTTGTTCTCTCTCTCTTGCTCCATTTCTGAATATGTGTAACCCCTCTCAGAAAGGGCTGTGGGTGTGTGGCAGTGCTGACTCAATGCCCCCAATAGTGCCTCAGTTTAAGAAGAGGGTACAAACAAGTCAGATTTGTTTATACGACAGGAATAAGAACTGCAAGCTGTAACCCAACATGGAAACCTGATAATAAAATTACCCCTTTCTCAAGTGCGATTTAAAACTCCAACTCTGAACAGTCTCACAAGGACCGTTTGGGGTGGGAATCTTCACGTTCTGCACAGCTCATGCTGTCCTGGATGGCACAAGGACTTCCAGTCACACTGACCGCACCAAGTTTTGCAGCCTTTTCAGTACAACTCACTTAGGTCCTGATCTGTAGCAGCAGTCAGTCTCTCTCTCTTTGGGGTCCCTTCTGTGGGGAAGACCATTCTTCTCCCAGCTGCACTCAGACCAGATTCCTCCACAGTTTCCACGGATCCTCTCTCAATGGTGCCTGGAGCATATTGGGGAGCAAAGCCTGCTTCCTGCTCCAACCAAGCTAGCTACAGGTAAAGTGGCGCCCATGTTTCAGCTCCTCTTTCCCACTTTCCCTACCACTAGCCCACATTGCAGCCTGGGGCCTGTAGTTGAACCCATTGCACTGCTTTTTTTCATTTTCACAGGCTTTTTGTAGCCCCACCCATATGCTTTCCTATGGGTAGCAACTTCTTGCCAGCTCCCAAGGCAAGTTGAGTGCTGTAGTTCACTTCAGCTCCCTGGGTCTGGTGCAACACCACTCCTCTGTTTAATCCCAAGGGAAGGGGTTACATAAGCTAATGAAACAAAATTGTGCTAACTAAATCCTACAGTCAGATTAAACCTTATACCTTTTCTATATTTTTGCTCATGATCCTCATGGGGTTTTACTGGGCAGGCCACTTAAAAGACCACTATCATTTTTGGTATCTAATTTTGAAAAAGATACCATAAGTTCATATCCTAATGTGTTTCTCTATAACGGGAACAGAAGCTATGAGAGCTGCAGGCTTTAAAGTGATGTATTATCATAATAGAAGCAGAACTCTTCAATACTAGAATTTAACACCAAAGACTAAGGGATCCGGTCACAAGCAACCCGGCCTAGTGGTTAGGCCACTGAGGGATAGCAGGAGCCAAGGGTGTACTCTAAAATAAGGTCTGAGTCAAAGTTTCATAGTTCATAGGGTCAGAAGGGACCTGAGCAGATCATCAAGTCCGACCCCCCTGCCATGGCAGGAAAGAGTACCAGGGTCATAAAACCCCAGCAAGGTGCTCATCCAGCCCCTCTTAAAGACCCCCAGGGTAGGAGCCAGCATCACTTTGCTTGGAAGTTGGTTCCAGGTCCTAGCCGCCCTGACAGTGAAGTAGCACCTCCTGATGTCTAGTCTGAATCTACCCTCTGCCAGCTTGTATATGTTATTTCTTGTCACTCCTGGTAGTGCTTGGGAGAACAGGGACTCCTCCAATACCTGCTGGTCCCCCCTGACTAGTTTGTAACAGGCCACTAGATTCCCCCTCAACCTTCTCTTGTGAAAGCTGAACAGGTTCCAGTCCCTTAGCCTTTTCTTGTAGGGCCTGTCCTCCTGCCCCCAATCATGCAGGTGGGTCCTCCTCTGGACCCTCTCAATGCTGTCCACATCCTCCTGAAGTGCAGCGCCCAGAACTGGATGTAATACTTCAACTGCAGCCTGACCAGTGTCGCATAGAAAGGGAGGATCACCTCCTTAGACCTGCTCAAGATGCATCTGCGGATGCATGACAAGGTGTGGTTGACTTTCCTGACCGCTTCCCCACACTGTCAGCTCATGTTCATTTTGGCATCAATAATGACTCCAAGATCATTTTCTGCCTGTGCACTGACGAGAAGGGAGTTCCCCAGCCTGTAGGTATGCTACTGGTTCTTCCCCTCCAGGTGTAGCACCTTGCACTTGTCAGTGTCAAAACCCATCCTGTTCTCATTTGCCCACCCCTGTAACCTGTCTAGGTCCAACTGCAGCCTATTCCTCCCTTCTAGTGTGCCCACTTCCCCCCACAACTTAAGTGTTGTCTGCAAATTTGAACAGGGCGCTTTTTACACCCTCATCCAAGTCGCTGATAAAGATATTCAACAGTGCGGGCTTGAGGACTGAGCCCTGGGGGACCACATCCCTCCAGGTCCAAAATGACCCATCCACCACCACCCTCTGGGCACGGCCCTCCAGCCAGTTAGTGACCCATTTGACTGTGTAGGTGTCAACGCCACAGTCCCCTAGTTTTTTAATGAGAATGGGGTGAGAGACAGTGTTGAAGGCCTTTCTAAAGTCCAGAAAGACTATGTCCACCGCAACACCTGCATCCAAGGATTTTGTGACCTGGTCATAGAAGGCCACCAGGTTGGTCTCACAGGACCTGGCTCTAATGAACCTGTGTTGGTTGCCCCTAAGCATAATCTCCCCTGTTGGCCTCTCCTGGACATGCGCCAGGATAACTCTCTCAAAAAGCTTACCCAGGATTGAGGTAAGACTAACTGGCCTATAGTGTCCTGGGTCCTCCTTCCTCCCTTTTTTGAAAATGGGAACCACATTGGCTCTTTTCCAGTCCTCTGGCACTACACCAGAGCACCACAGGTGCTCGTAAAGCCATGCCAGGGGTCCTGCAATGACCTCTGCCAATTCCCTCAGAACTCAGGGGTGGAGATGGTCAGGACCAGCTGATTTAAATATGTCCAGTCCCTCCAGAAGTTCCCTGACTAGTTCCTCACTGACCCTAGGCCTGGGTGCACCTCCCCTGGGTCCTATGCGGGTCCAGGAGGGGCGGGGGATGACCCAGTCCCTGCTCAGAAAAATGGAGGCAAAGAAATTGTTAAATAGGTTAGCTTTTCTGTCTGGTGCAACAACCAGATTTCCTAGTGTGTCCTGCAGAGGTCCCACGTTACCTGGTACCTTCTTTTTACCCCCTATGTCAGCCTTTGGAAGCCAAGTTACCAGATCCAAGCAGGGAAACCTGGACAGAACAAAAACACAGGCCAGGTAAAGGTTGAGGAGACGGAGACTGAGTTACCAGATCCAGAGTGAATTCCAGGGATAGAGTGAAAAACAGGCAGAGTCAGGGTCCAGGAATCAGATGCCAAGTTACCAGATCCAAGGGAAAATGTACAAGCCCCAGTCCAAGAACAGAGCCAAGCAGGGTCAGGAGCCAGGAAAGGCCGAGAGCACAGGGCCTTACCAAAGCAGAGCTTACTCAGAACTGTTGGCTGGCCTGGAGCCTATTGCCACAGCTGGGGATAAATGAAGAAGCCGTTCTCTTTGCAGCCTGCCACGTGGCCCAGACAGTGGACAGTTGGAACCATTAACTGAGCCCTGGGCAGGTGCAGCCCACTAGGCAAGTAGTCCAAGCTGGACTCCCTGTTAGGGCCACTGACAAAGGCAGACATTCAGATTTGGTTCCTCTAGCCATTTCTTTTGCCCTAATCAGAAAAAATCTATAGCTAAATAAAACCACTAATCAGGCACGTCGATTTTTATTTAGAATCATTCTTTAAAGCTCGTAAGGCAACTCTCCCAAGTCAGACATGGTAGATGTACCCTCCAGCACCTCTGTCGCAGGATTTGATCACTTGCACTGTCCATTTAAGCCAGCTTCTGTCAGTCTGGTAAAAATTCCTAAACTGTCTCTGGCATACAGACATCTCACAATACACCCAGAGGCAAAGCAAGTGCATTACACACTCTGAGCTTGCAGACCAAATGGGAATGAATGCCCAAGCTGGTCTGGAAACTGGAATAACTTAATAAGTGTCTAGATATGAAGACAAGTATGTTTTGTTTTGTTTTGTTTTAGCATGTATTGTAAAGTTTCAAAACTATACAAGATCAATGCAAACACTGAATCCCACATTTGTCTGCTATACTGGTAAAACAGCTCTCCCTCAGCAGTGGTTTCCACATTTTTACCAATAATGTAAGAATCTTAGAACCCACGATCTTCCAATATTAATGTCCAATGTTACACTTATAAAATAGCTGTTTTTCTGAATTTGACACAGCTGCTATCCCTGCATCTAACCCTGATTATTTAAACATTTTCTTTGATTCAACAAGTAGAAGACTTGCTTTTTAATTAACAGCTTGATCGTATGCAAACAATAAATTTATTCTGCAATAAGGTTGCCAGCACATCTCTACTCTAAAAATGGCATAAAGAAATACTATACAGCACAGTATGTTATAGTTGCTCAGCTAGTTCCAGATTTGTAATTCCATCAGGATGTTCCTTCAAGTAAGTTATTCCTGATTTTTTTTCTTTTTTTAGACAAAAATAAAAGTGAAATTAATCACTACTACTTGCGGGCTGTGATTTCTCAAAGTTACCAAAAGGGATTCAGACACCTAATTCTTATTACTATTAATAGAAAATGAGCATCCAAATACTCTCATTGGCTTAAAAAAAATTGAATAGCAGGGTTCATATTAAAATATCAAAGCCTTGATGGGAGTTGTTGGGATTTTCTCCCATTACTTCAGTGGGCTTTGTATCAAATCCAAGAACTGACAAGTGAGCAAGGGGGAAAAAGGAAGGTTTAAGGAGGTAATCAACCCTCATAGGCCAAAGCCCAGCAGCAAGTGGTTAGCAGTTAATAGTCTGCCTTGCTGGAAGGAAGAGAACCAGCTGCAACTAATGACTGGTAAACGCATATGGAGACACAAAAAGGGTTAACAGCCTTAGGAACAGTGTGCAGGGGTAGAGAAAGTTGTGTTGGGGGAGAAGTATGGTGCCTCGGCTGCTCCTCTGAAGGCCTGAAGAAAGACAGCAGGGTTTGGTTTATTTGTTTGTTTGTTCCATTTACTGCAGAGACAAGGCTGCCCCAGGTAAAATAAACTGCCCGGAAACCCTGAACACAGAGCTAACTGGCCTTGATCAGGAAGCTGGGTGAGAGCACTAGAGGCAAAGATTAAACACACAGAATTGGAAAAAAAGGAAAAAAACCAGCCAAGACAGAATTACAGGTGGAAATTATTTTGTTGTATTAGATTTTTAGTTACCTTATTGGGCTGAGTTTGTGCCCGTAATTTTCAAAGCATTTAAAAGGAGTTAGCTACCCAACTAATAAGCATCCAAACTAATACCCTTAATCTCCTTTGAAAGACCCAGCCTATGACATAGAAAAGCTCCCAAAACTTGCAGAAAAATTCTATGTTGCTCTTCTACTGGAGCCATTTTTCCAAAGAATGTTAAGTAAGGCTAGATCACTTTTTCCATTCGTCCAAGAAAGGAGGACTGGGTATACCTTCTTAGTGTCTCTGAAAAATCATCTAGTGTTAGACACTAAAATCAGGAGAATGTTAATAATATACAATTATACATTCTGAAGTCAAGAAACAAATAATTTATCTTTGTTCTTTTGCTGGTGTGCATTGTGATACAGAGGCCATTATTGCAAGATATTTCTTAAATAAGAAAACCTTCCTTTTTCCTACAACACCAAATGAAGCAAATAGGGAAAAGCCAGAAAAAATTTCACTCTAACTTTGCAGGACTCGTGTCTTGCAAAAACCTGGCAATAGGCATGCAGACTTCATACCCTGAAAACCATTTATCCTGTGCATTTTAGGAGACCTTTTCTTTACAGCACAGGTAGGCAAACCCTGGCACGAGTACCAAAGGATGGCACGTGAAGGCATTTTGCTTGGCATACACACCTTGGGTCAGATGGCGGGGAAGGGTTTGGGGCTACACTGTCACAACAAGGATCAGGCCCTTGTGGGCGCCCTGCCATTATGTTATGCCACTCCTGGGCATAACATCTTACAAGTCAAGCTTGTGGGGGTTTTTGACACACTGCCCAAAAACATGGTCAGCAAACTCGTTCCACAGACTGGATCTGGCCAATAGAGCCACTGGATATGGCCTGTGGAAGTGGCATAGGAGCTTCTTCCATGCCACAGTGTTGAGAAACAGCAGCAGAAGGGAAGTGGCAGCAGCAGCAGACAGGTCCTAGCATTCATCTACCTCTGACCCAATCTATGCCATTGCAACCTGCAATCTGAAAATGTTGCTGACTACTGCTCGAGAGCCCATGAGGTCCAGAGCACATAACTCCTTGCCTGTGAACTATAGGATTTGCAAGACTGGGAAAGATGATGCAAACTAGACACAGTGGTACTATATCTTTTTCTTGTGTCTCTACACCACATTTGATAATTTTGTTACACATGATTGTGCTCGTTTATTGTACTTTGCAAGATCTTTCACTGTACACATGGCTTCGTGCAGTGGGCATTGCAGGAGTTACTGCACAGTCGGAGGCTCTGCCAGTCACAGGTGGTTGAACCAATGGTATAGCCCCACTTCTCCACTAGCTCCTTGGAATGTCTGACTCTAGCGTGTAGGCGGTTGAGACATTGCCACTTTGCCAGGGTTCATCAGCCCATGGTAGTAAGGACTCAGGGGCTGGAATGTATATTTTTTCACTGTCAGGTATTTCTTCAGTCTCTCGCCATACATCTGCAGTTGTGTCTCCTTGGGTGTGGCATCAAGAAGTTGGCTACTGGTGAGGAAGCTCCTGCATGACTTCTGACGTTTGTGTGCTGTGGGACGGTAGTACAGCAGGTATCCTACATCTTCACTTTGGCTCAATTGTTCTATCCTGCTGGTGGTAATAATACTCTTGTTGTGCACAGAGCAATACTAACTGACATTTAATAATAAATAATCATAACATTATTTCCCCTAATGCAGTGCATATCATAATCACTCCGGAAACACTGAACAGCAGACCTCTCTGGATACACAGCTGCATTCTGTAATGTTACAGACTATGAAATGCAGCATTAATATGAAAAACTCACAAATTCCTTGTGGAACATGTATATAGCAGACCTTATTGGGACACCATAACAATTAACATAAGCTACGCAAAAGGAAATGCAGGCCATTTTTCCAGCATAGAGCCACCAGAATCCACAAAATTATTTTCTTCCTAAAAATTATGTTACTGCAGGAAACTTGAACTATAAAATTTCTAGTAGTACTAAAAGGGTACAGTATTCTGTGCTTGTATCCATTCCATAAAGCAGCAGTCACCTCTGACCTCACAATCGTTTGAAAAAGAGTAAAACTGTATTATAAATCCTAGTTTATATGCTGAGAGGGTATAGCAATGGAGCTTGGTATGAGATACAGTACTCACTAGTAAAAACCTATAAAAAGGGGAGAAAATGTGTCATTAACATTAACTCTGCAAACAGGCTGACTTGCTGATGAAAAAAAAAGGCTTGCAAAATTGGAGAGCGACATCAGGACTCAGACAAGCTGTCTGGAAACCAAAATCTCTGTTTAGATGCCCAATGCTAATTTAGCTCTGCCTTGCCAAGGCAAATTAAAGGTCAAATATAGATTTGAAATCTTGTTTAAGTTTCTTAAAGGCCTTAATAATACCAAGATGCTAGAGGCTTTTCTTCACAGTGAACGTGTTCTGTATACACTTTGACCAAGAAAATTATTTCCAACTTCTCATTACTTCACATGTTAACTGGGAGGTAAATGTTACTTGCGTTGCTCTCTGGGCTTGCAATAAAATTAACCCCTCCAAAAAAAAAACAAACCTATTGTGCAGAGACAGACTTAATTTGTCCCTCAGTGTCTTCTCAACAGACTAATGAAGAGAGGAGAAAGTAATGTATTGACAAGTTTTTCTGGATAAGAACCTACAGTACATTTCATTTACTAACTCGTTCAAGAAAAGCTGCATGTGTTTTACACATCCTTATAGCCTGAAAATTTACCCAATGCCACTGAATAAACTGTAAAATGCATTTTAATTTCCATCTTTAATTAAATTGTTTAATTAAGCAATAAAGTAACAGGGTGTGCATCACAACTGGCTCCGGGTGAGGTACATCGTTTGGCATGGGAGTCAATATTGCATTCACCCAAGAAATGAGATGTGTGTGCAACTCTAGGAATTCAGTCATCATCAACTTACAGCGAGCACAAGAGTAGGGCATTTGAATGAGAAAACTATACTTGTTGCATAGTAGTTTTGATTCTCTGAATCAGCAGATGTGTCCTGTCTGCTGTCCTTTTATTGAAGTAGCAAATCTGAAAAGAGGAGGGAGAGACAGGATATATCTCTTGTCACACTACAACCTACACTCAGGCATCAAATAAAACCTTTATATACAATAGCTCAGAATCTAGACGTTTGCCATTTTAAGGGTAAAAAGAACAACTGCCACAGTCAACTACAATCCTGTGTCAATCTCTGAAAGAGTTATATATAGACTGAAAACCTTTGTGGAGGCAGTAAGAACTTGCAGCTGGTGATACCACCTGTGCTCATCGCATTCCAGCCAAAACAATTTCATCTGTGGCTGGGAAGAAGCACATAGAAACCAATGACAGTCCACTGCAGAGGCAGATCGTGGAAACAGCACTACAGGCTTAAAAATAGAGGCTATTACAAGAAATGATTTTTATCCACTGATCATTGAAATAGATTGGGCTGATACACCATTATGCAATAATTCAGATTTCCTCCCACCTGAAAAATCTGCTTAATCAGTTCAAAGGCAGATCAAGGTGTACAAGAGTAGTTCTCAACCTTCTTAGTCTCAAGGGGCATCTTTACATGTGTGTTGGGGGCATGGGTAACTGGTGCCTCCTGATCTTGGGCAGGCACCAGCAGCCTGCCAACCGGGGTGGGGAATTGCCACCACTGGCAAAAGTGCTTCGCAGCATCCCTACATTCTTGGGGGCGGGGTGGGGTGGGGAGAGCTGCTCTAATTAAAACATCTGCTGTGTCTCATGTATTCAGTGTCCTCCACTTCAAAACAGAACAAGCTTTAGTTAAAGTCACCCCATTGCCATTTTGAAACTCAGAGATGCTCAATACATGAGATGCAAAGGCTGCTGGAGCATGCTAATTAGAGCATTCTATATTCTCTCAGCATATGTGATGATATTTCTTGTTTTATTTTGTTAGTTAGCTCTACTTTTTAACTCAGTGTGTTTTATTTGCATTCTCCAGCAGACTCAATTGAGTCTGCTCCACTGTGCTGTAATAACAGTGCATCAAAATAGCATCCCCACGTCCACAGGCACCCAAGGCACCTTTGATAGTCTCAAGGCACCTCGTGTAAAATGTCAGTTCTTAGCCTTCACTTGTTTTTTGACTACAGAAATATAATAGAGCAATTCTTCAGTTGCAAAAACTCAAAAAGGCCACAACAGGTGAGAATTTTTTAACACTATAGATTTCTATTTGCAGTCTCCTGTCTGAGAATCACTGGTGTATGAGATATGTACTACTGAACACAAATATCATTTTGTGATGCTGTGGCTAAAGACCATTGCTTGGTAATTGCTTTATATACCAAGGACTGTTCCTGAGTAAAACATTCAAAGAACAAGTTTTTTTTTCTTTTCATTGGCTTCCTTGTAATATAGATTGTTTTTTTCTTTCCTCAACCTGGAATTGATATACATTCCAGGCCTGACAATACCAGATAAACTAAAGGAGGGAAGATATTTTGTTTTACTTACTTGAACCCATTAAGCTATAGCTATTTCTGGTAGTGGAAAGTATGAATCAAATTGTGCCCATTAATAAGTCAGTGGGAGTGGTGGTTGTCACTAACTTCAGGGGACGCTGGATCAGGCTTCATGTTAACTGTGGCCAAACTAAGAAAACCAAAGGAAATACCATGAGATACTAGAAAAAGAACTTTACTGAACACCAGAGCTAGGGACAGACACTCAAAACACCTGAGTCTGAATTGATTCAATCTTTGCAGGTTACTCTAACCTGGCTAAGCTAAATCAGTTTGTAACCATTCAGATATTCCAGAAATGCAGATACATGCCTGCAGTGGCTCAGGCTAGAAGCCAGGAAGTGCTAGAGCAGGCCTCCTTTCCCTTCTACAGTGCTGAGCTGAGGGTGGCATGGCCATAAACCTTTTTGACCCAAATCAGTTAAGTCTGATACTACATTTACTACATTCAACCAGGTTTATCTCAAGCCAGTTTTAGCCATTTTTAAACTGGTTTATATGCACTGAACATCTGTTCTGTTACTGGTTTAAACCCATTTCTGATCACTTAAACCAGTTTATGTGTAATGTCTTTTCCTAGCCCAGGATGGAAGGTGTGACACATGGGCTGAGGTGACTAAGGAGATGCTTCTAATATTGCTGTCAGCGCAAGCATGGATCTAACACTAACTTTATGCAATACATCTGAACACATAATTTGTGTAGCAAGGATCCTGGATCTTAAAGCAGAAGCTTCTACTGCTTGAGTTACAGATCAACATTATTGCACAAAGCCTGTTAAAAATCACAAATCTCCCTATATGGTATAACCACTAGTGGGCAACAAAAACAGGTTGGTAGGGAGAAGTTGCCTTACACAGTCTACTACAGAACTATACGGTTTATTTCTTCCTTGAAATCAGCAATGCCTGGCATGATGCTGCTAGCTATGTTCTCCCAGCATACATGATGACATTTTTTGTTTTATTTGATCAGTTAGCTTTACCTTTTAACTCAGTCTGTTTTATTAGATTGACAAATGGCTAGGCTGCCCAACTGTGTTGATTCCTGTATAATAAAATAAAAACCTGCTTGACACCAATAAAGCATAAAAGTAGAGTTTATTAGAGACAGGAGGAAATGTCCATTGTGCTAATCAGCAGTTTGATTTCTCATTTAGAGTGGTGTTTTATGGCAGATAAAATGAAGTAAATTCCCTCATTTATATAATAAAGAGAACACAGTGAGTGGAATTCTAGATTACACATTACTCCAATTACACATAGCTTCAGGAGTGAAAGAGCAGCTCTGTGCTACTGGATTTTTAGCAGTTTGAAGCTCTGGGCTAATATTAGTGAAACTGCTTATTTAACTTGCTCTTTTATTAATGTAAGCATGTGGACTATGATTAAAAGCTGGAAGTTGGGGGAAAAAATTTCATTCCGTTTCCTAGATGCACGTTGATATTAAATTCTTTATAAAATGATACAGTTAGGGGGAAAATAGAGGAATGCTGGAAAATAGAAATACATGATAGCACAGTAAAAGCAGTTGCTTAATAGTATACAACTCCAACTGCATAAGCTTATTCTATGTGAATTTTAACCCCAAAATAATGGATGTAATACACTACTAAAAATGCCACTCAATAGTCAAAGAGCAAGTGCTGTGATTCAGAAAAGGGCACATTCTGTTCTCCACTGGTAACAGCTGAGGCTATGGAGTCATGGTGACTCTCCATAACATACTGCCTTTTCATCATTAAAAAAATGGCACAAGGGAACATAAAAGTGCAGCTCATTTACTGGACTAGATTCTGTTCTTAACTTTAGTAGGGTTCTGGAACAGTACATGTGAAATAGTCTATTTTCTGACCTAAAGCCTATGATGTAGTGCCAACGTGTAGTTATTGTTTCTAATGTTTGTACCTAAGTCACTAACAATTTTATAAGCTCAAACACATTTTTCCCTCCTATGATTGCACCAATTCTGATTACAATCAGTACAATTAAAGAGAATACAAGCATTTCCATTAGGTGCAGACTTGATGCAGAACTGCAGTGGTTCAGTTTATAGCACTTATTATACTTCTGGACTAAAAATCTGTGAGCTGGAGTTTGTTTCCTATCACAACTTGGGATCTATAGCTGTAAATACTTCATTGCCACATCTAATGAAGTGAACCTGGGTTCACAAAAATTTGTGTTCTCCCTATGATATTAATCTATCAACGTGCATATTTACCCTGCCCTCTATAAACAGTTGTCTCATGTGTGGCAGTCCTAACTGATTCGAGTGAAAAAGCACAATGAAAGAGCAACAGCATAGTCCTTTACACATGTAGCTCTTCCAAGCAGCATTGCTGCTGAGGGGCAAGGACAGTGCACAGCTGGACATGTTTGTCCCTGGAGTGACTGGTAATTACCTAGATGAGCTACTATTAATTTACACACATACGCAGCCTAGTCCAGGGTATGCCTTAAAACTTTTTATCTTGCAGACTTCATAGGTACTTAAGGTGGGAAAATGAACTGGATCCTGGAACCCAGGGTTTTCTCCCAGGAGAAATGACATATATGGTCCAGGGCATAAACAGACAAGTAGGGACCTACTCAAATCATGATTTCATGGACATCAACAAATTGGGTTATGTGCATGATATCCACAGGGGAAGAAAACTTACTAAAAATAAAATGTTGGCTTCCCCAAGAGAGCCAGCAGCTCTCATGGCTGCTGCAGTCTGCCTGCACAGCCACCCACCAGAAAGGAGGGAGGGAGGCCGCCAGCATGAGGGGAATAGCCAAGATTCCTGTCACTCTCACCCCTCACTGCTGATTGGCTAAGAGGGCTTTCTGTCATTCAGCCCCACCCTGCTCCACCAATCAGTGGCAAGGGGCGCCACATGACAAGAAATCCCTTAGACAATCAGTGGCAATGGCAGGAACATATGAAGGACAGCCATGTCCTCCTAGCCAATCGGCAGCAGGGGATGGGGCCACTAGGACCCCTCAACCAATCAAGGGGATAGGGGGATCCACCCTAAGCCCATGAAAATGGCAGCCAGCCCCATCACTTGCCTGAGAAATCAGCCACTGCCTTCTCCATTTAGGTAGACCCCTATACAATGGCAGCACTACAAAAATACAGCACATGCTTGAATCCGTCTTCCATCCCTCTGCAAGACCTCTTCATGCAAACATTAAAAGAGGTTATGCCAAAGGATGAACTTAGCTCCCAGACCAACCCTCCCTCCCTCTGCAAACCAAGACATAATACTCAAGGTTGTGTGGGCTCTATTACTAAGACAACTGGTCCCAGAACTGATTAAATAACTGCTACTGATAAATTTACCTATGCTGTATCTTATCAACATCTAACACATTACTCTGCAAGCAGTCAGATATATGCTTAGCATAGAATATGAGCTCTAAAATCCCCTCTGACATCCTGTCAGGGCAAGGACTTGGGTTCTGTCGTAGCTAGCTCTGACGTAATTCCCATACTGGCTCCCAACCATCATTCACACACTGAACATGTGAACTCATTTCAAAACTACATTGGTAGATTTACCTGAACAGTATGATTTAGAACCTCATCCTCTCTCATCTTTTCTGAACATGCTGTAATTGGATTTTTCCAGTGAGAGTAGACATAATGAGAAAGGATTATTACTAAGGCCACTGTACAAAAAACAAGACTGCCTATTGCCATCTCAACATTTTTGGAGGTTCATATATTGAGGGAAAAGTACTGCATGCACTGTACCCCCGAAAGGTTTATGGTTGGTATACATAAAGCAAGTGAATTTTTAATACTGTTGAGGTAGCTTCTCCAATGCAGTTCCCTGACACTCTTTGAAAGCTTGTGAAACACACAAAGATTTTCTAGCACAAGAGGCTAAATTTAGGTCCTTAAATACATGGTTAGGGATAGTCTAGGTATATAGAACCTGTTAGATTAGGAGTCAGCATTCAGGTACCTGCATTTGGATGTAGAAGTTTAAATTTAAGCTCCAATTTTTTAATTTGCGCATGCAGAAATTCATAAAACACGACAGAAAACTAGTAAAGAGCAGAGCCAAAGAAAATATGAGCAGTGGCCGAGTAAGTTTTTCAACAGTACGTGGTGCTAGCCTTTCTGCCCCAAATAAATTCAAGGACTAACTTAGTTCTGCTTTCCCCATAGTCAATAGTAAAATATTTAATACCTTCAATGGGAGTTAGCCCAACACTTTCCAACCCAGTAATACTACTTCAGGTTTTTAAGATTTCTGATGAGGTAACAAAATTGCTACTGCAGCAGACCAGAATCTTCTTATAGTAATACCTAAATCATGAGATGCATGTTGTGATTGCATATTTTACGCAATGTAACAACACAACCAGTCCTTTTAGAGATTACTTCTCAAGAACACAGCCATCATCATAACAACCATCATCAGTGCCACTGTCATGGCCAGGACTACTGCCACCATACTGCTGGGTCTTTTCACCAGAACAGATCAGGAAAAGAACCAAAAGAAAAGAGAGTTTCCCTTAAAAATGCTCATCAAAAATCAGTTCTTCTGTTAAACTTAAAATATCAATTCTAAATATAAAAATTTCCATTGATATTTCAAACTAGCTCTAGTCTTGAGCAATAGCTAAGATGTTAATCTAGCCCCCCACACTTCCCTCTCCAAAGGATCAGTTTTCAACCCCATCCTATGCCTCCTACCTCTTTGCTTTCTTTTCTAGTAAGACTCTACCACAGCCAACCAGGATAATTATAATCTTATAACACTGTGCTTTGACCAGTCTGGCAAGCTGAAAACAATGCTGGTTTAGTACGATCTGCACTGAAAGCTTTACCTCCTACAGACTGCTGAAAGGAAAATCAAAGGAATCTATATAAATGTTTTCAAGAGCCAAGGTCCAGGAATGACTAATTGGGTTGTGTGCAGCGTTCTGTGCCTGTCAGCTCCCAGCAACTGAACAAAAAGTCAGAGACAGAAGCCGCATTTTCCTATTTTCTGCTGTCTTTTCAATTAAGACTCCTGTGCGCGATTTTCTTGTTTTGTCTAATGAAGAACCAGGATCAGATTATTACATCATAACCTGTGATTCGCCACCTAAAGTTGACTGTCTTTCCTTAATAAGAATATCTGATGCCATTTGAAAGACTTACACGTGAGAGTTTATTCCACTTAAAATTTACTCAAATAGCAAGAGGTAGAACCACACAGCTGATTAAAAACTAAAAGTGATTTAGAACTTGTGATTGCTATATTTTTAACTAACTTCTCCCTCCTGTAAAATTATTTGCACAATTTTAGCAATTGCTAAGAATTTCTGATGAAACAACGAATAAAAAGTAGAATGCAAATAAAAGATCCACAAACTCATGCTATATTAACATATACTTAAAATTAAGTTAACATGCACTTAAAATATCTAGGCCAAAGATTCAGTTTTTGTAAACAGGCATTGGTCATTTGAAACTACAGCACCAGTACTGATTTACACCTGCTGAGGTGCTGGCTTTCTCATTTCCTATGGACCTTATCCAAGACTAACAAAACATCAGCAGCTTCTCCAAAGCACACAACAGCCTCATGTAGCACGTCCTGTGGCAAGAAAGCACAGCATGTCTTTGGAAAGACTGAGATAAAGGCCATAGACACAAACAGCAGTTGACTGTGTTTGCACTGCTGGAAAAAGAAAACAAATAGTTCACTTAGTATAACACTGTTGTTGGAAATGGAAGGACTTCTAATCTTGTGCTAGGCAACTGAGCCAGAGAAACCCAGGGGAACCGAAGAAAAGGGGACAAACTGCTCCAGAAACCAGTCATCTTGGAAAACCCTCCGAACACTCTTCTCAAACAAAAAACACCTATACTTAAAAATACACAAGCAGTAAGGGAGAAGCGGCCACAGCCACTCCACCCCCACCCCAACCAATTTAGGGAAACTTTTTACTCATACCAATGATTGTTTGTTCTTTAAACTGACTAAGTAACATAGCTGTGGAAGAACAAACCACGTAAAACTTGACTTAGCCCAATATATTCACTGGCAAACAACTCTTCTCTTTTTTTAAATAATTCTTTCTAGCAATAAGAATGGGTTACTCTCTTGTACCAAGAATACTTAGCATCTTGGTAAAAAGAAAGGAGAGAATGTTGGGCTATCCTGCCTGCAAGGAGTAGACTGAAAATGCCATGGCTAGAATTAATTAATTAATATACCTACAACGAGGTAAAGTTTCTAAATTCACTTTAAAGCTCCAAACATACATCTCCTTTGCTTCCATGGCTGCTGGTAGGATGACAAGGATGGAACAACATCAAACCCACTATTTGTATGCCACCCTCTATGTTCTCACCTCTCAATATTAAAAAAAAGAGGGAGGCTAGCATGTGAAAATAGAGCTTCCTTTGCCTTTCCTGATGGTTTCTTTTTCCTCTTTGCACATTTTGATTGAGATCCTGGTATTGCATTCTCAGTCTGCTACTTCATCTGAACTCAAAGGTGAAGTCTATGAACAGCCACCTTTTAAGTTCCTGTGGGAACAGAAGATCCATGGGCAATTTTTTTAAATCTTTCTTTTCCTTAGCAATAAGCATTCAACTCCCTTTGCTAACTCTTAAACAGAGGAAAAGGAGTACCTGACTTCACCAGGCAATATATCAGACAGACCCATGCTTTGAGCGCAGCTCTCACCTCACTCAGTTTTTTGAAATCCAGTCATTTCGGGTGTTATTCAAAATCCTAGCGTGTACTTATTCCACTGTCATTTCGGTGCAGCGGTCCATGATTTCCACCTACCCACATTCACTCATAGTACTGTTCCCCTTTTATATGACTCTACAAGCATCGCGTGCATCCTTTTTTCTAGAGTAGCCTGTTTCTCCGGTATCTATCAAATGCTAATTTCCACATAGACCAGGCTTGCCCAACATACGGCCTGTGGGCCGCCATGCAGCCCAACAAGCCATTTTATCTGGCCCGCAGCAGCGCTGGCACCAGCAGTGCGGCGCGCAGACCCGCGGTAGCAATAGCATGGAGCTGCCACTGTGGGGTGTGGAGCCATGGCGATGACGTGGAGCCGCTGCCGTGGAGCACAGAGCCGCAGAGAGGCGGGCAGGGCCAGCCCGCAGGCCCCAGCCGGCAGCGAGGGGAGGGGAGCTGCTTACCCCCATGGGGCCCGCGCGGGAGGCCAAGCAGCGGCTGCTGGCACTACCGGCCCATGCCTGCCTCCTCACCCGCCCACTTCAAGCCAGTCCTGCTGCCCTGTCCTGCCCCACAGCAAGGTGGTGCCTGCTCCACTGGCCAGTTTCCCCCTGGGCGCTGCGGCTCGCCCACGTGAGGCCCCAAGGGGGTCACTTCTCATGTGCTGCTGGGGACGGCAGGAGTCCAGACAGGTCTGCACTGGCCAGCAAAAGCGGCAACAGAGCCGTGTGCCACTCAGGACAGGATGAGCCTGCACCAGTCAGTCCCAAGCGGCACATGGCTCCGCTGCAACTTCTGCTGGCCGGTGCAGACCTAGCCGGCCTCCTCCCGCCCCCAGCAGCACATGGGAAGCTAGCTTCAGTTGCATGCTGCTTTTCCCGGCTGGTGCCAACGCGGTTCTGCCCAGGCAGGTCCTGCAGCACCATGTCAACCCGGGCATGGCACTGGAAGCTGGGTGGGCCCCAGGTTAACTATGGCCTGGCCCTGTAGCTTTTCCAGCACCAGCTCAACCCGGTTGTAGCCAAGCAGCTCCTGCAGCACCATGTCAACCAGCCCCATGTCAGCCCCTGCAACTTCACTGGTGTCAGAGGTCACCTGACATCACTTCCTGATATGGTACCATTTCCTGTGACATCTTTGAATATGGCTCGCCGGCCCACTGGGTGATAAAAAGTTTGTTATCTGGCCCCATGTTCAAAAAGGTTGGACACCCCTGATGTAGACTCTTCTGTTGGACTCATCCGTATGGTTTCTAGATTAGTTTTTGAATGCCCCTTCCAGGACTAGGCACAGAAAGTATGGTTACACTGAAAGCATGGAACCTGCCTATGTCTCATCTTGCGCATTCACACGGACACTGGGAGACATGGCACTTCTGGCCACCTCTCTCCTCCACTTCACATTTGAACTATGGAGTCATCAGGATCCCAGCACATGGCACATATGAGCTCCCATCTGAGAGCTCCTTAACACATCTCTTTATATCTTGAAGTCTTAAAACAGCCCATTTCATTAGCTTATCCATAGAAATTCAAAATATTACACACAAAGGGCTATTAAGAACATATTCTCCAATATAACCAGAGGTTTTACTGATGGTCATAGATAGCCTAAGGCAGAACAAACGACAGATTGGCCTTTCTTCCTGTTTTGATCAAAGGCAATTTGCATTTCTTGCATAACAGCTCTCCACAGCTCCCTAACTAATTGTAAAATATACTGTAGAGACAAAATGTAAGACTCCACGGAGGGAAAATTCTGGTCTATGATAGCTGCTGCTGCCTTTTTTTTCCTTTTTTTTTTTTTTTTTAAGTTCTCACACGCTAATGGCTGCGTGTGCAACTGTGCTTCTGACTGCCTCACAAGTGTGGCACATTAGCACTTGTTTATTTAGAGACACTTCTAAAGTGTTTGTGTTGTGTGTTTCTAGGGCTACAGACCAAAACAGGCACAGGTACAAACTAACTGCACAATAAATTCCCAAAGGGGCAGATGACAGGGGTTAGCTCTTGAATGCATTTTAGTCAGGAGAGAGGCTGGAGCTGTTTTAATTGTTCATCAATCAATTAACAGGACTCTCAAATGTCTAATTAAGCAGACAACTGGAATTAAACAAAGGGCATCTTTGAAATGCCAACCCTCTTAACGAAGGCACTTCTTACATTCAAGTGAGTACTTGATTAAGGTATGCTTGCTTGGAGAGATGCACATAAGAATACTCAGCCACCTGATTAGTATGCTTCTCAGGCGAGCATATAAAAAAATCAATCCTTTGTAATGCAACTTAACCTTCACATCCACCAGTGAGCGCTTGAGAAAGACTGTGAAGTGCAAAATGAATTAGCCTCATTTAATGTACAGAACTGCAGCACAAATGTTGAAATGCCCTCAACTGGCATGCTAGGACTGATTATGAAATAAAATAATAGAGATGAGGATCATGACCAGAGACAGCAACAGAGATGATGAGGACGCCAATGGCAACAAAGCAAACCAGACGTTTCATTTAGGCAATCCAACGCTCAGCTCAACTGGCAACTACAAAACTCCACGTCTAGACGTGCTTTTCCCTTTCTAGGCAACAAACCTAAAGCAACAGATGATAAAGCAGTGACCTCCACAAGAGGGGCAAGGAGTTCAGCACTCAGCAACTGCTGGTCAGGCTCTATCAATCAAAATGTAGCGGGGAAGGGGCAGGGGGGGTAATGTCTTTTTGTCTGCTGCTGAATTGCTGATGCAGGCAAGTCATTAAGGAATCATTCCCAGGTTGAAAATGAGATGGTTATCTTGATGGAGGAAGAAGGATGACACAAATGCTTATGACCACTGGAACTTGATGGCAGCTCAGCTGCTCATGATTCATGGCGGACAAGGATGTGAAAAGGAAGATCACGCTGCCACCATCAGCTTCCCATAAGCAATGAACAAAACATACAGTAAAAACAGGCTATAGAAGATAATGGAGAATTTGTCAGATATATTCAGAATAATTCACATTTCTTCCTGCACAATGCTCAAATAATAAATGGCCAAGGCAAAGTATCACCTGTTCCAAATCAATATCTGCTGTATTTAAGAGGACTGTCTTGTCATTCAAATCAGTCAGGAGGGTATTTAAGATCATTTCAATCACAGCTTCCAGTTACCCAAAGGTTATGATGAAAGGTGCATTTCTTCCCCCCCATTTTGAATATTAAACAGTTCATAATAAAAGGCAGGGCTGTTCTTGTATACCAGACTTAACTATAGAACAGATCTACCATGCAAGAAAAAAAATGCTTCCTTTTGGAAAGAAGATAAAATGGCACATCTGTCAGTGCAGAGCTGAGACTCGCTGCATAAGAAACACTTCTACGCCTGAGAAATTAGCCAACAGAAACCGACACAGCAATGTTCAAAATCTTGCCATGGACTTGGTCATGAAGGTTTAATTCAGGACAAAGTTTCACTGATAACAGACTTTGGCCTGGAACTGCAGACTAATATAGCACTTTTCAGAAGAGTATGATGCAACTTGCCTTTCCATTTACTCATATATCACTACCTGAACTGGTATAGTTTTTAAAGGCTCCTCTTCTCTTTCTTCAGAGCAACACCCACAATATTACCAATCCCCTGTATTGTCCAAAAAATCAGGAGTCAGACTCCAAAACCTCACGTGATTGACATAAAAATCATGTAAACAAAACTTAACAAAAGCCTGAGTTCTCTCTTTTCTGTCTTCTGAGCCTTTAGCAGTCATATTTTCAAACTTTCCCCTTCAGCTGCACAGATTAGTATTTTTTAAATTAAAATTTTAAATCTTTTGTAATAACACAATTCCAGGAGCTAAGGATTTTCCCAAATGCACAGCATCTCGAAACACTGGGAATACTGCAGCATTATTACTTCCCTAAAGCAGTGGTTCTCAGCCTTTTTAAACTCGATGCACCTCTGGATGGACTTGAAGCACCCTTTGGGAAATTCCCACTCTCAGTTTTTAGCCTTTTCCTGCCTACAGAAAAATAGAGCAGTTTTTCTGTTGCAAAGAATTTAGAAAAACTACAACTCTGGATTTCTATTTGAAATCTGTGGCTTTATCTTGTGAATCAGGTTTATAAACCTAACAGTGCTAACATCGTGGGGTACCCTGCAGCAACCTCAAGGCACCCTGGTTGAGAATCACTGCCCTAAGGCATACAATGAGAAGAAAAGTCTGATATTTCATTGCACTTGTTTTCTTTTCTTAAAACTGTTCTCAGAAACCCAAGCAACTATATATTTCTCCTGTAAGTCAACATTTGCAGGATTCCCCCTCCCTTTGAAAGTCCATAGAATATGCACCTTGACAGCAGCTCCAGCACTAGCTCAGGATGTTACAACACAACAAAAACAACACATTCGCAGGCTGCACTATTGAAACAAGTTCCAATTTTATCCTCAAATACATTTCAAAATTATGCAAATGAGTTTTCAAAAGTGCCCTTTACAGAATAAAAGCATAACTAAATAAAAATAAATCAGATGTACGCTTCCATAAACACAATGATTATTATCAGAAATTGTTCTTTTACTGGTGCTGACTGGGTTTGTCCTGCCCTTCTGAGAATAAATAGCAGGACATAACAGAGCAAGGAAGGTGTTCAAGTAGTATGCATATCACTCATCAGTCTTAAAAAAACCCTCTTTGAGTAGTTCAGGTGTGGGCATAATGCGGCCTGTTGGGCCATTCTATCTGGCCCATGGGACCTCTAAAAAAATTTGGAAAATTAATATATATCTGCCCCTGGCTTGCCAAAACTCAGTAAGTTGCCCTCCATCTGAAATAATTGCCCACCCCTGGACTAGTTGGTAACTGAGTACTGGTTCCCAAACACAGAGCCCTAGGAACAAGGAAATTTGAGACAATGAGGAACCAAAAGTAAAATCCATGATAGGTAAGAAGAACTTACTCAACTTGTGATTTCACAGATCTTGCGGAAACCCAGAAATCAAGCAATGTCCGCAAAATACATGAAAAAAACCCAACGGGCTCCCCAGTGGGAGCCAATAGTCCTCATGGCCACTGAGGCTCAGCTTCACAAACTGCTGGAGCTGGGTAGGGAGACCTACCAGTGCAAAAGGGAGCAGCCAAGATGGTAACTGCCCCCCCACCGCTGACTGGCTGAGATGGCTGCCTGTCACATGGCCCCACCCTTCTTGGCCAATCAGCAGCAAGGGGTGAGACCATCAGGGCCCTCAGCCAATCCATAATGAGGGGCTAGGCCACCGCAATAAGCCCACGAAAAAGGCAGCTAGCCCCATGATTGACCGACAACCAACCGTCTGCCTCCTCGATTTCAGTAAGTCCCTGATGATAGGTAAATAGAATCTAGTACAACAATTCAGTTGTAAATTAGCAGCTTTTCTTATCAATTACAGGAGACAAACTGTATTGTTATGCCAACCCCAGTGCCAAAACAAAAGCTAATTCTCAAGAGCTGAATTAAACAATTGCCAGTAACTGCATGAAGAAGCACCACAAATCCACTGTGTTGATTGTAAGCGTTAGAAATCCCAAGACAGTGTTTTACAAAAGAGACCAATGTTTATGCTCCACTGTGGAAGGCTGCAAGGAAAACACTCTCCCTCTAATCCTCCCTTGAAACCTCTCCACCCAGCACATTGATTAGCTTCCCACTGCTGTTCTAGCAACTACAGTACAATATGCTGCCTGTCGCTGTTTAATATGAAGCACCAATGCCAGAACCTGAGTGCCTTTTTCTGGCTGACAACCAAGTTCCTTATTTAAATGTTATTTCTGGGAGTCCTTGCTTGTAGATTTGCAGCCAATTTCAATTCCTCTGGGAAAGCAAAAGAAATTGCCCTCAACCTTCCACCTCTCTCTCAAAACCGTACACTCCCTCTTTTTCCTCTTTTTTTTTTTTTTTTTTTTTTTTTTTACAAAAAAGCAAGTCAAATACCACAGTTTTGGGTCATATCTAGCGCCCTGTGAAGTCAACAGCAAAACTCTCACTGAGTTCACTGGAAGTCATATCAGGCCCCATTAATAATTTTTAATTTAAAAAAGGATAGAGCAAAGAAATGATTTAATACCTTGTGTAGTCTGAAATATTACAGGTAATTACAGCTGATGAAAGGGCGGAGCCTGTTCATTTTTGCATTATACCCTATTTCTGTATGTCTAACTCAAGCCTGAAACTTGACACAGAAAATTTAACCCACAATATAGGGAAAATTTAACCCACAATCCTGTCCATTTATCTACATTTTCTAATTCTGAAGCAAGGACATATTTATCCTGTGCTTCATAAAATGCAGCGTTCCAGATGTTTTTAATTTATTCCAGTATCAGTCTTAGGTGTAGGCAGAGAGGTGCAGACCATTGAACAGTGGAGACGCATAGGGGATGCATGTGTGACCCCTGAGAGCACTGGTACACCCCCTGACAGCCAGTGCTCCCCAGTTAAGTGACAGGCAGGGGAGGCAAGCAGGAGTGCCAGTGCCCCCTGGCTCGTGCTGGCCGAGGAGTGGGGGCACCAGGAGTAGCGCCACTGGCACTTCCGGGTCAGTGCAATCAGCTGCAGGGGGGACCCACCACAGCTGGCGTGATTGGCCCCCTATGGTCACTGTCTGGTTGCTGCAGGAGGCACGTGCACCCTTTGACTCAGGAGGCACCAGTTGCCTATGCCACTGAAAGAAAATGGCTGACTTAGAGCAGTGGTTTTCAACCTGTGGTCCTTGGACCTCTAGGGATCCATGAAAGAAGACCAAGATCGATCAAAAGTTTGTGAATTTCCACACTTACAACTCAAAGGGGTCTGCACCTCCATTAAAAAATGTTTAGGGCTCCACAAACAAAAAAAGGTTGAAAACCACTGGCTTACAATACTAGGTAACACCATATAAAACATGGCATCTCAGCACCACTTTTTCTGGCTCTGGTCAAGGTACTGCTTCTTACCAGATACCTATAAAATTATGTCATTGTGTTTGAAGTCCTCCAGGCTCAGAGAATGAAGCATGCTGTCATTGCAATGATGGGAGAAACTTTCCACTTCCGCTGTTATTTCTGTAATAGTTGCTCCATTGCCAGTTGGAGGATGCCAGAGTAGGATTCAAAGTGGATTGGAAGACAATATGACAGCATATCCACCTAAAGCTGAGGCCAGAGTAGGGGGCAGAGCGGGAAGTTTATACCCCCTTTTTTCCCCTCTGTAAGAGACCCAGCCAGGGACTGCCTGGCTTGGGTGAAGCAGCCCCTGCCTGGCTTTTCCTCTGCTCCCCAACAAGCAGAGGCAGGAGACATGGCCAGATGCCTGCCAGGCCAGCAGGTTGAGGTTGGACAGGGGGTGGGGAGGGGGTGTTATACCTCTTCCCCCCCTCAGCCTGCCAGTCTGGCCATACCCCCCTAAACCCTCTGCTGGAGCAAGGAAATAGCCAGGCAGGGGCTGCTTCACTCTGTCAGGCAGTCCCCAGCTGGGGGAGAAGGAGAGGTTTAATGCTCATCCTCCAGTCTGGCCAGCATTTGGCCACACCTCTCATCCCTCCGTTTGAGTGGGGAATAGGGAAAACCATGGCAGGGGCTGCTGTGCCCCTGCCAGAAAGACTCCAGCTGGAGTCTTGGGTGGTGTGAGGGTGCTTAAAGCCCCCTGTCCCCCTCTGCCTCATTCTGCCTGCCTGGTCCCAGGGTCTGGTCACCCCCCTTCCTCTGCTCCAGTGGTGAGCGGGGAAAGAGCCTGGCAGAGGCTGCACCACCCCCGGCAGGCAGACCTGTCTGCAGTGTGGAGCAGGATTTCCCACCCCCACCTGCTTCTCATCCAGCTGGAGCAGTAGTAGTGCTCCAGTTAGGGCATCAAGTGGTGGGGCCAACCCTGTTCTCTGAAGCAGACAGCATGGCCCAGCCCAACCCAGGGCTGCAAAGCATCCTGGGATGCTGAGAGACTGTGAATTAACTTGAATTGGGAAGAGGTCTGGAACAGAAGTTCCATAACCAGTTTGGCCTAAATCAGTTAAATCTGATACTACATCTAATCAGATTTCTCTTAAACCACTTTAAAATGGCCAAAGCCAGTTTAAGTGCACTGAACTTCTGTTCTGCTATAGGTTTAAACCAGTTTCTGATCACTTAAACCATTTTATGTGCAACTTCCGTCCCTCATCCATGAAAGCAAGACTCCATTTCCTGAGATGGTTAAGCTGCTAAATCAGGGAGGCATCTTTCCATGCCACCATTATTTATTCTAAGTCTCAGACCTTATTTATGGAGAAGATTTCATTAGTGAAATTGTGACAAAGGAACTCTCAAGGCATCTGGTGTCCTTAAATCCCTCCATTCTGGTTGTAAATCTGTCTTCATTAGCTGCTTTTATAGCTACATTAGCTCAAAAGTGACCACTGACTTACATGCATGTGAAAAAAGAAGAGAACAAGGCCTGTAAAATGCGCTAACCTTGTTAGTAAATGGAGCTAGGCAAAAAACAGTGAAAAAGCCTGCAATTTCTTTTCCATTTTCTCCACATTTTTTTTAATTAAGTAAAAAATTGACCAACTCCATTGTTGATAAAAGTAAGCTGGGAGAGAAACATGCAAAACTTCTAATACTTTTCCCCCATTCTGTTGCAAAATTTAAAAAGTTTGAATGCTGGAAATTTTCTTTTCTAGAACCATATCCACCTGTGAAAAGTGGGAGCACAACAAAATATGTTATATGCTTATATTGAAGGGATGTGTCTTCTTTTATATCTACAAGATCTTAAATAGACCCTTAGAGGTTTCTATATGTCCTGATGCTTGGATTGATCGTAAGACCTTTTCGCAGTCTCTGATGAATAGCTGTTTACAGTCAAATTCATGCCTTTACCTCCCCTCTCCAACATTTCCCATCCCCAGATTCTCCATATAGAACAGTGTCCTGGAAGATAACATCAACTTCAAATACTGCAGGAAGCAGCAGCTCACCTGCATATTAAGCTACATTACATCTTTATGTTCCTCAGACCACAATAGCTTTCCATCAGTTTCCTAGAGAATTTCAAAATGTTGATATACCTATAGATAGACCTATGAAGTCTTTTTCAGATTAATGAGCCAAAAGTTCACCTGTCATTTCATCTGTTTCATCATTTTTGATGGCATTCCCATGACCTATAAGCTGAGGAGGAGCTCATCAGGGCACCAGCAAAGAACCCGAAAGATGCAACTTTTTCCTGTAATACATATATTCCGTTTGTTTGCCTGCAAAAAACTGTAAGTTGTGTGACACAACAAATCAAGTAAGTTCATTGAACAAGACACTACAACTTTATATTATTCAAGGAGAGACTTATTTCCATAGCAGCTACTGTTTACATTAAAAAAAAAATTGCAGGAGAAATCTGTAGATTCAGCTATTAAGCTTCACAAACAAAGCTCTAATGCCAGTTATGTTTTTCTCTTGAAGGTTTTTTTTTCTGCCTCCACATCTCAGAGAACTGACAAAAACACTACAGCTACATGGCTTCTGAGCTACTAACTACATACTGAAGTATTCAACATAGGCAAATAGAAAAAGGCACAGGTTGTTGATCTGTGTATACATGAGAATGGGAGTTAACATGCTGAGAAACTTGTAAAATCCTGAAATGTTAGTTGGTTCTTAAGATAAAACACATGTGAGAAATAGGCCTTGATTTAAAATGCAACTCAACATAAAATGTGTCACAGCTGATGTATAAGTGTTGACAGTGGAGGGGGCACAACTCTGCATTGCTACCGCCCCCTCTACTGCCAGGTGCTGGCTCTGGCCAGGCTGCAGCCTCATGCCTCACCCTCAGCACAGAAATCCTGGGGGTGCAGCATGTGCCCGCTGTGCTGCCCCCTCCCATCACCTATGAAATGCGTATCCGTATCAACATTACTTAACTGACATAAATTTCTAAAGTGGACCTGGGCATGTAATTCTAGTCTCCTCTCATCAGAGAGGTGCAACGGGTGGGGAGCTTTAATTACAGTGACCCCAAGAGCTGCTGTAATTAAAATGTCTGCAATGTCTCGTGTATCAGCATCCGTGATTTTCAAAATGGTAGTTGGGACACTTTAATTAAAGCTCATCGAATGAGCTTTAAAGGGCTCCCGCTGCCATCTTGAATGCAGGGATGCTGATATACCAGACGTGGAACTGCTGGAGAGTCGCTAATTAACATGCTTCTGCAGTCTGCTCAGACGCACTGTAATGACAGCACATCAGAGCAGCCTCCCTGCATGTCTTCAGGCACCCTAGGAGCTTTGTCACAAGTTCACTTGCTGCAGTTGCAAGTCATTGGAATGTAGTGACCTTTTATAGTTAGTACATGCTAGGTGATAACCTTACCGGACAGGTAACAACTTTGCAGCTCAGGAGGGCACTTACCATGTGCTAAACTGTTTGAACTTGCATCTGGTTGAATTTTAACTACATTTAGTAAGTGTGAACATGTGACAACCCTCTAGGTGATTCTTTGTGATGTTACAGCTCCAGAATCAAGAATAAGACAGCAGAAAGTAGAAGAGACCAGAGACATGCTTAGGTCACCTGGAGGGCCAGTACATGCTTGTCTTTTTGCTGTCCCCATCTGAACCAGAGCTGAGGAGATAGCTCTTAAAAAAACTTTTCCCCCCAAGTATACACACAATGGAATAGTATGATTCTGCAGGCCATAAATTGCTTGCTGTCAAACCCACATAAAACCACAGACTTCATAAGATATGGTGGTCTCCGTCGTCTCTTCCACATTGACTTCGGTAACTCTGTAATACACTACCTGAGGCAGGCTTTGGACCTTATCTCTCTGCTGTCACTGTAAAAATGTGTGTTCATTACAGTGGGAGACAGTAGTCAAGATTCCCACAGACATACTACCCCATGCAGACATGAATCCAAACAACCCAATCTCAGTATTACCCCAATTTGTTTTGATTTCACATCCAAAACCTGTATCAAAGTGAAATTCTGTTCTTTGGAAACCCTGACCTGACAAAGGATTTGAGATATATCCTGAGACTCTTGAAGTATTAAAGTTTCCTGTATCTGTCTAGAAAGGATTGCAAAGTGATAGAAGTATGTACCTTTCTATTTTCAAGTTTATTTTTACATCTTCACTGGTACCACAAAATCTTTAATTCATAATCACAACTGTGCCATGTTCCTAATCTTAAGAGTAATACTTGGCACTTTTCGTCTTCAAGCTCTTTACAAACAGTTAATTAAAATTCTTATTAGGACCTGAATTTCAACTTTGTGCATCTGTAGAGAGGTGTGTGTGCACGCATGCGTGTTTGTGTGCTTGTGTATGCTCTATGGGTTGTTAATTCAAGTGGGGAAAATATAAAATGAGTTTAAATTTCTTGCTTTGATTTCTAGATATGTTGAAACCACTTTCTTTAAACATGCTGAATAAAAAGCAGGTCTGGCTATAACCAGTTTTCTTTCATGTTAGAAAGACTCATATTGTACAAATACACATACAGTGGATTTAATACCACCCCTCTAAACATTGGTTCAAGCCATGTCTTACTACTGCACAGAACTTCTGGCTGCAGTGAGAGTTCTGGAAGTGGAAGAGTTGCAGGGTCTCATGGACTGGATGGGCTCTCCAGCACTCTGATTATGTAAGACAGTTGTGGTGTTGCACTTTAGAAGAGAAGTACAACTCCACAACTTCTGAAAATAAATCCTATACAAATTTAAATGCTTTTTAATATGAGAAAGAGAAAAGTCATTGCACAAAACATACTTAACTCAGAAGCACTCCCTCACTGAGCGACGGATGAAATAAATTTAGCTTCAACAAGCTCTCTGCAGTAATGAACTGACATTCACAAGATTGCAACAGGACCATTAATGTCAGGACGAAAGGGGAATGTAATAACATGATCTCCCCTAATGCAAGATGGTGTATAGGAAGCACCTAGAGAAGAGAAACCAAATCAGATTATTAAAAGGCTGACAAGAGCACTGATATGGAAAAGCAGAGAAGGGAACAATATTAGAAATGTAAAAAGAATTTTTGAATACAGACTCAAATTGCTAGTCACAACTTTAAAAAAAATATTCTTCTTAAATATGTACTTGTAACATATTAATGGATACTGAAGTCATTTATATCCAGAGCACATATGTTAGACACAATATCAAAGCAGAATTCTTTCTACTACTCAACTTCAACCTTGTTCTGGAGGGACCACTTCTCATACATAATCTCAAAGTCTTCAAACTAATCTATCCATTAGTTTCCCCTGATGAAACTGTCAACAGAGCCAAATGGGTATTTCTGTGATGTGGAAGACTGTCCACTAGAAACTGGAAAGAAACCAACAATTTACTTCACACACTGTGGATTGATGAACAATCCTTGCACTGTAAAAACTTCTGGTCATCAGCAATCTGAGCTGGATTCAAACCAAATACCATTATTCTTGAACATAAATAGATTGTTAACATCCAAGCATTGAGAATCATAAAATTATAGAAATCACAAAAAATGTGGGTTGGAAAGGACCTCAGGAAGTCATCTAGTTCAACCCCCTGCACAAAGCACAACCATCCCCAACTAGATCATCCTACGCACGGCTTTATCTAGCCAGGTCTTTAAAACCTCCAAGAATAGAGATTGTGCAACCCTCTCTGGGTAATCTGTTCCAGTATTTTACTACCCTCCTAGTGAGAAAGTACTTCCTAATATCTAACCTATGCTTCACTTGCCGCAACTTGAGACCAATGCTCCTTGTTCTGTCATCTGCCACCACTGAGAACAGTCTAGCTCCATCCTCTTTTGAACCCCCCCCGCCCCAATCAGGTAGTTGAAGGTTGCTATTAAATCCCCTCCCTGTCTTCTCTTCTCTAGACTAAATAAATTCCCTCAGCCTCTCCTTAGAAGTCATGTGTCCCAGCCCCCAAACCATTTCCAATGCCCTACACTGGACTTTCTCCAACTTGTTCACATCTTTCCTGTAGTGGAGGGCCCAAAACTGAGCACAGTACTCCAGATGTGGCTTCACCAATGTTGAACAGAGGGGAATAATCACTTCCCTCAACCTGCTGGCAACACTCCTACCAACGCAACCCAGTACACTGTTAGCCTCCTTGGCAACAAAGGCACATCACTGGCTCTTACTCAGTTTATTGTCCACTGTAATCCCCAGGTCTTTTTCTGCAGAGCCTCCCAGCCAGTCAGCACCCAGCCTGTACCAGTACATGGGATTGTTCTGTCCTAAGTGCAGGGTTTTGCACATGTCCTTATTGGACTTCATGAGATTTCTTTTGGCCCAATCCTCCAATTTGTCTAGGTCTCTCTAAATCCTAACCCTGCTCTCTAGCGTATCTATTATTTTCCCCAGCTTGCGGTCATCTGCCAACTTGCTGAGGGTGCACTCTATGCCATCTTCTAGGTCACTGATGAAGATATTAAACAAACCTGGCCCCAGGACCAACCCCTGGGGCACTCCTCTTGATATCGGCTGCCAACTACACACTGAGCCATTGACTATTACCCTCAGAATCTGATGATCCCCTCTCTACAATGGCATGGAGATATTGGTCTCTGCCTAAGGTGTGTGCCTAAGAATGCAACTAAGTGCTGTCTGTGGTGAAACATTTTCTGTTCTTTTCCTCCTCTCCATTAGAAAATTGCTTCAGCAACAGAACAGTTGTTACATACCCTTCCATAACAAGTGCTATGAAGAAGTTTTGATCATGTGATCTATATCACAAAAGCTTTTTAGGCTACTTAAAATCCTCTAAACTAAACATTTTCTGTATGTAAATAATTTAATTAACTTTTTATTCTTACAATCAGCATTTAGGATTTTTCATGTGTCTAGCTACTAGTTAATTAGTACTAATAGGAATTATTATGCCCTGAGGCATTATTATTTTTTAATATTCTGTTTTATAGAGATTGTTATAAAATACTCAACATCATTCTATTTAACAGTAGCCCAATAAGCAGCATGGCTACATAGGTCTTTCTTTCTCCCAAAGCCCATCCCTAAGAAAGAAATATTTACATTGGAGTGATTTTGAATTTTTTTATGCATACATAGTCACATGCCTGCATAGGAACATTGCTCTTTGTGTGTGTATGCATACAGTATCATACCTCTCTATACACCATAGAATGATTTCCAGAAATACAAGCAGGATAAAATGCTCATTGGGAGCCCAGAGGAGATGAAACTTTTAAGATCCACACATGCAGCATCAATGAAGGGTTAGGTATATAGTTAGAGAGTTTTATGTATTGGTTATACCTACTGTAATTAAACTACTGCATGGAAAATAGCTGCAGGAGAGCTGCCTGACATTTTTCTATAAGCCTGATTTCCCACCTGCGTACAACTTGTGGTATTCTTACTCACATACCAAAGGGAGCTGATCCTGGACTCATCCGCTTCTTTTCCTTAGCTATTAAAAACAGAAGTATCAATTTTGCAAGGCAGTGAATTTCTCCAACTGTGTCATCAATTTTCATTAAAGACATGAGATGTGGGGAAAAGCCATAACCACTTGCAGGACTGGATTCTGTGTCACCGCACTGGACAACATTAACATGGATGAAGTTGAGCAGAACATTATTGGGATTTGTTTGTGAGTATTGTAACATATATTTATTACAGTATGGGCAAAGGAGACAGCAGCTCAATGAAAAAAATCCAGGAGGCCTTTTCCTCTTTGTTCTGTATTCTCACAGGAGCTTAGTGATATACTCTCTGGATCTACCATGGAATCGGTCACTGAAAGCAATATTAAAATATATTTTCTGATACAGTTCAACACTGGCATGAACTGGCTCCAAAGCCAGTTTAAGCAGTCTAAAAAGGATTAATACAGCAGAGAGAGGTTACGTAGAGACCGGCACCGGTCAGATACACCATACCCACCCCCCTGTGCTATCAGTGTTATATAACAGAAGAAAGCGAGATGGGGATATAGGAAAGAGGCTAGGATCTCTGTCCCAGACCAATTTTCTGTTGCAATAGCCTTCCTGACAGTCTGATCCAGTGTAGGGAATTTAGTTCTATTCAGAATCTGAACAAGCGCAGGGGAAACCAGAGAGATTTAAAAGGAGGTTTCCCAGGTATGTGCACTGCTTAGCATATATCAGCTGTGCCCACAACATCTGAATATATAAAGTTGTATTCAGCTAAGCACAGACTAACAAATTACAGAGATTTGACAGTGAATGAAGACTTCACATGATGCACTGTCACTTTTCACGTGCTTGCTCTGTCTGACTAGCAGTTGTAAGCCAGAGTTAGACTGCCACAGCCTAGCTCTGTTTCACTGGGGATGAGCTTCCCCAGTTCAGCTCTCAATTACCGAGGGCCCATGGCACGACAGATGACAAGCCATAAATTCCCACCTCTTTTAACTCATTGTAATTTGTTCGTTTGTCCATACCATTAAAACCCCTTTGCCACTAAACAACTTCCAATTCTACTCCATAAAGGAAGTGATTAGGAGATTGAAGGGGAGGGCATTTTGAGAGGAAATGGGACATGAAGCTTTAGGGGAAGGTCAGTGGAGTTCTAAATTGATTACTTTCACCATCTATGCACCAGGAGCACAAAAAGCATCTGCTATTTGCTGGCAATTCCCTGTCCTGCATGATTACAGGGCTAGTCAGGCAACGGTGATAAGCGATCTAGGTGTAGCCATTAAATCTCATGGTCTAGAAGAGATTTATTCAGGTATATCAGAAGGAAATGAGACAGGAGTGTGTGACCTGACTTGCAATAATCTTCCAGAAAAGAATGACCAAGCCACAGAAGAGCATGGTAACTGGTAAAGACCCTAGCACTCTACTGAAAACCACTAATACAAGTCTAGTATATGATACCTGTAGCATAGTACCTGTTTACCCTGTGGCAGGTTAGAGAGTTATGTCTTGTTGTTGGCTGTGTGGTTTTGCTAATAGGTTGGACAACAGATTTGTTGTATAGGATGGTTTGGATAGGGATGATCCTGCTAGTGGCTAGTCCTAGATGACCTCTGAAAGTCCCTTCTAGCCATACTTTTCTATGATTCTATCATATCCTCTTTCAGCTCCTCATCCACATTATGCAAATCACCATGCACAATAAGCAATGGTGTGATTTTATGGACTAGAGATGGCCCAAGCAGACCCTCCTAACATACTGCTATGTCATCTTGATAAGTAATCTCTTCTCCTTGAGGACACTTCCTGGACTTTGCACTGCTTGTCTCTAGGGAAACAGGACACAAGAGATGGGACTTTAGTAGAACGCTACGTCCCCAGTTCCAGGGAAACTCAAAACTATATTTACGTGAACCACTTATTCACAGCTCAGTCATCGGGCAACTGCACCACTGAGGTCAGGACTCATGACAATAAAGTTAGTCTTTTTTTTTTTTAAATTGGGGCAAGTATGCAAGTGGCAAGGGAAAAACCTGAGACAGGATGGACTGATAAAATATTGAAGTACTTCTAGGTACATGTAAGACCATTCTTGCATGGCAATTTATGGCTGCTAGGTCTGTGTAACCACAGAACTACTGGGCACTTGTCTGACCCATCCCTGCTACCCCTGTCCCAAGGACAGGGTATATCAGGCACATGCAGTCCAGCATGAAATCATTTTGAATACACCTCCCTGAAACCCAGGAGAACCACTGCATCAAGGAACTTTCTGCAGACTGACTGCCCCGACAGACTTTACCCTGTAAGACAGACTACAGGATTTCAGTTCTGAAGACACGCATTTACAGCCCAAGATGTCACTGCTCACTGTCCATTTGGTTGACTTCTCATTTTCAGCAACCCTTTGGTTATAAATGTGTTATGCAGTTCGGATTCAGTCCTGAAGAAGGTGAGGAGAAGAGGTATTTGTCCTTCATATTTTGTTTCCATTTTTACTTAGAACTACATTATGAAAAGCAAACATTGGGCTTACAGAAAGCCATCAAGTTAAAAAGGAACTTTCCCAGCACAGAGGCACAAAATTATACAAGCAATGGGTAATATGAATCAAATATCAATTTGCCCAACTGTTTCACTAGCAAATTTTCCTTCAGTGAAATGGTCTCAGAATAATGAAGCCTGGTTAACAGTAGAAAAGTCAAACACCTTTTATGAAACAGATCTAACTAAATCAGCACTGATACCCAATTTGGACATGCTGAAATCAATTTAATTCTTGCTTAAATTGTGTCACCTTAAGTCAGTAATTTACTAGTACAAGCTAAATCAGTTTAAGCAAGGGTTAAACTAGTTTAGCACAATTCCAGTGGGTGTATCTACATGTGCAATTAATGCAACTAGATAAACTTTGGTGCAACATGAGCCAGAGTAAATTAATTTGGATGTCACCATCTACATGCACATGCATTTAATTGCAGAAATTTACTTTGCCTTTGGATTGTACTTGTGTCTGACAAGACTATCTGAAAGCACAGTAAATTAGTCTATACTGGCCTAATTGCAGCAAACATATAGATGGTGATACTTTCTACGTACAGCAAATTAGTCTATAAAACATGACCAGTAAATATCATCAAGGTAAACTATCAATTGTTAATCTATTTCTTTAAACTGGCACAATTCTTCCAATCCAGACTTTTCAAACAAAACTGATGTAAATGTCATGTCAGTTCATTTCATCCCACAACTTCATGTAAAAGAAAATTTACATAGGGGTAAAATCTGTATAATCTTTTAATAGAAAATTTCCTAGGCCATGATAGCATACTTCTAACTTCAAAATCATGTTTTTTTGGAAGAGGACAAAATAAATAACTTTTAGATATGAAAAATGTTGACGGTCTGAAATCCCTGCCTCTACATGCAGTTAAAATTGACAAGACCAATACAGATAAACTATTATTTCTGCATGTCTGACTATTCAAAGTATGTGTAAGTGAGATATTAAGTTGCATTTTCCATAAATTCCATCCCAAACTTCCACCATGAAATCAGGTAAAGCCCACACTGTTCTACTGACATACGCACTAGACTCCCTGGCTGTGGCCTTTACATACTGTCACATCATACATTTTACAGCAACAACATGAATTCTAGGGATGTACCGATAAAGATTTTTTTGGCTGATACCAAAGGCCAATTATTAACCAGCCATATCGGCCAATAACAATCCAATAGCCACTTTGCAAGAATGCAGCTCAGCAGCTTGGAGATCAGTGCACGGCTGGTAAGTCTGTTGAGGGGAAGGGGCATGGGGGGGCAGATCGAGACCTCCACAGTGAAGAAGGAAGTGGGGCAGGTGCTGGGGTAGGCACTGCCCAGCCAGGGCAGTAAATGTGATCCTGCAGGTGGCTCACATGGTGGGGGGGAATGTAGAGGGGACAAAGGAGGGGTGGGCAGCTCCCTGCCACTACACATACCCCTGGAGGAAGCATGGGGGGCATGTGCCCCCCAAATTTGTGTGCAGGATGAGGGCAGGCTGCCTGCTTGGACTCGGAGCCAAGGGCTGGGACAGTCTCTTTCCAGTGCGGGGAGCTGGGCTGAGGCTAGCATGGGGCAGGGGGCTGTGGTGGTGGTGCTAGGAGAGATGACTACAGGGTGGGCTATAGCCACCCCAAAATTCGCCGTAGCCACTCTTCCTAGCACCACCACCCATGGGGGTGTTCTCACCACCCTGGCTGGGCAGCACCTATCCCCACCTCACTCCCTCCCTCACCATGGGGGCCACAATTTGTCCCCCCTTCCCCTTTCCCACACAAACTTAAGTGGCCAGACGCCACTCTCCAAGCTGCTGGGCTACGTTCTTGGCCACATGTACGCTGCAGCTGTGTGCATGCAAGTGGTAGTTATCGGTGACATTATTGGCTATACCAGCCAAAAAAGACCAATTGCTGATAATGTTAATTTTTCTTTTATCGATGCTGATCTGATATACCATCAATATATTGGTTCATCTCTAATGAATTCCTAAAGAACCAGCCATTAATTTCAAACTAGCTTCCAGCAGTGTAACTAAGGGGTGACTAAGCAAAGCAGCAGCTCCAGGCACTGCCTTTACAAGGGCGTGTTTTGGAGGGGCACACACAAAAATATCCCCAACTGCAGCAGCAGTCAATTATGCCCCCGAAGCAATTAGTGCTGCCCCAGATGTCAACAGCTATACTAGGTGCAGAACTGCCTGGCAACATCTTTGCTAGATTCTCCTACCAAACCATCTTTGAACTCCTATCAGGCTGAAGTCTTTCTCCATTTGAAAGACAGAAATTTGCCCTTATAGAGAGATTTAACAGGAACAACATATAGGAAAACACAGTTTTAAACTGTCCTTACTGATGCACAAAGGAGGTTGAGTATGCAGGCAGGTATTATTCAACGTTCAGATCTATCACTCATGGACTACCAGGTTCTGTCTTGGATCTGGCAATGTTAGATGGCCCAAGGGCAACATGGCAGGTCCCTGCAAACTTTGTGCATCTGTTAGCACTTGGGAAAGCAGGCACTGTTGAGGAAGCACCACTATTTTAATCAAAGTAATCATAAAGATTGCTCCTGTGTGCATTGTCCCCACTCAGGTGCCTACAAGCCTGATTTTTACCTCTTCAGGAAGAATGGCTCAGTAGCATTCCCTTCTTCACTAGCTTCCCCCAGACAGGGAAGAGCTGAAATTTTGCACTTAAGTGTTGTAGAAAATGTCAGCACATTTCTATGCAATTGGTTAGGTTGTTAATATCACCACCATCCCACACAAGAACAAACAGAGAGAGCTCTGCCATGAAAACAGGAACAAACTCCACAGTTTAAACAGAAAAAAGCAAGCTGCTCTCATCATAGGCAGAGAGAGAAAATATTATTGGGGGGGAGCTGAGTACACACATACACATGCATGCTCAGCAGGTAAGTCTGTGAAGGGGAAGAGGCATGGTGGGGCCAGATTTTGGCCCCCACAGTGAGGGAGTGAGTTGGGCAGAGGCAGGTGCAGGGCCTGGGGCAGGTCATGGGATGGTTGGAGTTTGGGTGGCTCATCCATGAGTGCTGGAGAACTCCCACCACTACGGGTACCCCAAGGGAGGCACGGGGGGGGGGGCATGTGCCCCCTGCTGCAGCCACCTGGAGCCTGTGGCTGGACTGCCCTGTGGCCCTCTATGCTGCCACCACTGCCCTGCAGTTGGGGGGGGGGGCTAAGCGCCCTTGGCACTGGCTTTCCGCCATCTATGACTCTCATTCTCTTATTTATTAGTGGTAGACAGGGAAGATGACAATCCTACATTACTCTCTGGCACTTGAGAGAGCAGGAAGAAAAGACTGAAGTAGCAGCCAGTGTAGAGCTACTTTTATACTCCACAAGATTTTTCATACAACTTACAATGGCTAAAAGCCTAAATCTCACAGCTCCTAAAGGAGCAAAGCAGTTGAAAACAATGAAAGGAAGCATGGTTCAGAGGTTAGGAGTTGGGTTCAGATCCATATCTTTGCTCTGCCATAAACATCCAGCATGAGCTAACCTAAGTTGCTCAAGCTACTTTATGCCTCAGCCTTTGAGGTGTTTAAACAGGAAAGTCGGCACTTTCTTAGCTTACCAACCATATTCATTGCAAGGAAAAATACATTAAAGATGGTGAAGTGCCCATGTGCTTGGATAATGGAGACCATACAAGTACCCTAAGAGAGACAAACTAGAAGAAAAGTCACTGGCAAGACTCCCAACAACTTCAGTTCCATAACTCCCTAGATTTTGACCTATATTTCTGTGCTGATTTAGGATAGGAAGTTTTAGCACTAACTTTAGTTTTACAGAACAACCAATCACAGGAAGCTGAACAAGTATGTAGATTCTTCCTCATCCTAAGTATTCTTCAGAGACTAAAGCTTTGCCTTCAGGATCTCTCCTCTCCAGCTCTTACCCTATTAATCAACTTGTAGGTATGACTCAGCTGTAATTACTCGGTGTTAATATGGTGGCTCAAGCACTTGACATCAGGATAACTCAATATATGCAGATTCTAAATGTTCTCCCTCTTACATGCAGGTACATTTTTAGTGAAAGGAAAAAGATAGATATTAGGAAGGTAACTTAACTAATGGACATTTTATAATCACCCCAGGGGCATGTACTTATGAGTGTGCATGTGTGGTTTGCAGCACATCAAACCCATCTGAGGCGCTGAAAACCACATGTGGAGCTTTTGCAGCTGTCTGCTGTGCTGCTAATTTGTAGCATGATGGCGTTTTTTGACACTAGGAGATCCCAGTCTCAAACAAAACCACTGCTAAAATAAGTGGTACAGTGAACAAAGCAGCAGCATGTGCCTTCAGAAACAGAACCTGGCCGGCCAAAGCCGCACTCTGGCTGCCAGCCAGAGTTCAAGCAGCAGGCTCAGTGCCACTGCTGCCCTGGGAGGCCCCCATGACTCCATGCAAGTCCTCTTACCACACCCAGGTCAATCTGCCATGCACCAGAGTGCATGTGCAGGGGCGTGCCCATGGACAAATAGCAGCAGCACAAATATGAGTATAGGAGACCATCACCATTCACAGGGATCCATTCCAGAGATCCCTGCAAATGGTGAAATCCATAAATATGTTGGGAGCCTGGCGGTGGCTGCAAGAGCCTAGTGGTGGCAAGCACGGAGCTCCCACAGATGCCACCAGCACTGCTGGTAGTAGAGGAGTGGGTTGGATGGACCTGCTGAAGACTAATCTCGAGAGAGAAACTTCCCTGGGAATGGGACGGCAGATCGATTCATTTGTGAGCTCAGAGGAGCTCATGATCCACAATGAGTATTAATTGCCACCGCACTCCCTGTGCGAGGAGAGGGTCCGTGCAAGGAGAGAACATGGGTTTGAATAATCACACTGAAAATACTCAAAACTGGGAATGGCAAGGGTTTCTTGTAATTGCATCTTTATGCTGCTGCTATTTGTCTCACAGAAAATGCATGCCCCTGGCATGTGTGTGCTTGTCAGGAGTCAGGATGTGTGCGCCCCAGGAGTCCAAGCATAAAAAAAAATTATAAATAACAAGTTATACACTTTTCTTAAAACTGCAATTAGTATGTGTGGTAAATTTAAGACCCCAAAATAGCCAAGGTCCTTGGTCAAGAATGTATCGTTGTTGTTTTTTTCATTTAACTGTCTATACTAATTTCTAATTTTAATAATTTATTTTTCCTTTTCTGTTTGCCCCCCATTTTTTTCCTATTTACTATATTGTCTCCTTACTTATCTTGCCTCTTACCTCAGGCACTTTTCCTATACTTTTCTTCTTAGTTTTCCTTTCCTATCTACTCCAATGAATAAGTTCCATTTTGGCTCCTTCTTGCATCTCTTTTCCTTCCCCCTTTATCCCTAATTCTTCATCTTTAAATTCATTCTATTCCTTTAAGGATAGATATTTTCTTGTGTAATTGCATAAACACTCTTTTCCATATATGTTACAATGATTTGGTATCTCTTTGCTAACAGACTTCTACCTGGAGTCAGCATCTAGTATTTTATGGATGGTAATCTCTTCAACCTCAAGCAGTCATTTTCCAAATCCAAGATAACCAACACTTCCATTATTGGTCTTCAGTAAGTTGATGATTGTGTTGTGTATACCCAACTCAACTGATGAACTCCAGGTCATTCTTGATTGCTTTTGTGAAGCATATGAAAGGCTTAGACTCACTGTCAGCTTCATGAAAACCAAGATACTTTACCAACCCACCCCAAAACAACCAGCTGCTCCTCTACTTATTACAATTAGGGACAATCCTTGGAGAATACTAAGGATTTCCCCTACATGGACAGCCACCTTTCCCAAAAGTGTAAACAGACAACTACATTCAATACCAGATAATATCTACCAGTGCTACTTCGGGCTTTTTTTCTCTGATCAAAACATCAGGACCCAAACCAAATTCCTCACCTACCAGGCTTTTGTCATCCCTATCCTGTTGTATGGGTGTTTCACATTTGGGTGAGACATATTGGATGACATATTGGAAATAACTGAAACCTTTGGAATATTATTGTCACTGATATCTTTGGAAAATCCTCTGTATCAACTGGAAGAACGGAAGAATGAAGACCAAAGGCACCTTGAAAGCCAATCTGAACAAATATGATATTAACATCAATACTTGGGAAACTCAAGTACTGAATCATCCCCAATGACAACCATCATATGCAACAAGGCATTTATTATTTCAATCAAACTCACCTCGCTATGGAGGCAGGTAGATGAGAGAGAGAAAGGGAAAGAGCTGTGATCAACATCACCAGAATCTACTCCTTCCTCCTTGAACTATCTGCTGTATCTGTGGTTGAACATGCAGATCTTGCATTGGCCTCCTCAGTCACCTGCAGACTCACTGATGAGTTCCTTATTTACTAGAAAACTGTTATCCTTGTATTGTGGGCCAAATGACAATTTCCAAGTGACCTATTACGAGGATGATGTACACTGCTGCTTGGCCAGTGTCGCATTGTGCTAGTTGCTGTACAAAACCTAACAAAAAAATCAGTCTCTGCACCAGTTTCCAGTCTAAGATATGACACTTTGGTGTCTCTGTCAATTTTAGAGCCACCTTTCTCAATGTGGCCTGCTTAAGTATGAATGTGAAGTTTCCTACAATGTGTGGAAAATTAGCGCCTTTATAATAAGCAGATTCTGAGGCTCGAGGTCATAAGGCTCTAATGGAAGCACTGTTGAGACAGGTCATTCTCCACTGCCCACCATTAAACGGGATACACATTGACTGTTATATTTCAGGGGATCCAGAACGGAATGTAGGCATCTAAAGGCACTGGACTTATGGGAAGAAGGAGCATATTATTACTGTCTTGTCAGAACACTAATGCTGGTTCTTCATATTTATTTTAGCTCCTTCAACTCAGCTGTAATTCAGAGAGGCTAAAATAAAAACTTGTCATGAAAGATCTCTGAGATTTTCACTCTTTCTGAACTACCATAAGGGGAGGGTCAGGGTAAATAAGACAGAAATAATAAATTAAAAATAAACTTTAAAAATCCCATGCTGAAGAAAATCTCAGAAAGCACCATGAGTGGAAGATTAATAAATGCATATAACCGCAAGCCATTCGAGTTATTGAGGTAGACACACCAGAGTCATTCTGGAAACAAATTGATGTCTTCTCAAGGGGAGCTGTGCATTAAAAAGACTAACCATCAGCAAACTAAATGGTTTTCCCCCTTTATTTTCAGTATTTCTTATTTTCCAATAGCCATAACACACTCTGTGGTAAAACAGTAACTTGAACTCATATTGACCTTTGATATTTGAACTTGTACAGAAAGTGAATAGGAAATACTAGTACTACAAGGCAGAGCAAGAGTGAATGAAGCTATTCATAACTGTGTTCTACAGGAAGACTGCTAAGCAGTGGGACACTGAGCTCCCTAAACTACATGTTCGTGCTATATTCTATTTCCCGTTTCTTCTGTGTGGGATAGGGGTGACCAGCACCTATAAGCTGCTATACAACAGTCCATGACTGCTGTCATGTAGAAATCCACAATGACACTCAAGTCCCATCATACAATGACCTGTCTTTATCCTGCAGGCCAGGTTACACTTTTGTACTAAGGAACAAGGACACTTGAGTCTGCTCCATTTTGTCAATGAGGGGCAGGCCTCAGATTCACCGAATTCGGTTGGTCAGTTACATGGCAGTGGTAGAAAAATGAAACAGAGTGGAGGAAAATGTTGTTCTATACTCAAGAAATCAGTGGCATACATACGACATAACTCTAGGCTTCCAACTACTGTATCATCAAATGTATTCCCTTTTTTCAAGATACCTTTTCTGAATACACAAAAGAAACTGCAGAGGATTTGTTCAAAGGATGACTTCTCTAATTGAAACCGATAGCAGGCAAGTCTCAAGAGGGAGTCAGTAGACCTGAGTTATATTTGATCACATTCACACCTACCAACATACATTTCTGCTATGAATGTATTTGGAGCCTCAAGGATGCTACCAACTTCCTACAGGCTTGAAACAAAAACAGAGACAGGAAAAAATGCTCCAAGGTAAAGATGCTCCTAAGGAAAACAGAATACAGGATTCAACTGAAGAATGTGAGTTATGCCAAACTATTCATAGAATTTTCCTTTTAGAACCTTGTAAAACATGGGGAAGACAGTCAGCAGTCAGATCCTTTTTCCATTTAAGAGGGAAATTCATTCTATTGTTATTAAAAAATGCAAGCTCTGTTAAGTGTAGAGACTCTACATTTTATTCAGCCATAAAATTCCTGCTCTTATTTGTCATATCTCATTTGAGATGTTAACCTGTGTCAGTCATCCTGGCAATACTGATGCAATACACAGTACTGCCACTGGAGCTATCCAGGTCTAGCAGTACTGTACAAAACAGTTACTGGAAATATTTGGTACCACATCACACTGTACAGTTTTACCAAGTTTTAAAATTATGGGTTTTGAAAGGAGATCATCAAGTCTGACCCACTGTTACAAAGGATTTACATTCAACCCTGCAATTTCTTAATCACACAAGCAATCCCACTGAAATCAACAGTCATACTCACATTGGAAAGGGCAAAGTGATCATGGCTTTGAATCCAATGCTTGAATTGTTAGCTGTCTGGGGGGAAAAAAGTTACATCGGGCATCTTGCCACTGAATTCAGTGACAGCAAATTTGAGATTATGGTCTCAGTATTGTCTGCAGAGCATCTACCATACAACAAAAGTTATGGGTCTGACTTCTAGAGGTCCCGAGCAATCCCAGATGAAGCCAAGGAAAGTGGTTAATCTTTATCACCCATGAAAATCAGGCCCTATTCAAACACTAAGTAATAATCTCTAAGCATTATCTGCTAGGTTTCTAAACTATAGAAGTGTTACTTCAAACATAAAGCCTCAACAAAGACTTTTATTAAAAAGAAACAAAGTCTGCATTTATTAAAAACTAACAGCCACAATTTTAACATCATTGAAAATGTTATTCTGAGTATTTATAAGTCCAACAAGTTTTCTATTGTTCACTTGAATATAGAAAAAAATGTATTCATAGCAACCCAGGAGCCAAGTACTTCAACTCAAGGTGCCTTAATATAATATTTTGAATTACTTTACCTTTCAAATGCACCAAGTCAGGTATATTTTCCACAAACTTGTCAAGCCAAAGCAACCAAGATTCCCTCTCTACAAACTAATGAATATCACTATGTCTATATATCTGACTTCCTAAAACATTTTTTTTTTTTTATTAAATACTGAAATTATTTTGCTGCTTTGTGAAGGTGACACATGCTGGAGATGAACAAACAAAGTTCATGGAGCACATCCGTGCTCTGTGTAGTTCTTTGCAGATAATTCAGTTTTCCAGTCAATCTAATTATACTCTGAAGCTATTGCAGCAAAGACTTTCAAGTACAGACAGAAGAAAACCAATCAGGAGTAAAAGCCATTCATTAATCCCACACTCTCATTCGTAGGAGTGGCTTTGTTTCTTTAAGCCAGTTCTCCATCTTGGAATTCAGTCTGTACCTCACCTATTATGCGAATCAGATGGTAAACATTTCACTACCTCTCAATCATGATAATTTGTATGCTGATCATAAGTAGTTTACATTATTATATTAATCCTTTTATATGATTCTTCTAATGTCAAACCTTCCTATGTAAAACCTGAAAATGGTATTAACTGACACTGTAGAAATGATTTATTAGGAAACCTGAAATAACAAAAGTAGCTTGCATATCAGCAGAATTTTTTTATTTGTTATATCACTTGAAAAAGGCTTATTTATCTCCCTTAGGTTTTCACCATTATTTGTTTATTTAAATAAACTGCTTCTGTCATATCACGTGTTAATTTGATTCCTAACTTACACTCATTAGGGTCACAGTATCATTTCCAGCCAAAGTGAAACACAGCCCATGGATTTGAGAGCACTTTTCTTCTGGTGTAGGTAGGGGGGACTTGTAAGAGTGCGAGGGAGGTGAGGAACTTGTAAGCACAAATTTTGTTCTTTTATTTTAATAATGCTGACAGCTGAAGAATTTAATCTAAAAGTGCAATGAAGCCACTGAAAACAGGAAAGAAGACCCTGATTTGGATAACTGAAGTCCCAGGGTAAGCAGGCCACTTACGAAAGATCACTCTAAGCAGCAAGCTTAACCTTTGCTATTTGAACACACCCACAGTGCTTGAGTTTCCTATTCAATTTTACAGCCAAGCTCAGTTCCTCAACATTTCTGCCTCACTTATAATGTGCAACTATCTACAATTCAGCACCCACAAAACCAGTTGGAAACTTATAAATCACAATAGAACAAGTAGGACATTAAATAGCACTTTCAAAGAGATAGTATGCCAACCTCCATTTTGCACAAGAGAAAGTAAATGGAAAAAAAAATTATAAATTCAGCGTTTTGGTTTGTTTTTAAAAGTACTCCAGAGCTCTGCAACCAGAGAGCTACAGAAGCAATTGCTTTCATTAGTTTGCACTAATAAATTCAGCAAAACAGCACAAAATCCCTTTCTCCTTCCTCCAAAAAAGGGAACATTTTTTCCAAAGAAAAAAAAAAATCACACAACGAAACAGTACTTTGGAACAAAGCACCAGGGGGGTACAGATCAAGTCTGACATATAATGAGCAAAACCCAAACTGAGCAGAGCTTAAGTTTAGCTTCTAGATTTTATTTATTTTTAATCTCCACTAGCCCTGTGAGGTAAACTGACAGCAGAATAGCACATCTGGTAGGACACGGACAGAATTCTCATCAGGCCAAAGAGGAAAATCAGCGCAAACACAACCATAATTACTAGTTGTACAGTAAGAGTGAACATGCAGTATTTGGCTGGGGACAAAAGATACACAAACTGGTTTAAGTGATCAGAAACTGGTTTAAACCTAAAACAGAACAGAAGGATCAGTGCACATAAACCAGTGCACATAAATGGCTGAAACTGGTTTAAGGTAAATCTGGTTGAATGTAGTATTAGACTTAACTGATTTATGAAACGTGTGTCCCAGACACCTTCCTGGTTCATGTTAAACCACAGTCCCCCAGCATTCCAGCATGCTTTCCAGCCCTGGGCTGTGCTGTCTGCTTCCGAGAACAGGGCTCCTAGTTGGAGCAGCGAGGGTTGGCTCACTGTCCTGTCCCCCACCCACCCACCCACACACCCACTCCAGGGAAACCCCAGTTGGGGTCTGGACCCAGGGAGGGAGTTAAACTCACCCTCTCCCCTGTATACAGAGCTGCCCTCCCCTGCTGGCTTACTTAGTGCACAGTGGCACTGTGATCTAGAAATCCCAGAGGTACCTGGAAGCAAAGAGAAGAAATGATGAGCAACCCTGCAGAGTCCTTCTGTTGTGACTGTGAACTGCAAATCCCAGAGATCTCAGGGCCAGCAGGAAGAGGAAGTGAACACACAGCCCACATTGGCTACCTGCCAGAGAGCTGTGCTCTGGCACCCTCACCTTCTGGCTTGAGCCACTGCAGGCATGTGGCTACATTTCCTGAATCAAAAGTGAATGGCTGTTCATTTACTTGTTGGTTCAATCTTTGCAGCTTAGACCAACCTGCAAAAACTGAATCAATGTAGCCTCAGGCTTTGTGACTGTCTGTACTTAGCTTTTCAGTCAAATGCTGTGGCAGTTCATTTTGTGAATGTTTGAAAATTAGGTTAAGCCTGTGGGATTCTATTTTGAACCTCTGGAGTAAGTCTTTCTGATGAAATTTAAGGACTCATTTGTCATTTGTTTAAAATAAGGTAGTCAGTGCTTACTTTAAATACCAACACTAAGCCAGATTCTGATCTAGTTTATGCCAGTGTGGCTCCACTGAGCTATACTGATTTATACTAGCTGAGAATATGGTCCTATATTTCTAATACCTGCTCAATTAAGGAGATCATTCAGAGTTTTGTCAGTAAGTGTGGGAACATTTCACCCACAGGTTCCTGCTTTCCAAAGAGACAGTAGTGAGCAGCAGCCCTTTTAGTGATTAATATTACATAAATGCCATCACAAGTAATGCTGAAAGGCACCTGGAAGCCTGGCATCAAGTGCCAGTCTCCACAGAGGGACTATGGATGGAATGGGGCTGAAGACAGAGTTAACTTTACCCACAAGAAAATCTCTCTCTCTAGATCAGAGGTGAGATAGGACAGGATGAGGGAATGGTCAGCCTCACTGTTCATGCCTTGCAATGATTTAAATGGTAGTATTGACTGTTTTTCATAAGCACTTGAAATGACTTAGCTCTGCTGTCAATAGTAAAATTCCCAGCGTAAGAGGAAGAGCTAAGTTAATGCTAGGCACTTTTGTGAATCCCAGCTGCTATATCTAGATTCAGCAATAGTGAGAGATCACTATTCTTCTGACATTCCTTCATAGATAGTTACTCAGCCCCGCACACCATATTATTAGCTGCTTGTTGTTCTTTTCCCCTATTTCATGTTCATATCAGTAATGATAGTGGAGTCAGCCATCTGTATACTGTATATGCTCTACCAAATGTTCAAAGACTGAGGAATTCTCCAGCTGCAGCGAATAACCGTCTGCCTATCTTGACCAACACGCTCATTTCAGAGGTGTTGCAACTGAATGAAAAACAAAAGCTGTGACCGAGAAACCCAATACAGTGTTTGTGACACAGATAATGTGGTTCTCTTGTTTTCATGCTGATCTGTAGCTGGTCCAGGTTTTATCAACATTTATTATCCTGCTCTAATCTGGAGTTACTCTCTTTTCTCATTTTAAGTTTTGTTTATTCCACGGTTGGCCATAAAGAATCTTGGAATGCATATTATTTAATTTAAAACATGTCCTCCGTATGTTAAAGACAGGATTTTTCCCTGCACTTCCCTGCTTCCAAATAAAAGCCCCCAGATACTTATGCCAACTATAGACAGGTTTGCAGAGATCCAAAAGGGAAAAGAAGCCTTCTCTTCTAAGCTCATATTCAGCTAGCAAAGCACCTAGACACCAATATGGTCTTGGAGCTGCAAAGAGCTCTGTGTAGAAGATGCCAGCTGCAATGTAGTGTTCCTGGTAGCACAAAGACTTTTTATTAAAGTACTTTATTCAATGAAAAAGACTGCTAAGTCTGATGAATCCTGCCCAAACCTCAAAAGGAATTTATGTTAAATTCTTTGTGTGTTTCATTTTCCAGATGAAGACAATTTCTCTTCATGATCCAAGCATATATTTTAACTGACAGCATCCCTCAAAATACAAGTAATTCCTAAGCCAAGGTTCATTCTGAAATCTTTCTTCTGATGCATACATTTTGCCATCAAGTAACATCTTTCATTATTTGTTTACCAATATCTAATGCTGCTCTTCTTTGAATTGCCCACTCTTGATTGCAATGATCAAAAACACAGGAATATAATGAGTAGGTAGATATGTACAATCAGCAAGATCTTCCAATAGGAAATGTTTCCAGATGATTTTTCAAAATGATACTTTCATAGAGAAAAATTTATTCTTATCCGGATTACGATGCTACCAAAATTTTCTACTAAATCTTATGAAGAAACAAAGACAATGCCGAGATATGTATTTGCGTTAGTTAGCATTCTTCTTCCATCCAATAAAAAGTTTTTTCCTCTAAGCTGTGATGACTAGCAATGTATGTTCATAACTAAATCACTGTGGTCACATGGCATTGCTTCAAGAAATAGCATGACTCTTATTGCACAATACTGTCATCTCCAATGCACTGTAACGGAAGCATTTTAAACAGACTCTGAATTTCATAATCTCTTGCTGCTGTACAGCAAACAAAAGCTGGAAGGGAAAGGCAACTGACCAAGGTTTACAACAATCCCAGGAGAACTTTCACAACCTTTTCTCCAGTGCATGATGAAGGGTGTTTATGCCTGAAAGCTTGCAATTAAAGAAAATTTTTTGGAAAAATCTTGTTGATCTAATAAAAGATATCATCTCTACTACGAGTCCCGATTGCCTTTTCCTCTAGACCAATATGGCTAGAACCTGGATACCTGTTATATTCAATTCTGCATTTCAATAGTGGTGCTTGGCTTGTTTATTCCTTTTTAATGGTTATTCTGCTGTAGGAGGTGGATACATTTTCCCAACACTCAGGAAAAACCAACCTTGGTTAGTGAGCTTCCACACTGCCAACAAGCTTCAGTGGCAATTACGAGGCATAGCATGTGAAGACTGGATCATTCTGCAAGTTCCATGCATGCCGAGCCTGGTACCTGCAGGAGTCCAGCTCACTGCAGAGAGTGCCACTGTGGTGAATTTTCAACTGCCAAGCTTTATTCCTTCACAACGAGATGAATTTATCTTGGGATTTCTCATTCCTGACCCTCTTTTTTGTAGTTAAAACTGGAGTTCTCATACATTCTTATAATTTCAAGAGTTGTGGTTTTAAAGAAAATCATCAAATTATCAAAAGAGTCATCTTAAGAGGTGGCAATATTAGTAAGGCCCCCCTGAAATCATGATTTCACAATTTTTGCAGAAACTGCAATTTTGGATAAGCTCCGCAAAAAAGCACAGGCTTCCTAAAAAAACCCCAAACCCTACACACTTACCAAAAACCAAAAATGAAATGGTGGCTCCCTCGAGGGAGCCAGCAGTGCTCATGGCTGCTGTGGCCTGGCAGCACAGCCTGCTGGGGGTGGGGGGGGTTCAGCATGGAAAGATGGCTGTTACCCTCCCTCTCCTGACCCTCAGTGCTGATTGGCAATGAGGGCTGCTTGTCACATGGCCCCTCCCCTCCACACTAAAATTGGCAGCAAGAGGCAGGGCCACATGATGGCTAGCCCTTGCAGCCATTGATGAGGGGAAGGGCTCTATGACAGATAGCCCTTAGAGCCAATCAGCACTTTGGAGCAGGGCCACCAGGACCCCTTGGCCAATCAGAGATGGGGAGGAGGGGTTCCCATGCTCTGCCCACAAAAATGACTGCTGGGCCTGCAATCTGCGTGCAAAATCTATCAGGGTCCCAGTGGTGCATAAGGACATTCTGCCTGCTGATGCGCCGGAGAATGCCTACCAGCCTCTTCAGAAGCATAAATGCCGCTGCTTTATATGAAAAGTAAATGCCTCTAATAATTGCTCCCTGCCTTTGACAGGGAGGGTTGCATTAACAAGAGCACAGCCACATTAATTTTGCACTACAACAGAATTATCATATTAGGGCACTGTAAGAACTAGCATTTAATGATCTCCAAAAATAAAAAACATATTCAGATTAATGTTCCGAAATCTTGACCTCTTTCTTTGATATCATCTAAGCAAAACAAACAAAGAAACAAAAAACCCCAACAAAACCAAAATCAATATAAGGAAAAAAGTCATTAACAATGGTTTCAGTATACACTTCTGATTTTAACAATCTCAATGCTGTTCATTTTCTATATGGGCTTTTATTAACTTAACTAATTACCCATAACTTTAATAAATGATTACAGCAAGCTCCAAGCTAAAAACCATTTATTATTAAGAATATTTGTGTGTCAAACTTACTTGCATAAACTAAAAATAATTTATTTCCCTGTTCTAGTGCATATAATAAAGCTACCTGTTAGATTAAAAAATAAATCTTCCATTCCAAAAAAAAAAGTCCCCCCACAAATCTTCCTTCAAAACGTACAGCATTAGTAAACAGAGCCACTTTCTACTTTCTCTGCTGCAATGCAAGCATGTGTTGCAAATGCAAGATGTCTGTCTTGGAGACATTATAAGCACACCCCCATATTTAATTAATAAAAAGAGGAAGAAAACAATCCAGAATTTATCTATAAAAAAGATTAGCTGAAATACACTGTGTTTCAGCATCTGTTCTCTCGCACATTTAACACCGCTGATGAAACCATGGGATATAGATACTAAGAAAACAGCAAGATAATGTTTACACACAGCGGAATTACCTCCCCTTGTCTGCAATTATTTGTTACATATCCTTGCTCGTCTCCTAGGCATCTATCACATCAACCAATCAGTCTGTTTCCTTCTTGGCTTTCATCCTCTTGTGGAAGAATCTTTCTCTATCTAGTTTTGCATTGTACAAGGGCCATTTTATTCTATGTACAGCCACTGCATCTAGGACTGTTGTGGAGGGCATGAAGAGCCCAAGACCCCCTCTACATGTGCAGGTAAAGGCACAATGGGATCTAAGGTGCGATCCACAACTATGCCTCCTGTCCCACCACACCTTATTTCAACAAGGCTACATTTATAGAAGTGAAAGGGATCAGCTATGGCGCAGATACACAACTCTTTGCCTGCACAGAAGGCATGAAAAAAAAGTCAGCGGACAAAATTTCTATGAAACAGCAACAGATTGCCTTTTACTGAGCCACTAGAGAAAATACCTTTGCAAATAATCCTAAATTGGCAGAGAATGGCCTAGGTGAACTAATGGGGACAATCCTGAATCTACATCCTATTGTTCTATAAAGAGAGGAGATAATGAATATCCCGCAAAAACAAAAAACAACCCAACACTGTACTTAAAAATAAACCTAGATATTACTTCTGTGCAGAAGCATAGTACAGGCAGTCCTCGACTTACAACGTTGCCAGTTACAATGTTTTGCACTTACAACATTTGTAAATTGACACCCTGTTTCAACTTTCTGATGTCAGTTTTGACTCTACAATGCTTGATCTGATGCGATGCCACATCAGTGAACAAGTCTGCTGCGTCACTCATCTCCCTGCAGAACATCTGTCCAAACTTCCTTGGACACTTTCTTTAAGAAAGCAGACAAGACTCCAGAAAAACCTGCAGCCAAGACTCCTGAGAAGACTGCAGCCAAGAACCCTTCAAAAAAGTCCAGCAAAGTCACCTCAAAGAAGTCCTTTCAAATCAATATGACTGCTAATTACAATATAAATACATGACTGTAGCTATATAATTCATCTATAATTGATTGAGTACAAAATCATGGGTTATTTTTAGTGAAAATAAGGTATTGGGCCTTGGTTCAGGAACCAATCCCCCATTTATAACAGTTTCCTATGGGAAAAAATGGTTCCAAGTTGCAACATTTTGACTTAAGAGCCAGTTTTCAGGAATCAATTATGTCATAAGTCCAAGGACTACCCGTATACATTTTCTTCAGTACCTTCCCAAACTGACCTCATCTACTTAATTACAAACATAAAAGTCATTGTGGTGGATTTCAATTCAGAGCATTACTAGCTGTTCTTGGGGTTCTTCACGAGCGAGCAGTGACCTCACACTGGAGCTAAGCTGCCTCTGGAGAAAACTTGCAATCTATTTATGCTGCTACACAGCACAAATAAAATGCTCAGGACTTTCTATTAAACCAAGATATAAACTGGACTTCTATCCCTCTCCAGTAAAGTTCAAGTCTGGTCCTTACATTTCCAAGACCACCTTTCCCCCCTCTTGTCTGCTTAGGTTTCATCTCCTACAGTCTTCTTTTCCCCGTGCTCCACCAACGAGATCACCCTTACCTTCTCATTTGCCAGATTCTCACATAAACTGTCTTCCATTTTCTTGCAGTATATTTCTTACACACAGATTATTATCTCTCAGCTACTCTGTATCCTTCCTAGCTTCTCCCTCCTTCACAGGCAATCTACTGACCCATTCTTCCTGTGACACCTATAATCAGGAATATATAAAATATGAAGATGTACATATGGGCAAATACATATACTTTGGAATGTGTTGGTACTCTCTTCCCACCCACACCTTTCATGTCACTGGTCTTAGGCCCAAATCTGATTGCTCAGATACAGACATACATAATTTCAAATGTGAATATTCCCAATGGAATTACTCATGCAAGTAAATCTAAGCACATGGGTATCTGCAAAATCTAGGACTTGGAATGTAGGGTCTATTGGACAAACACCAGCTTTAAACATGCCTTCATTCAACATCATAGTTCCTGGCTTGGGGCATCTGGATGATGCAGCTTTATGAAAAATAAAGCAAGAATTGGCAAGATGTCAAGAAGCAGGTTAGTTAGGGCTGGAGAGAGCATATGACAATGGTCTAAGCGTATCAAGAATTATTATCATTTGCATGGAAATAACTACAGTGCTCTCGGGTCTTTCCCTTTTTCATACTACATTTAAAGGAGGCCCAATTTACTAATTTGTGGGTAGGATTCTCAATGGGTACCAGCATAACCTCATTGCAAACAGTCATTTTATGGTGATTTACAGCAGATGAAGATCTGTCTCTGCATATTTGTAAGCCTGTTTACAAGCACATTGGACACTGAAACTTAATTAAGACCTGTGTACTCCCTTACTATGGTCTTCCTATTTCCCCCCTGTATTTAAATTGATCATTAGTGAAAAGGAAAAAACTTTTCTCAAGAAAAAAAATATTTTGTTGTGTTTAAATAGACACTTAAAATAAAAATGTTACTTTAATCTCCTAAATTTCCTTGTGAGAAGGCTGAAGGGAAACTACAATTGCTAAGTATAGTATAAGCTTTTATCAATAGAAACAAAATAATCTTTTTTTCTTTCATTTTTACCCTGGAACTTTGAAAGCTGTTGTGACTGCTGTAAATAAGACAGGATGAGCAGATAAGTTAACTATGAGATGTGGGTAAGCCCACAAAAATAGCTGCTTTTTATAAACATGATCTAACACACGATTGCAGTTCACATTACAGTGCTATTAGCAAGATATGGATACGCATAATTCCATTAAGTTTGACTAAAAGGATAGCCATCATAACAAGTCCTTCAACCACAAGAATTCATAGGCTGTATTCATTGCACTGGACGGCAACAAGCACAGTACTTGCAATAAAACGCAGCTTTTCGTATCATGAATACAAGCATCTTGGCCTACAGACCAGTAATGGGCAATATACTGGGAGGGGTCAAAGTGAGGTTGCACACCCATAGTTTGCTCCTGAGGTCAATGAAAGCGCTATGTGATCAGAATTTCTCTGGACTATGCCTAAAGAATTCAAAAGCCACACAAAAGACTGGCATCATCAAAATTGGCAGGAAACTGGTCAAAATTAAGTGGCTTGATTAACTTCAGGTCAAATCTCTAGCTCATTAAAAAAAAGCAAATTTGAAAAATAGCTAAAAAGACAAAGACAACTCACACAAACTCTTCCCCTGAGTAAAGGAGTAGGAATTAAATAAGAAAAGTGCTAGTTTTATTGCTTAGGGTTAGGGTTAGGGTTTTATTGCTTACTGCATCATTGAAAGCACTCAGAAACCACTGTATGAAAACCAGAGCGGACCCTAAATCATCTCCATGGAGGATTCTAGTGGATTTAATAATAATAATAATAATAATAATAATAACAACAACAGTAGCTATATGAAAACTCACACTAAAGAATCAACCCTGTGGTAACCAACAGTCAAGCTCTGACTTCATACAATAAACACAGAAAATCCTCATTTGTCTCTCAACTCACTGTATGATGAATAACTGCTAGCATACTTAGAAAGACACATTTTCTTGATTTACTTGTGTTGCTCTTTGTGAGATATAAGCCAAAGCAGGATTTTTCTTGAAGGAACTGATATAAAGAATGGTTTTGAGACTCCTAAAAATCCTAACCAAAGTTAAGTATAATTCAAGAGGAGAAATTATAACAGGGAATTTCTTTGTCTATGTCAGCTCATATTAGACTCCGAACATATTTTAATATTCAGTTCTTGCACCTTTAGAAAAGGTGAACCATGGTAATGATTGATATTTTGGTACACACCACTAGACCATGTGCAAGATGTGTACTACAGAGAAAGCTAGGTCAAAAGGAAACAGCCAATACTCACTTAGTTTAGATGGCTGATAGAAGAACTATTAAGTCCATTTGCTCAGGAAAAATCAAGACAAATTTTGTATGTCATAGTACCAGAACTTTAAATTAAACCTTACAGAGATGGAACCAGGAGAAAAAGCTCCTTGCACTAAGAAGTTGAAATACTTTATATAAAGGCAGGAGACTGAAGGTTAACTACTGTGTTCTCACTTGGGTGAAATCTTCATGAGTTATGACATCAGCCAGGTTCGACTGAGAATTTATAATACCAGCAATCCCAGAGGAGGAGCAGCAGCAGCAGCAGTAGTAGTAGTACTGGTAAGGGATGTTGCTGGGGCTGCAGGGGAAAAAAATTACAAAGTACAGGCAGCTGTAAGAAAAGTAAAAAAAAACAAAACAACCCAATAAGACCGTGTAGAAAAATCTAAAGCAAAACAATGTCTTGTATGCAAAAACTTGTCTCACTCTATCCCAACTGTGGAGTTAGTCCAATAAAAAGATCTCACCCTTGCTTCTAGAAAAATCAGCATTTTTCAGGGATGCTAAATTACTCCACTGTTGATTGAAGCACATCTAAAAAATCGCCATAAAAGACATCATTTTAGAGGAACTGTAGGTGGCATTGGCATTCTACTATGCAGATAATATAATCAGAGGCCAACACAGAAAAATAATAAAACAAGGGTTCTGATATAATGAATAAGATCAAGTTTAGAAACCGTCTAAGAATGGGAATTTCAACACCAACTGGATTTCGAATATTTATAAAGAACAGTAAAGCAAAAAACCCCAATTGGTTTGGCTTTAGGAAAGCTGCCTTTGAAGAAATGCAAAATGTCCTAAGGAATTCTGATGGGACTCCTAGAATGCCGCTGAAAAAATAGGAAATGCAAAGTATCAGAATAGTAAGAGATGCAGTAACTGAAATGTTGCCAAGTCAAGTCTACCTGGGAAGGAGAAGATAGTACTTGTTGAATGGTATAACCTCAGAAGTCCAAATGCTTTGTCTGTCTCCTGGCATGCAGGAAACATACAAGAATCCAGACTGTTAAAAATGTACTGAGAGATAAAGAGTGATCTCTTTAATTAAGAGCCTGCTTGAAAACCCACTGCAGTGACTGAGCGTCTTTATTTCCTTGAGTGCGCTTTAGATTAAACATATTCCCAGTAGGTACAAATATTTATTCTCTGGGGAAAAAACAGACAACTGCAGGCTGAGATTAAAGAAACATTTGTTAACAGCATTTCTAACAAATGGCTATTTTATTTGTCTTAACAGGTTGCAAATGATCTAAAGTATGACTCAAAGAAAGGGAGCTGCTACTAGGGGCAGCTGCAGTTCATATACCAAGTTCCTTAGGAAATTCCTTGAGTCTTGGGAAAATGGAGCCAATTGCTAATGCAGGTGACTGCAGGGCCTTCTTCCCCTTGGGAATTTATTCTACCTACCTTCTGCCGCACACCAGCAAGAATGCCATTACTGCATTGTGGGGAAACAGCTAGACAGCAGCTACTTTCTTCTGAGATGCAGCTGCATTCTACTGCATGCTTAACTCAGTAATGCAAAGGGGACTTCTCTCCAGAGATGCATCTTAGCAAAAACAGAGCCTCTTAATTTGGCCTTAATCTGGCTGGAGGGTGGGGAAGAAAACCATCTCATTCTCAAACCAATTACCTGCATTACAGGAATGTCTAGAGCAGGGGTGGGCAAAACTCAGTAAGTTTTGGCAAGCCATAGAGGATCGCATGACAGGCAGCCAGGAACAAATAAATATTAATTTTCTAAATTTTTTTAGGGGCCCCGTGGGCTGGATAGAATGGCCTGGCAGGCCACATCTGGCATACGAGCTGCATTTTGCCCACCCCGGTCTAGAGGCCCTCAAGCAATAAAATAAAAGTCACTCTGCTACACAGTGCACTGATGCATAATAAGCAGAGATCTTGGTTTTCCCCTATTAATTTTTTTTTTAAATAGCAAATTCTCTGCTTAAAACTGCAAAATCTGTGATTAATATGAAATGCCATATATATGTGTATATATATAAAAAACAAAACAAAACGTTATGTTCAATTGATACCTCTCTCTCTCTCTCTCGAGGTATCAGTTGAACACAATGTTTTATTTTATATATCAAATATATATAATATATTAGAGACAGAGAGAGGTATCAATTGAATACAATGTTTTATTGATATATGTACAATTTTAAAGCAATATGGAAGCCTACCAGTGCTAAAATAAATTCTAAATTTATCATCTCTATATATTGATATTTGATTTTGGGTTCTTTATCATGGAAAAATCAGAGCTCCCCCTCCTCCTTAGCTCACCAGAATGCAGATCCAGGCCCCTCAGTCCTTAAGTGACTCAACCCAAGGCTGCAGAGAAAGTTTGTGACAGACCAGGACCACAATCTCCTGCGTCCCAACCTACAGCCCTAGCCACAAATCTGTTCTTTGCCTCTTGACCAGAGGTAACTTAAGAGTCCAGAAAAGCACTTAGTATCATTCATGTCCTAAGCAACTACCACTAGTTTTGTTTTTGCTAGCAACATTTGAAGTATTTCAATGTCATGTGTCACATCAAGCCTGCAAGACAGAGTTAACAAAGAGAATGGTAAAGACAGCTAGGAAGAAAAATGAAAGCTGTGATAAGAGCAGCTACAGTAGCTGCCTAAGGATATATTGGGAAATTTAGCATATTAAAATTAAAGATAATACTTTAAAATAATGGTCTAGTTAATTGATGCTAAATTACAGTTGAAAGCCTGTAGAAGTACTTTTGACATCTGTATTAATACCAATCTAGTTCATCAGGATTAATATTACCAAAAGAATTAATAAATATTGTGACTTATTTTAAACCTGTGAAGTGACACAGTTTAGCCTTACTTCCCCAAAATTAAGCCTTCTGCAAAACTTACTGGGAAGAGAAGTGTTTTGAAAATTGTCATAATGTGAAAAAGGAGGGGTTTTTTGGTTTTTTACACTTCATTTTGCACCCTAAATACTACAAAAAATCTTTAATTCTTACAAAGCAGAAAATGAGCAGATATATAGGAACATAACCTTACTGCCCTGGTTAAAAGAAATACAAAAGGAGAAAGAAACATATCATTTCACCTATGTTACCTAAGATACCTACTGGTTGAGCCATCAAAAAGTAAGTGAAAAATACAGATGACATTTACCCATTATGTTTTGATGTCAAGCTGATGACTACCTAAATGTAGTCACAGCAATGCATAAGAACCAAATTCCCATGCTGCCTCTCTCTTGGATACACACCGACACACTCCGATTCTCTGTAAACTACACAGGGTTTGGTGATTCCATGTTACTTATGCATACCAAGTCATCATCCAAGTTACAATCCCAGGGTCTGTTACACAGAGGGCAAGAAACCAAAAAGCAACTAGAGGTACACTGATACATCAGTGGCCTATCAGATCAGCACCAATAAAATGAAAATTAACAATATTGGCAATCAGCTTTTTTTGGCATGTGTAGCCAATAACGTCACTGATAATTAATGCTGCATGCATGCATGCAGGTGCAACATGCATGTGGCCAGGAATGCAACCTGGAAGCTTGGAGAACAGCTTCCTGCCAATAAGTCGGGGGGGGGGGGGGAGACACGGAAGAGTGAAGAGGTGTAGTTGGGGTCATTTCAAAGTCTTCATGGTGAGGGAGGGAGTGAGGACAGCAGGGGCAGGTACTGCTCAGCCAGGGCAATGAACATGACTTGAGGGCAGGGTGCCAGGTGGACCCGCAGGTGGCGCAGGGGTAGAGGTTGGAAGGAGGGCGGCTCCCCACCATTGCGTGCCTCACCGCAGTTGTCTGCCTGCTGTGGGCTTGAGGCCATGGACTGCATCAGCCTCTTCCCAGTAGGGAGGGTGGTCCCAGTTTGTACTTAGGGCAGGCAGGGATGGAGCAGGGCAGGTAGTGGTGGCAGTGCTAGGAGAGGGGGCACTATGGGGTGTCCCCATAGCCCCCCCTCCCAGCATTACCAGTTCCCTCTCCGCTGCCACCCTCTCCAAGTGCAGCCCTGGACCAGCAACCTCTGCTGGGAAGAGGCTGGCACAACTCCTGGCCCCAAGCCCACAGCAGGCAGCCCACCCTGACCCCATGCACAAATCCAGGGGGGTACACGGCCCCCATCCCCCCCCGAAGGTGTGCGAATTGGCAGGGATCCACCCACCCCCTCCACCAACCACTGTGCCACCTGTAGCTCTGCCCCGCACCCTGCCCCAAGGTTACATTCACCAGTCTGCCCCTGCCCTTGCCGCAGCCTCTGCCCCTGCTGCCCCCACTCCCTCACTTACTGTGGGGGCCTCAAGATGCTCCCCATCCCCTTGCCCTTCACTCTCCCCCAGCTCTTCACGGCTGGTTAATAATTGGCTATTGGTATCAGCCAAGAATCTTTATTGGTGCACCCCCTAGAAGCAAAAGCCATAGATCGACTGACGGAGACTGGGACCAGGTACAGTCATTACATTTTTACCAGTATAAGTGATCAGAAACTGTTCTATACCCATAACAAAACACAAGTTTGGTACACATAGATTTAAAAATGGTGGAACCTGGTCTAAGATTTGCACCCCCACCAAAGGACAAATGTGCGTTCTGTTTGCTACTGATGCTTTCTGTGCGTTGTTTGCTAAACTATGCTGCTTACAGAAAACTGCATAACTTAGATTCATTCTGCCTCAGGCTTTTTAAGTATTTGTACCTAGCCTGGCTGTTTCTGCCACATGAAACACTGCACAGGTGGCAAGAACAGCAGCTACAATGCAGTTTTGTTGGCCTTGAGAAGAAGTCTACCCCAACCAACCCAAGATTTCACAGAGGGATCAAATACAATGTTTGGGCACTTATGTGACATGCTTAATTCCAGTCTAAAGAAGCTGTGCTATTATCAGTCACAACTATTATATTTTCAAAGTAGTGCAAAAAGAGTTGTATCCGAAAGCTCATTAAAGTTTAACAGGATTTTGGCCCTTAACTTTCTGCTTCAAAAATGAAGCCACTAGGTCAGAACCTCTGCATATTGTATTTTCTTATATCATATTGCCTTCAACCTAGAATTGTGCACCAACCAAATCATTTAGTAGATGAAACATCAGCTCTTCATCTTTTATATTCTTCCTTTTGCTAATTACCAGACAGTCTATTTTTTTTTTTTAACTAAACAATAATTTTCCTCTCCTCAGAGGCCACCTTTTCCTCCAGCTGGATCCTAAAAATTAAGACATTAACAAGACAACAGTTACTTCTGTGCCATCTGACTAGAAAGAACATCAAACAACTCTGCGACTCTGCTGCACAGTCAAGAAGAGAGAGGAAATTGTGCATGAAGATGGCCAGTGATCATAATGCCAGCCTTTCCTTCCAGGGATGGTAGAGAGGGCTCCTCACTAGAAAGGAGGGTACATTACTGGCAATAAGTGTAGTTACATGTTATACTTAAAATGCACGTGTCCACATATTAGAAGCTCATTAATTTGTGCTGGAGTGCTCTCAAAACTATGCCAGTCCAAATGAGGGCCAACTCTGGGCTGTGCTATCTAGGTCATGTTAGGGTAACTTCAGCCTGCTCCAGAGATAAAATAAGCAATTTTGCAGCCCTCCAGCATCCCAAGATTCACTGCTTCAAGCCCTGCAGGGATAGAACCCAGGTGTCCTGGCTCCTTACCCTGCCCCTGTTTGCCATCCCTCTAGTGCCAATCAGAGCTATGCAGGCAAGAAAGTATTAACCCTTAACATGCAACTGCTCATAGAACATTCTAACTTTAACGCTGCTTAACATTTCATAGATTTAATACAGTCTAAGATTGTAACATATAACTTCACCCAAAGATACCAGAGGGAGCACAGAAAGTAAAAACAAAAACTCTAATAGAGAGTTAGATGGCTTGATGTACTAGGAAATATTAAAGATCTGATCCAGCACTCCTTCCTCTGACAGAACTCTAGCTGACAGTGCAAAAAAATGCAGGTTCAGTCCTTAGGGGTCTGATCCAAAGCAAACCCAGTTACATTCTTAGTGCTTTGGTAAGCAAGAGCTAAAAGAAAGAATATGTACAAAGTCTTTGCTAAGGAGAAGGGGAAGGAATGCAGAAGAACTGGGATTCAATATAATTATATTTTTAGCTCTGCCACTAAGTTGCCGGGGGACCTTAACCATGTTACGTCACAACTCTGTGCTTCTGCTTTGGTTTCTCTCTTCTCCCGGTGTTCCAGAGTTAGACTGCAAGATCTTTGGAGGAGCTTCTTCTTCCTATATATACATCTCCACAACCACCCCAATCATGACTGGAGGCCTTCTGAATACTGCAGTTACTCAACTCCAAGACAAAGCTCTTCCCCCTGCATTTAACATGGAAGAAAGAGCCACTTGTCCTGGAACTGAGTATAAAGGAGGAGAGGCAGCCCAGTATAAGCGAGGGTCAAGGCTGGAGCCACAGCTACTAAAAAAAAACCAAGAAAATTTTTTCCTTATATCAAATCTAAACTTCCCTTGCTGCAACTTGAGACCATTGCCCCTTGTTCCGTCATCTGTCACCACTGAGAGCAGTCTAGCTGCATCCTCTTTTGACCCCACCTTCAGGTAGTTGAAGGCTGCTATTAAATTCCCCCTCAGTTTCCTTTTCTGCAGATTAAATATCCCAGTTTCCTCAACCTCTTCTCACAAGTCATGTCCCCCAGCCTCCTCACCATTACTGTTGTTCTCCTCTGGACTCTCTCCAGTTGGCTTGAATAATATAGTATAGTAAAATCCCTGTTATCCGACATGAGTGGGGAATGGGGGGTGCTGAGTCTAAAACTGCCGAAAAATGCCAGCAGTTTTTAGCTGGACACAGAGTGGGGGGGAGGCAGGGGAGGTGGCACACTGAGCAGTGGGGTTGGTGGCAGCCACACACAAAGGGGCAGCAGTGCAGTGTGGTGGGTGGCGGTGGCTGCCACAATGTGAGAGCTTCTCCCCACCCCCCATCTGCGGCTGGCCAGAAATTCCAGTTCTGAGTGTTCTGGTTACTCGAATGCCGGATAACGGGGACTTTACTGTATATATAAAGGAAATGAAGGAGGAGTAAGACATTAAAAAGATGCCAGATCACAGAATCATAGAAAATTAAGCTTGGAAGAGACTTCAGGAGGTCATCTAGTCCAACTTCCTGCTCAAGACAGGACCATCCCCAACTAGATCATCCCAGCCAAAGCTTTGTCTAGCTGGGTCTTAAAAAGCTCCAAGGGTAGACACTCCACAACCTCTGTGGATGATCTGTTCCAGTGTTTTACTACCTTTTTAGTGAGAAAATTCTTCCTAATATCTAACCTTAACTTCCCTGGCTGCAACTTGAAACCATTGCTCCTTGTTCTGTCATCTGCCACCACTGAGAACAGTCTAGCTCCATCCTCTTTCAAACCCTCTTTCAGGTAGTTGGATGCACTTCATAAAACAAACACAAAAATACATGACTGCATGAGAAACTATAATTTTTTAGGGGTTGACTGCTAACAGGAACAATACTGTAATTCAAGACTGGCTCACCCATTCATGAATAATGTGATACTGCCAAACCCACAACAACAGAAAACCTGTAATATCCAGAGCATTATATTTGCTACCCTCTTCTCTCGTGCTCTCCATATACACAAACCTGTATTTCATCTTCCAAAAAAGATTGGTGAAAATAGTTTGAGTATCTAAAAATACAAGTGGGCCGAAATGTTGCTTTAAACGAGAGCAATGGCATGACAAACCATATAGTGTATATGTGTTACGGACAACACCAAGATATGCAAATAACAAATGTTGTGTTAAATGACAAGGCTCTGTTATGACTTTCAAACACAACCCTATATGTATAGCAATGCAGGGATAACAGGCGATGAAAAGCACCTCTGACATTAACCATACTTACCTCTCCCCAGAGCTGTTATGCAACAAGGACAGTGGGCAGCTACTTCATCCTTTCTGGGGGTGCAGTATTTACCCACTGGCCTGCCTGGCAATCCCTGCAAACCAGCAATCTCCTGGAGATCTCCAGCAATCACCTGGAGCGAGCCCCTGCTTCTCAAAGTGAAATTAGTCTGGATTTACACTGATGTGGCAGGTAGCAGAATGAAGCCCTAAATATTGCAAAATATATGGATTTATTTAAATGTGAACCTTCTTGGGGAAGGGACTCCATTTTTTCATTCTTTGTACAGAACAGCCTTGGACTACACTGGAGTCCTTATCCATTACCACAGTAGAAGGAATGAAGAACAAATATTGCACTAAGCTTTAAACATGTCTCTGGCTCTCAGTCTTCTCATTCTTTATGCTGGTACCATTATTTCTTTATTATGAAACATTTACTGAAACGTAATGTTCATTACAGGTGTGAATGGGTATCCTGCAGGTGCAGTGGAACTAATATAACCAAGGGCTATTCAATGCATCTTAACCATTAAGTTCCTCAGAAATCCAGCTATCTACACACTAATACAGAAAAAGTTATTTTTGCTTAGAACTACTTTGAACCTGGCTGGAGGCTGAACATGGAAAACAGGCCTGACAAACGGTACCAACAGTTCTTCCCTGTATACTGTACATTCAGGGTGGGTTTGATCGCATATCATAGTATCATAGTATCTAGGGTCAGAAAGGGCCTAGAGCAGGCTATCTAGTCTGACCACCCCCCCCCGCCAATGGCAGGAACGAGTGCCAGGGTCACAGGACCCCAGCCAAGTACCTATCTAATCTACTCTTAAAGATGCCCAAGGTAGGAGCAAGA
>JAGPOW010001034.1:4845249-4892911 GCA_030014935.1 Caiman crocodilus
GTGTCCCCACCTCAGCCCACAGTTTGGTGTCATCAGCAAACTTGGATAGCTCGCTTTCCACCCCCTCGTCCAAGTCAGCGATGAAGATGTTGAACAGCGCGGGCCCAAAGACCAAGCCCTGGGGAACCCCGCTGCTCACATCTCTCCAGGTCGAGTACGACCCATCCACCACCACTCTTTGGGAGCGCCCCGTCAGCCAGTTTCTGACCCTCTCAACCGTGTAGGGGTCAATGCCAAAGCTCCCTATCTTTTTAATGAGGATGGGGTGAGAAACCGTGTCAAACGCTTTCCTGACATCTAAAAAGACTACGTTGACAGGGATGCCCGCATCCATGGATGCGGGCAACTGGTCATAGAAGGCCAGGACATATGTTTTGCCAGGACATCTAGTATGCTCCAAGGAAAAGCTACTTCTTGAGGCAGTGCTGAATATGGACATTCCAAAAGCAATGCAACAAACCTACTGTTTCATAGCAGCACTGCTAACTGAGCTTTGCAGCGAGAGGTGGCAGCATTCTTATTTATAGAGTAAGTTCTGTAGTCCACAGGCAAGAACTATAGCCAGGGTTAACCTCCATACTTTACCTCCAAGTGTAGATGAGGCTGAAATAATAAAAGACTACTTATTTAGCAAAAGTTAAAAAAGGACTCAGATATCAGATGGAAACATCATGCACATTGGGCAAGCAATGACTGATGACCACACTGCCCAAAGTAATCTTGTCTTTTAGGTGTATGAATACAGCAAGGACATACATTTGCTCAGTGGTTTGTAACTTCCCAAGTGCCTAGCACAGAACACAATTCCTAACCAACTTGTATACCGCCAGGATGAAAAGGTTTAGAAACTTGAGTAAACAGTGGAACTGATAGGTGATTAAAGAAAGGATTAAATACTAAATCTGGAACAATCAATAGGCCTTAAAATGTTTAGCACAAGATTTACTGGATCCGCTCAGCACACACCGTCTTTGCTTGGAGGACATCAACCTTGCTATGGAGAAGATGGCCTCATGGTCATTTTCTTTACAGGCTAAATATAGGATAAATCTTCCACCTCTGTTTTTCAAGCCCCCAAGTTTAGCTCTACTGCACAAAAATATAACGGTTCCAATACCACCTCCTGGATGATGACAAACGGCAGTACTTCCACAGTGCTCATCTTCCATAGTCTTATCTACATCTCATCTGCTACATGACTGAAATAATTACGTCCTTGAATTCTCTAAGCTTGTACAGTACATTGAGCATATTGAACACGACATAAATTCACCTTTAGGAACTGAGGGCTGCTGTATTAGTTGTTTCCCACAAAACAGAGCTGAATCTCTGGAGCTACACAGGTTGTCACATGTTTCCTAACAGCTCAAAGGTATGTGGCTATTGTTTTTAATTTACATTATCCCATAATGATTGTAATTAGCCTCCATTAAAATAAAAGAGCTACACACTTGCACTTAATGGTAACTGATTTTATTTCATCTTTTGCAACAAACTATATTTATTAGCCAACTGGATCAACAAATTGTTAAAGAACTGGGATGTAAAACCTCTAAAAACACCCACGTATGAATGTTTCCTTCTGAAGTAATTAATACTGATTTAATAACATTCAGGATTAGGGAACAAATACTTAATTCTCTCCTAATCCCTTAGCCAGCACAGCTTTGTGTTCAATGTATAGGAATATAGATTAACCAGCCTGAAGTTAATAGCATTTGAAGGACAGAGCTGATCAACCGTGTATAACACTATGATATTGCAGTCTGTTCTGCCACAAATTTACTGTAACCTGTAGGATTAGGACAGATTCAGGAGACTGCCGTATTTCTGTTTTATACCTAATACAATCCCCAGCTTTTCCTACAAGCTGACATACGTGATGACTGAAGATGCTAAACCTTTAAAAACTATCAAAACAAATAACTTGTAATAGTGCAGAATAATCAATATCCTTAAACCAGTGAGTTTATACCATACATTAATAATCACAACTCAGATCACCAAAGCAGTTCAGTTAGTCTTTAAAGAGAGCTGGGCTTTGTTCCCAGTTCTGTCACTGACCTATTGCATGACCTTGGGCAAATCACTTTACTTCTTTCTTCTGTTTCCCACCTCAGCCTTTGCCAATTTTGTTTGCTTAGACTGTAAGGTAGGGAACATCTCTCTCCTGTTTGGAACCAGAGCCGTTTGTCACTGTGCATCTGCACATTATCACAATGTGGCTTGCGTTTGGTTGGTACCTCAGGTTCTATTGTAATACAAATAGTAAATAATAATATTACAAGATGACATCTGGTAGCATGAACTTCTATTTCAAGCTCTGTTTCAGAGTTAATGCACTCAGCTTTGGAAGCTAGTGGGAAATCAATGCCATTTTCAGAAAGGTTGCTACATAAAATTACAATGGTTCAAAGAATTGCATATCTTCTGCTCCTTGCTGTCTGTGTCCATTTTGTTCTTGTCTGCCTGTTAAGAGCCAGATGCAAAAACAAAGCAGTGATCCGAGGTAAAAAATGCAGTGGGGGGGAAGCCCCCCAAAACTGATCTCAGCCAAAGTCCAAAAGAAGACCCTTCTTGCTGGTCTGTCTTGGAGTGATTGCTAAAAGCCAGCTAAGCAAATACAGCGGAAAGGTAGGCTGCCCAAATCTGCAGAGACAGCAGTTTGCTAACATATCTTCAATCCAGATACAAAGAACAAAAGACAGGGAAAAATGTTACACAAAGACAAAGGAGGTAGTTCAGTAGCTCTTATCTACTGGTGACTTCCATTCATCTAAGTGTTGGATGCGGCACAGTGCCAGGAGAAAAAACCCTAAATCAAATGCTCCTTTTTTCTGCTTCAAGCAAAATGGTTTTGCCTCAGTACTTTGAACAGCATACAGACAGCAGAGGGTCATCAAAGAATTAGCGCCTCATTTAACACAACCACCAGCTCAAGGATTTCTTATATATACTACAGAATGACCTTTATCCATGGTATGAACACGTTAACTTCTGCTGCGCTCACTGTGTTTGCAGGATGGTTTATCACAAAGCATAGTCTATGTTGCCCTGACATGGACTAGAGTACATGTAGTGTGTTTTCCAACAGATAATTATATTTTGTACGTACATAGTCCTTTGTTACCAACGTGTTTGATTAACTTAACAGGATGAAAGATGCACAGCATAGAGGGATCATTTTACCCACCACTAAAATACAGCAAACATTTACCAAAGGAAGTAAATACCATCTTATCTGGAACCACAGATATGGTGGTGCTCAAAATGGGAATTAACCAAGACATGAGGAATAAAACTACAAAAGTAGCCATGGAATCTATAATACCCCAAGCACTCCTGGTCTCGATCACTGAAAGACAACACCATCAGCAGCTCAAGGATCCCTTGGGGCAGAATTGAGACTTGACAAGTGTGATAAAGAAAAAGTGACCAAATGCCAAAAATGCAAGAGCAAGTTGTGCTCGTGGCGTTGGGGGGTGGGGGGAAATGCTGAACGCGGCATGATAGCCGTGCTATCGCTGGTCCCAGGCCGTGCACAAAGCCTCTGACGTAAAGTCAGAGACTTAATCTAATTGGCTAGGTGACCGCGTGCTCAGGGCGTGATCAGTACATGCAGCAAAGTTCCCAGCTCATGCAGCCCACTGGGCGCACCGGGAGTAAAGAAAAGATGGGGGGGCGGAAATCGCCAGATGTATGGCATAATCCTCTTGACTGCCCGAACACCCAAGCGATACCGGAGAGGCCTGATCACCCTCATCGGAGGTCCTGCATCCACAAAATCCCTTTCCCTCGGACACGCCCCCCATCGCGACCGAATATATCATTCAGAAGAAGTTAAGAGCTCTCGAGTTACCGGCAAGCTTAATCTTGAAACTGCTGTAAAAGAAACCACCTATACGAAAGTGTGAGTAAAGCATTTATTTGTTACACCGTCTCCCTGACTGTTTTATTAACGAAAATTAAGATAAGAAAAGAGGAAATTAGGTCCCACAGCCCTTTCCGTCCCCAGCCTGTTCGTGCAGTACCTCTCGGGGCCCAACCCCTGTCGTCAGGTGAAACAACAAGAAGAGGCAAGTCCCACCAAGTCACCAGCCATCGCTGTGTCAGTCAGCAATTTCACGGAAGTCTCAGGGACGTTTTCTATTCAAGTACCAAACTGGCCAGAGTTTGCAACAATCTGATGGGCTTGACATTGTTTGTACAGTGTTTTGACAAATTACTTAGTGGTGGAAAAGCCATCCTTAGAAGGAGTTTATCAATGTGAGCATCATAAAATATGATTTCAAGGCAATTTCCTGTCCTGGATCCAAATGTTACTTCCTCTGATCTAGGAGCAAGTTGAAAAGAATCATAAGGTCTTTCCTCAACCTACCCCACCCCATCTCCCACCCCCACAGTTTAGCCCAGCCCTCTAGGCTAGGGAAAGACATTCAAAAAGCCAAAGCCTGAATTAATTCAATCTTTCCAGGTTAGTCTAATTAATTCATTAATTCAGTCATTAGTCTAATTAATTCACTAATTTATGAATTGTAATTAAATAGTTAATGAATTAATTAAATCTTTCAATTAAATCAATCTTTCCAGGTTAGTCTAACCTGCCTAGATTGAACCAATTGGCAAGTGAATAGACATTCATTTTCAACACAGGAAATGCAGGTGCGTGTCTACAGTAGCTCAGGCCAGAAGCTGGGGGGTGCTAGAGTGCCCTCTGATGCCTGGACGCTGTGCTGGGGGGGAAATGGCCAGCCCTGGCAGTAGTCTGGAGTGAACTGGCCAGGAAGGGGGGAATTAAAACCCTCTTACACTAGCATGGACCCAAGCCGGGGAACACCTGGCACTCTCCCTTGCTGCTGCAGTGGCAGGGGCAGGAGTGCAGCCAGAGGGCAGACACCATGGCCCCTTGAGACAGAATTGGCAAGAAGGAGGCTTATTCCCCACTCCACCCCCTCTATCCCCAGGGGACCACAGCCAGGGTCTGCCTGCCCTGACCACCGCCACTGATCGCTTGGAGTGGCTCCCTGCATGGGGTGAGTGGCGGAATCAGCTTCGTCCTTGCCCCCTCTACCAGATGCCGGAGGGGGGCAGGGAAATAAGGCCCTTCCCTGCCTCCTAAGGGGGCATGTCGACCGGCCTCTGCCCCTGCAGTGGGGTGGGGGAGAGCGGCTCTCATGGGGCAGCAGCTTCTGTCAAGGAGTACGAGCCTGTACTCTGCGAGGGGGGCTGTACTGCAGGCGGGAGCTGGGTGGGCAGAGCTGCTGCAGACTGTGCAGGGCAAGTGGTGGCATCAGGGCTCGGAGGGGTAATTACAGCCCCCCAACAGTCCCCTCTAGTACCACCACCGGTCACCCTGCAGTCTGCAGCAGCTCTGCCCACCCCGTTCCTGTCCACAGCACAACCTTCCCACTGGGGAGAGGATAGTGTTCCCAGGAAACCATGACAGGAGCTGCTGCCCCATGAGTGTTGCTCCTCCCTTGCCACTCCAGCAGCGGGGGCAGTGGTGTAGCTAGAGGCCAGCCGGCATGGCCCCCTTAGGCAAAGGAGGCAAGGAGGGGAGTTATTTCCCCCCTCCTTCTGGCATGTGATGGAGCGGGCAGGGAAGGAGCCTATTCCGTTGCTCATCCCACACAGGGTGCAATTGGCAGAGGTGGTGTTGGGGCTGGCAGACCCTTGTTGCAGTCCCCTGGGGGCAGAGGGGGCAAAAAAAACCCCTCCCTGCCTCCTTTGCCTCAGGTGGCCATGTTGGATGGTGTCTGGTCATGTCCCTGAAGCAGCAAGGGGGGGTACCAGGTGGACCCCAGCTCAGGTCTGTGCCGGTTGGACAGGGCAGGAGGAATTAAACCCTATGCCTACCCAGTTCACTTGAAGTTACTGTTGGGGCTGGCCATGTCCTGGACCAGTGAGCAGAGAAATGCCTGGTCAGGGATGCTGTGCCCCTGCCTTTTAGACCTTGGCTGAGGTCCGTGATGGTGGGACAAGGGAGAAGGGGGAAAAACCTCTTCTCTGGCCCTTCTGCCTTAGGGGTGGCTGGTGTCTGGCCACATCCCCGTCTCGGCCTGCCCCGCTCCGACAAGGGAGCAGAGAGGAACAGACAGCCCTGCTCCACTAAAGCAGAGCACAGCCCAGGACTGCAGAGCATGCTGGGAGACTCTGGTTTAACTTAAACCAGGAAGGGACCTTGGACAGAAGTTCCATAAACCAGTTTGAGCTCAATCAGTTAAGTCTGATACTACATTCAACCAGGTTTATGTCCAACTGGTTTCATCTATTTTGAAACTGGTTTATGTGCACTGAACTTCTGTTCTGTTACAAATTTAAACCAGTTTCTGATCACTGAAACCCATTTCAGTGCAACTTCTGTCCGTAGCCCTAAAGTCAGATACTTTGCTGGATATTTGCCTGTAGCTTTCACAGATTTAACTGTTTCTAGTGTGTTCACGGTTTTCCCAGAATACTTTACACCACTTCCATTTTGTTCCTTCACATGATTTTACCAATCATGACACAGCCTTCCCTACACAACTGCTACTGTCTGCAGCAGCTTTCTTATCTATGAACTGCATCGATTCCCCAACACTGTCAACTGCTTCCAAAAACACTTATCCCTTGCTTAAACTCTTTAGTTTCTTTCTTTTTTCCTATTATGACTTTGTGATTTCAATATATGGGGTAGGACTGGAGCCTCCTGTTACATTTTTAAAGAGAGGTGAAAAAAGATGCCATACAGCATAAAGCTGCATATTGTATTCATGATACCCTATATCTAATCCTGTCCATTTGCTCTAAGCGTTCTGAGCATAATGGCATATTTCCCTCTCAAATTATGAATAGCTTCTGCTAATGTTAACAGCCACAACAGAAGCAGGAACAGTTAGAGGACACTATTCTCCACTGCCTAAGGCACAGGTTTTATCTGGGGGCAGTTTTAAAACAAAATGGACAGTTAATTTAACTCCTAGTCTCAGTCTAGTCACTGAAGGCACTGTTGTGTAGTCTACTCAGGAAAATAAGTCTTATGCAGTTTTGGGTAATTTGGGATGGGTTGCTGAAGCTGCATTTCTGTGGTTCAGTGAATAAGCTTCTTTCTGAGAGATGGCGGGGGGGATCCTTAGAGGTCAAGCTTGAGGTAAACAACACAGACACCTTTGCATACCCTGCTGTCTGGAGTTGCTGGACAAATACCTCAGGGATTACCTTCCTTGGCCTGTCCAGTGTAAATTGGTTAGACTGCTATACTTAGAAGGAGATACAACAATTCAAGACTTCAAAAGTAAAATGGTTGGGAAACCAAATTTATACCTGCAGTTAAAGGTTTGTATAAGTAACTTTATACACAACACGTGATTAGATGGAAGAAAGGGTCCCCATAGCATTGTCTATTTACACATGCAAGCAAAGAAACCCAATTTTAAAGCAGTACAGGTAAATGCGCAGTTAAGATGTCATGTTGTCACTTGTTATGGCTCCACAAGGAGCAGGAACATATACTGAGGAAGAATGCAGAAGGCCAAAACTATTGCTCTGGCTGCCAAAATCTAGAAGTCTTGTCTTCCATGCAAAAGACCATTTTAAAAAGTGAAAAGCAAGTATTCTTCATGTTGGCTGCTTGAAAGATTGATTATATAAGCAACCCTCTTCCTATTCACAAAGGTCAACTAGAAGACAACACTGCCTGTGCCCTGGGCTGCATCACTACGACACCGTCTTTATGTAAAAACCTTGCAGCAAGAGATGGCAAAAAAACTCTTATGGCTGAACTATTTCTTACTCCTCAGGTCCTCTACTGAAGCTTGGCAAATCTTATAAAGACAGCAAGCTCACTGTTCAACAGTCTGTTTTTGATACAGCCAGGGATTTTGCTGTGTGAACCGTACGGACAGATGTCTATCATATAATCAACATGAGACAAAGTACTGAATGCCAGAGGAGATCAGATAATGACATTCAGTGGCTCTCATCATTAGGTCAGTGGCTTTCACTAGCTTATTTTTTACTTGTAATAAATGTACTGTCAGCCACCCCAAAAAAGTACTGAGTAGCCAAGAACTAAACTCAGACCCATGGATTAATGGGTTTTAAGAACCTAGAGTACTCAAATAGAGATCAGGAGTCCACTGTGTTGCATCCCTGAGGATTTGTCATCAAGGATTATCACCAGGCACAACAGATAGATAAACAGGACTTTGGGTATTGTTCCATGGGCACTAAGCCCGAAAAGCAGTCAATGAAGCCAGCCGGCAGGTGTCTCTGCTCTTTAACAGGCCTGAGACAAAGAGGTTCTGTGAGGTGTCTCCAGAGCAAGAGGATGGAGCATGCCTCTCAGTGCCACACTCAGGAGCATCAGGGAAACAGAAAGAACATATCCACAGAGACATCTGTCTAAGGAAGTTATGCTCAGGAGTCATTTTATAATCCTAAATTCTTACAACTGATATGAACAGGCAGTGAACAGAAACTTCCGCCTTTTCTAAGTGCCACTTCTTTCCTCGCCACAGTGTGCTAGGCTCAGTTATCTAGTACTTGAATTCCAAGTTCCTTAGTCCAAGAAGATCATTTTTAATAAAAACAAACACAAAAGGCAGGTAACTTAAATTCCCTTATATCATGTTATTGCATACTCCAGAATTACAGTATAGCACATTTCCATTCTCAGTGAGTTCTAGCTATGTGCTACAAACTTTAGCACAAGTCATGAAATTCATGAGTGATTTCTCACTGCAAAAACATCTTCTGATGTCCTAATGAAGAATGCCAGGATATACACAAATGATATGCAATAAGAATAATGTCCCTAGAATGAAAATTTGAAAAATGCATAGAAGGGAATATATATTAACAAGAAGCAGAAATTCTATTACTCATCCATCACTAGCTTTAAATCCAGACTCTTGACTTCAGTATAAGAAATGTATAATAACTACTTCAGTGGTCACCCTTAAGTGCAGTACACCCCCTGGGTTTCAATTTTCTCTCTTTATTCAGATGAGGAACGTATTCCCCAGTATTTCTCTATATCTAATGCAGAGAATACCTAGGGAATATTGCAAAGATTGCAGTGAAGTTACTTATTTACAAAAGGCAATGGAAAGGTTAAGGGTAATCACTGTATAGAAAATTATTATTTAGGGACTGCAGGAATATACTTTTCACCGTGGAAACACAGAAAAAGATACTGTCCATTCCCTGGAGAAATTTCATTTTACCTCAGGCAGACAATAAAGAACTGTCATGAAGATCACATTTACTAGAGGTACAAACTTTGAGCAGTCTTTATCACTATTCAGGGGTGGATCTAGAGGGGAGGGCTGAGAGGTATGGTTGCACCCACCTTTCATATCACAGGAACAAGACCCAGGGAATTAAATCCTCAAAGCAAATGATGCCCCCATCACTCCCTGCTGCCCCCAACACACAGCTTTTCAGCACCCCATCCCTTCTGAGCTCAGTGGACCATGCTCTTCCCCACCCACCACTGTCACTGTTCCCAGCTGCCCTGGGGTGGGGGCTCCAGAGCCACCCCCACTTCACTGCAGGTGGGCTGCACAGGAAGCTGGGTTTAGCCAGAGACAGCAGCAGTGGCAAGTGGGTTCCCTTTCCATACCTGCCCCCCTTGGGTGTTCCCCACAAGCCTGGGGGCAGGCTCAAGGAGAGGTGACTCGCCACTGTCGTTGCAGATGGAGTCTGGTCCCTCACACAGCTGCTCCCCACAGACCTAGCCAGAGCACAGCAGGACCAGCTGGGAAAGCAGCAGATCTTCCTGACCCACTCCTGTATCCACAGGCATAGAGAAGGAGGGGGAATGGAAAGGGAGGTAGCACTGAGCATGCAGCAGAAGGAAAAGGGTGCCAAAGGCAGGCAGAGAAGGAAGAGATTCTTACTGGATGTGGGAACTTTATTTTTAAGTCTGGGATGCTCCTCCTGCAGTGTGGCCTGGATGCCCCTGAGGGCTGGGGAGGAAGGGGGGTGCTACAGCCACTCCAAAGCAGTTTACGCTTCTGCACCTCCCTTTTTAAAATCTAGCTCCATCAATGTCCCTGCGCGCTTATATATGCACATGTTTATAAATGTACATGTATTTTACAGCTCTCTATCTCTTGTACTCACTGGTCTGAAGTTGAAATGCCTCATAGAAAAAAGTGTATTTTAAAAGGAGAGATTTCATGTAGCTCAGTACCATGAATATCAGCTTAACTGAGTCCTTAGTTTTAAAGTAACAGATGCACTAGAAGGTGCTCGCATCTGATTTAAGAATGCCTGAAATTCCACAGCTGTACAAAGAAAAAATAATACACACAAATCCAGAAGGACTATGAGCTCATAGAAGCTGATACCACAAAGTCTCCAAAACACAGATCACTTTCTGAACAGCAGCAGTGCCAAAAATTTAGTCAAACCAAGATCACCTCTATCTACATCTACCCATAATGGCTGCACTTCCCTTAACATGATTGTTAAATTTAGTAAATAGATACAGCTATATAGATCTGTAAATTTAGTAAATAGATACAGCTATATAGATCTGTATAGCTATATCTATATATGAATATGGAGGAGTTGAGATGTGTGTGTGTGTGTGTGTGTATATATCTATATATATATATATAGATATATATATATCTATCAATATCAACTCCTGTCCAGCCTTGCCTCCATATTCATGAGGGCCCCAAAGATGCCCCCAAATCGGCACAGTTCTGCTACACAAGAGATAGCTCTGAGTGGTGATGATGGCAGGACAGGAAGGTGCATGTGGAGCTTTCAATGAAGGCTGAAGGGTTTTGACTGAGGTATGCTAATACTTCTGCTGGTAGTTGGAAAACTCAGAAGTTTCTGGCTAGATGATCTTAAGCTTCTGCTCGGGATCATACTGATAATCAAATCTGGGATTGGGGAATTTTCAGCTAGTCCAGGACAATGAGGCTTTTGTATTTCTCTGTAACATAGGGCATGGTCCTGTTGCTAAAAATCTTTTGAGCATGTATTAACCAGCTACTGTCTTAGCATTGCAGTGGCAGGGCAATGGTAATTCCTTCGTCTGCTTTGCTTCTACTTCTGGCATTTTATACAGTGTTTTGATGTTTCACGCCTGGGCCTTGGGCCTTGTAGGTATGTGTGAGGGTTTGAAGTAGCAATTTGGGGGATTTCCTAGGTATGTGAAGGCCTGTGAATGCACGAGGAATTCAGGAGACCCCATCACATCCAGCATTTCTATGAATTTGGAGAAGAAGGTGATTAGGAACAGTCAGCATGAATTCACCAAAGGGAAGTCATGCCTGACCAACCACCTTCTACGAGGAGACAACTGGCCCTGAGGATGCGGGAAGAGCACTGGACACAATGCACATTGACTTTAGATCAGTTTTAATGCTGTCTCCTACAACATTCTTTCAAACAAGCCAAGGAAGTACAGGTTGGATGAACTGACTAAGGTGGATAGAAGTGACTGGGTCATTGGGCTCAAAGGGTAGTAATCAATGGCTCTATGTCTAGCTGGCAGCCAGTATTAAGTAGAGTGGCCCCAGGGGTCAGTCTTGAGACTGGTTTTATTTAATATCTTTATCTACAGCCTGGAAGATGGGATGGACTGCACCCTCAGCAAGTCTATAGATGACACCAAACTGGAAAGAGTAGTAGATGTGCTTGAGAGTGAGGCTAGGATTCAGAGAGACCTAGACAAATGGGAGGATCGGACAAGTGCAGAATCCTGCACTTAGAAAGGAACAATTATACACAGGGAATATAACAGGGAAAATCCCTGTTATCCGGCATTCTACAAGCCAGAATACTCTATTAACTGGAATTTCTGGCCAACTGGCTCAACACAGCAGGGAAAGCTCTCACGCATCATCTGCTACCACCACCCACCACCGTGCTGCCACTGATACCCCCTTCACCCTGGCATGCGGCTGCTGCCAACCATCCCTCCCCACAACTCCATGTTATCTGCCTCAGATAACTGGAATTTTTACATAATCAGCAGCTGCCATGCCTCATTCATGCCAGATAGCAGGGATTTTACTATATTGGGAAATATTTTCTCACTAGGAAGGCAGTAAAACCCCTGGAACAGGTTACCCAGAGAGATGGTTACCCAGAGAGATGGCAGAAGCTCCAACTTCGGAGGTTTTCAAAACTTGGCTTGACAAAGCTTTGGCTGGGATGATCTAGTTGGGGATGATCTCACTTTGAGTAGGGGGTTGGACTAGACGATCTCCTGAGGTCCCTTTCAACCCCAATTTTCTATCGTTCTATGTTTCTAATCCCATGTAACAGTATAAACTGGGAACTGACTAGCTAAACAGCAGCTCTGCAGAAAAGGACCTGGGGGTTACAGTTGACAATAAGCTGAATATGAGACAACAGCCTGCCTTGTTGCCAACAACGATAACAACATACTGGGCTACATTAGCAGAAGCATTGCCAGCGAAGTGAGTGAAGTGATTATTGCCCTCTATTCAGCACTGGTAAGGCCACATCTGGAGTACTGTGTGCAGTTTTGTGCCCCCCACTACAGAAAGGATGTGGACAAATTGGAGTGTCCAACAGAGGGCAAAAAGAATGGTTAGGGGGATGGGCAACAGGACTTCTGAGGAGAGGCTGAGGGAACTGGGCTGGAGAAGAGAAGACCGAGAGGGGATTTAAGAGCAGCCTTCAACTACCTGAAGAGGGTTGCAAAGAGGATGGAGCTAGACTGTTCTCAGTGGTGACAGATGACAGAACAAGGTGCAATGGTATCAAGTTGCAGCAAGGGAAGTTTAGGTTAGATATTAGGAAGAATTTTATCACTAGGAAAGTAGTGAATCAGTGGAACAGGCTACCCATTAAGGATGTGGAGTGTCCCTCATTGGAGGCCAAGACCTAGCTAGACAGAGCCTTAGCTGGAATGATCTAGTTGGAGATGGCCCTTCTTTGAGCAGGGGTTTGGACTAGATGACCTCCTGAGGTCCCTTCCAGCCCTAATTTTCTATCATTCTACGAATTTAAGGCACTGCTCATAGTGGTCTTTCTTGCACCACAGAATACTGGAGAACGGAGCTAGAGCAGTGGTTCTCAGCCTTTTTAGACTCAAAGCCTCTCAGAAAATGCTAGCTCTTAGCTTTCACTTGTTATTTTAACTATGGTAAAATATCAGAGCAACTGCTCTGTTGCAAAGAACTTAGAAAGACCACTGCCGGGCTGAACGGCTCTGACACCACGGAATCCTATTTGAAAACTGCTTATCTTGTGAATCATGTGTAGCTACTTGCATACTTAACTAGTTTAATAATGCGTGGCACCCTGAAAAGCATCTCTCAGCACCCTGGTTGAGTCAGGGTGAGCTAGAGAAGAAAAGAATCTATGCACCTGTTATACATTGCCCTCTTTGGCCTCAGAAGTCAAACAAACTACCGGAGTCTCAACGGTTTAGTTCTTTATATAATGTGCTGCTGCTTATTAGAATCTGGGGCCTATATAAATATGGCTGCTCTGTATTATTATTTCTGTTAGGATAGCACTTAGATGCCCTAGTCATAGACTACAATCCTATTGTGCCAAGTACAAACATAGGAGAAAAAAAATATGGTCCCTGCCTCCAGCACCATGCTCCTGAGTACTTTCCAATGATTATCCACTGTTGATGCATTATGTGAATTCTCTATACCTCATCATGGCTTTAAAACCTATTGCAGCAATGAATCATAACACTGGGTATGCATCTGCTATACCTTTATTTAAAAAAAACAAACCAACATGATTATACATGCATTGCCCAAGACCATCCCCATCCTCTCCCTTGTGTTACATACTGTACAATCACATAATGGGAGACAGTTGTCCTTGGCATACAAAACTGGAAAGGTTTGGAAAGGAAAACAAAGGTGAAGTGACTTGCTTACAGTCACAAACAGGAATAAACCCCATGTCTTCTGACTCCCAACTCAGTGACCTTTTCCCCCAAACTATATTGCCATGATATTACCAAATCATCACAACACATTTACTGTGAATATATATCTATATTTATATATTGATATCTATCTCAGTGTTATATACTGTGAATGTCTGTATGTAGACAGATATTAACAAGTATATCTATTTAACACACACACAAACATGTTTCATGTCTTCTGTAAGGATCCAATTTTGTGAGGTGTTGCCTCCACCGGGAGAACTTCAGAGTTAGCTACACCAGTGGCCAACCCTTCTCAGGATTATTGTGCAAAGACTTTGCTATATATATTTGCAATAATCATACTGTGGCCACTTCACTACTCAAATTGTATGCCTATGTGACTCACCAAAATGAACTGCAGTTCATATAAGGATAAAACTGCACTAACATACTGTGAACTGGGCTTCCTGCATTAAATGTTATCAGGTTAAACACTAACAAGTCACCCAAGGCCTGGTACCATGACTTATAAACAACAAGTGTTGGCGCTTTATATCTCACCAACACTTCCACTGTTCTCTTCATCTTTTTTTGTATAAATGTCCTGAAAATGTGATTCTCCACTGGCTTGCACTTTTTGCAGGTATCTATGGGTAGGCTAAGCAGGTATAAAATATCACCAAATGAGAGCAGCAGTGCTGCTACATTGGGATTCATCACACAAGTTTTAAATGACTACACAAGAAGCAACATGACAACAAATTTGGTGCCCTTATTCTCTTTTCTTCCAACAATCATAAACTTTACTTTTATTTTAAAAACATCCACCCCTAAACCAGATGCTTTCCCCAATAGGCACACACGCATCTGCCAACACATAGATTTACAAGCTACGATGAACTCAGACATACTTGGCCTGTCTCATCTGACAGACTACTCAACGGTCCAACATTTGGCTTGTTTCTGTGAGGCCATCAAAAACAGAAATCAAGGAACGACAAACTCATCTTCTCCCTTAGGTCTCCTAAAATGAATAAAATGTAAAGCCTAAAACTCTCCCAGATGTAATCTACAGTTAAAGAAAAATTATTGCTTAACCCCTGAACCTGCAAATGCTATCCTGTGGAAATTCTACACACCCTGTTATGCAGGTGGTTAGACCACACAAACATAATGATTCCTTCTGGCTTTAAAATTAAACATGTGCTTACCTTTGCACACATAAATAGTCCCCACTGAAATGAATAACTTTGCCTCCTTTAGGCTTTTTGAGCCTGCCTTAATATCAAAAGGACTTTCCACTCCTTCAGTATCTTACATCTATTGCTATGCAATTAAGCCCATGAATAAAGCAGATACTTCCTCACCAATGTATTTAGGCTGAAATGCATTTTACATATTATACTTATTAAATTGTAAAAAATTTCTTTGGAAAAAAAGGCATTTTATTAAAAGGGAATTCTTATTGGCTTCTTGGAGCAGCTGGAACTAACACAATGACTAGACCATGTTGAAAAGGATCCCTCATTAAGATACATGACAAATTGGGCATTTTTGTGGATATCCGATCCAACTTTCTCACACTCCAGGAACACTTAATATACTATCTCTCCTTTTTGTGCTGTTAGGCTAACTGAAATGAGGATTATAACCCCCAACATATGCCCTTCTCTTCCCTTCTTTTTCTACATACAGGATTTACACATTTTCTTTTTCCTTGTTCCTAATATTTTTCTTCATTGTGGACATATTTTACTCATAGTTGGTAGGGTCGGAAGGGACCTGAAGAGATCATCTAGTCTGACCCCATGCCGTGGCAGGAAAGAGTACTGGGGTCAAATGACCCCAGCCAGATGTTCGTCCAGCCTCCTTTTAAAGACCCCCAGGGTAGGAAACAGCACCACCTCTTTTGGAAGTTGGTTCCAGGTCCTAGCTGCCCTGACAGTGAAATAGCACTTCCTAATGTCTACCCCCCGCTAGCTTGTGTCCGTTGTTTCTTGTAACTCCCGGGAGTGCTTGGTGCAACAAGGACTCTCCCAATGCCTGCTGGTCCCCCTTGACTAGTTGATAGACTGCCACCAGATCCCCTCTCAGCCTTCTCTTTTGGTCTTCTCCTTGTAGGGCCTGCCTTGCTGACCTCTGATCATGCAGATGGCCTTCCTTTGGACCCTCTTCATGTTGACCACATCCCTTCTGAAGTGCAGTGCCCAGAACTGGACGCAGTACTCCAACTGCAGCCTGACCAGTGTTGTATAGAGGGGGAGGATCACCTCCTTGGACCTGCTTGAGATGGATCTGTGGATGCATGACAAGGTATGGTTGGCCTTCCTGACTGCGTCCCCACACTGTCACCCCATGTTCATTGTGGCATCAATGATGATTCCAAGATTCTTTTGTCTCAACACTGGCAAGAAGGGAGTTCCCCAGCCTGTAGGTGTGCTGTTGGTTCGTCTTCCTCAGGTACAGTACCCTGCACTTGTCAGTGTTGAACCCCATCCGGTTCTCTTTGGCTCACCCCTGTAACCCATCTAGATCTGCTTGCAGCCTGTTCCTTCCTACTAGAGTACCCACTTCCCCCTACATCTTAGTGTCATCTGCAAACTTGAACAGGGTGCTTTCTACCCCCTTGCCCAAGTCACTGATGACTGCCCTCTCCCCAAAATAAGTCATCTTTAATCCATGGATTGTGTTGAATTTTGAAGCCAGAGCCCAGTTCCTGAACAAAGGGTGTGCTTTTGTTGCTGTCTCTGCAGTTGACATACCAACTTCTGGGCTGTAGCCCTTATACACCCTCTGTATGCAGCTTCATGATGTGTCTATGTATGCCTAGATCTAGAGTTCCCAGTTCTCATCTGTGATAAGCCTGACTCCAACCCCACCCTGCACTAGGCTAACTCAGCAGTTACACAACTTTCTCTGCCCTACAGAGTTCCCCCTTGTGATTGCTTCAACCCCAGTGCAATGAAACCAGTATGATTTCGCTACAGCTGAGACTTGCCGAAGATCATTCCTTCAATGTGTTTTTAGAATGACTGTTTATTTTAATATTGTTGCACTGTGGTTATAATTCCTATCAGAGCCACAGGTAGCCATGGCATTTTAAAGCAAAACTAGGTAGTCATTTCGCTCTAAGTAGCTGATACCCATGTATCTTTTTCAGCATGGGTAAGTTTCTGTAGAGACATCTTTACCCTTCTGTTTGTTACTCCCACGATGAAAATTGTAATATGGTCCCATAAAGCTCAAGTCTACCAACTTCAGGTGTGAACAATCATTTGTGGGACTCAGATAAGTTTTGGGCAAGATCACCACATGCCGGGAAGCAGGCATAAATCAGTAAATCAGAGTGAGAGGGGGCTTGCAGTGGTGGCAGGGTGAAAACAGCACAGCCCCAGGGCTATGGAGAGTGGCTCGGCTTTCCCAGCCCTAGGGTAGTGCTAGGAACAAATGAGAGCATTTGGTAAATCAGATTAACCCAGGCTGATCTGAAGTTAATTCTCATCAAATAAGAGCTAATTTTTATATGGGGCACGCCATTTTTAGGGTGACCTAAGTCCTATGAACATGTGCAACAGCCATTTAGATAGTCCTAGACTTGGTTTGGGCACTCTAGATGTAACGCTTGTACCCACTCTTTGGCTACAGAACATTCCTTCTTCACCAGAAAGGTGCTAGACACTGACTTCATGTGTTGTTTTCAGGTGTAGGATCGTTGAAGCTATTTGTTCTGTTCCAAGACAGGACTGCTGAATGAGTGGCATTTCAGAATTGATAATGTTAATTAATGCTAAGCAAAGATGAAGTATTGCATGATTTATAGTCATGTTGTGTTCGTTAAACAACTTCTTTAATAGCTCAGTTTTTACCTTGTTGCTCCCTTTTGCTACAAGAAGTATCACTGCAAATGCTTGTCTACTCGGCACTTTTGGAGTCACTCATTCAAATTCTGGAAGTCACAGCCAGCCAGCAGTCTTGTCTGTCCATTTGCAAAGTGACATGTCCACAATGAAACTATTCTACTACTCTATCGTGAGCAGGTTTTCCATTGCCTGTGGAAAAACATGGGTTGAGGGCTGTGGGTTAGGTGCAAGGGACACTGGCAGGGCTGGGGGTGCTGTGGCTTGGGAATGAGAGGCAGCAGCATGGACAGTGCACTGGTGTACTAGAGCTGCTCAGTGCCACAAAGTAGTAGGGGGGCACAGCCACAGCTGAACCTACATCCTGGTGAGTGAAGGGAGCAGGGGAAGCTCTGGTTTTCCATGTTAAAAATAAATAAATAAATAAATAAATAAATATCAAACAACAAAATATGTAGGTATTTAGAATGTATTTTATTATAATAAATGAGGCACTGGCAAGCTTCCAGTTTTAAAATGGTAAATATATCAATAAAACATGTTCAACTGATGCATACATACATAACATACACCAACAGACAGACAGTGGTGTTTCATTTTAGTCACAGAAAAACACAGATTAGAGGTTTTTAAATCAGAGAATTTGAGTTCTATCAGAGAATTTGCAATTTTTAAACAGAGAAAACAGGATCCCTTATTACGAGGCAAGATTTATGGAAAAATTTAATGTGGCAGCACTACAAGGAGAAAGTGGCAGGATGGGAAGGAGGGAGTAAGAAAGGAAATAAGCTTTTCCCCCCATTGTCTTTTTAAGCTATTTTTAATCTAATTCAAGCTGAACCAATTTTATAAATCACTTCCCATCTAATGCCTTGTATGGAATCCAGAACATCATGTACAGAATTAGAAGGCAAAGCAAAGAATAATAATAGAAATAAGGGGATAAATACTACTAATAATATAATGGGGATAATAATGCTTAACTGTTAGTTAAATACAAATGCTCTGAGATCTTTGGTAATACATGTTGTACACTAAAAAACTAAGGATGATACATGTATGCACTTACCCTTCACAACCCACAACCTGCTGAGTATCTAACCTAACAGAAAAGAAACATCAACAATTAAGTAGAAAGGTCACATTCAGGTCAGTGCAGTGTTTCTACCAGAATAATAAGGTCCTTTTTCTTAGAGCAGTCAGGAATTCGGCCACAAAACACAATTTCTTCTCTTAACATGTGCACAATCAGCGAGGCAGGTCATGACAGATAACACCCTGTAAGTCCCTCATGGGATGCAGAATGTTCAACAACTATTTCCATGGGGACCTGGCAGTTTTGCCCCCAGACATGGGAGATTGGTGCCACCTTAATCAGGAAGGGTACGTGCCACCACAGCAACCAGTAAGGAACTGGGGGAGGGGGCAGGGCAAAACTTACCATCCAATCAGCAGCTGTACTGTTCCCTAGCCAGCGCTCCCGCCTGCTCCCCTTGCCCATTGTCTAAGTGGGGAGTGTAGCCAGTCAGGGGGTACACCAGTGCTCTCAGGGGGTACACATGCAACCCCATGCACCCCCTACACATCGCCACTGCCACCAGACCCTGTTTTTGTTGATGCCTACAGACTTCGGTGAAGAAGCACCAGAATCCTAAATTGCTCTTTCCCCAAGACTTAAAGACTTCCCTAAAGAATTTCTAAATAATTTGATTTTCACATCAGGACCCACATGCATCCATGACCTCTAACAAGACATACAGGGACAATGAAAGCGTTGGAGCGATGCTACTTGTATTTAGAACTGCTGCTCAGAAGTGGTTGAAATCTATACTTTATTTTGCAATTTTCAGTAATTACCAGGGTGGGGTCAGAGCTCACACGGATATTTTCTACAGTTCTAAAGCAGAAAGGACACACATGATCAAGCCATGTTTCTCTCTGGATATTACAATTATGCCTACAAAGTCAGAACAGAACTTCCCCTGAAAAAACAGCAAAAAAAGTCTAACATGAGCAACTATCATCCAGACTACTACTGCAAACAAACCTTCACAGAATATTGCTGAAATAGACTCAAGCTTTGTACTCAATGACCTGTGGATCAGGAATCTTCTCAACCTTTGCTCCTACCATTTAGCAATATACAAAAGTCTCTTCAGGAATTTGTAATATAGGCTGGAGTTTGCACATCAGCCTTCAGGATGAATTTGGCAGTGTGGATAAAAATGATATAGCCAAATGCCACCAGTGTTGCTCAAGTGGCATCAAACCACACCCTCCATTCAAAAAACGTTGTACTGTTACAGTCAAGTTACCTTGAGAAATAATGGATACATTTAAATCATGTTCTAAATGTAGATTCAGTTTGGATAAGCATCTGAAAAGATCAGGATGTTTCTCAATATGATCCCTACTTTCTATACAAATTCGGTTCTAAATTTGGGGGCAAACTGGATCTTATCCATCTAACGTGGTTAGTTCTCAGTGCTGCTCCTAACGCATGTAATGCCATCTTTGTTTTGTTTAGCTGAGGAGGTACGTGGGAAACCAAGGCACTTCAAAGGGAGATAATAGCAGTGTATTTCCTAACACGCAGCCATTTGACTGTTAGTCTAAAAGCAATGCAGGGTCTAATAAGTGTGTGAACCACGAACCATCCAATAAATGTCTGCAGATAAAACTGTTTGCTCTAGAATTTGTTAAGTGTTCAATTCTGGATTTATTTTCTAGCAAAACCATTCCACCCTGCATTACTGCTGAGAAACAGAAGACCAAGATGAGTGTAGGAAGCTCTGATAAAGCAAGAGTTAGTTGGATGGTGCAAATAATGATGATGGGCTTTGATTGGGAAGCATTCAGCAGGATAAAGGGCAGAAAATGGAAATACTACTGTTAAAAGAAATGTAAGAACCAGCATCTAAATGACTTTCTAGAATACGTGATCAGTCTCCCACTGCAGCTTGGACATTCAGAGGAGAACGTGTGTGATAGTGTCTGTGATTCAGAACAGTGTCTCACGCATTGTATGTGTATGGGTACAGTGGATGAGCTGATAATACACTTGCAATAGGGTAGTCTTTTTAGACACTATGATCAATATCCAGAATGGTAAAATACAAACCACTGTATACAAGAAACCCACAGACCAATATACATATCTACACAGAAGCAGCAATCACCCTAAACACACCAAGAAAGCTGTAATATCCAGCCAAGCCCTCCAATACCACCAAATTTATGGAGAATACCCACGACCATCACCTCACTAATCTCAAAAGAGCTTTCACCCAACAAGCATTCAGGACTTATGGTAAAGGTGATATCTTTTATCAGACCAACTAGATTTTTCCAAAACAAAATCTTTCATTGCAAGCTTTCAGGTGCAAACACCCTTCATCAGGCATCAAAGAAAAGACTGTAAACGTTCTCCTGAGTAGAAATGAAAGTTCATATTTCAAAGGAGAGTTGAAGGTGGCAAAAATCTCCTGTTTGGGAAAGTTCATTTTATATGCATATTTGGCTCAGAGAAAAGTCAGAATATCTCTTTACCTCAAGGTTGTTTGTTGGTTAGCAGGATGTATTCATATTTCCTTCTGGTTATGGATCTCATTTTTCATAGAGGAGTCAGTGAAAATACATGTGCCTTTAAACAAGCACCAAACCTCACCAACCTTATCACCAGAAGCAAATTTCCTGTGATCCAAGCCACTCCAAATGGATCCAGATCATGCCAGAACAAGAAATGTAAAACCTGCCAACATATCTTCACCTCTCCAACCATAACTACATCCCACAACAGAACCATCATTGCACAGCAGGATCTTACACCTGCACCTCCAGAAATGTAATATAATCTCATCCAGCGCGCTAACTGCCCTGATGAAAAATATGCAAGAGAGACAAGCCTATCAACTTCACTTCATAAATCTACCGGATACAAAAAAAATCATGGACTAAATATAGACATTGGATTTATGGCACATTATAACCTGCCTGCCATCTGATAACTCCAGGTAACCCGTCTACATTTTACCAGCTACATTCTTCTATCTCCAATTCAACATTTTCCCTTCAGAGCTCCACCTGTCTTCCACCCCTTTGATTTTCCCTGCCACAAATTTGCATTTTCACAGACCTGAATTTTACATTTTGGCTTCTATTCTACCCAAGAGAGCACACATTTCACCAGCACACTCTTTATATGCCCAAAGAAGTATGTTTGTACCTGAAAGCTTCCAAACAACAATTTTTCCAACTATTTAGTTGGTTTAATAAAAGATACCACATTTACCCAAAGAACTTTGTCTGCCTTTGCATTCAGTGAAACTTATGCTTCTGAAAGTCACTGGTGTGCTTTTGAAAACCCCACTTTTGGAGACAGCCATTGTATTCATTCAAGTACTACATCACAACTGCAAACAAAACGTACATGTTAAAGTGAAAAAACAAAAACTCTGAAATAAATATTAATTGATGATGCAGGCATGAGACGTGGTCATTCTGAAAAGGAATGAAACTAAGCCCATTTATTAAGCACCTTCTAGACAGGGACAACCCTAAAAACTGCCAAAGCACCTACATTCTTTTGTAGCTGTGGTTGTTCCAGGGATCATTCAAAAATAAATTAAAAATGAAAGTCATTAGAAGGGTAACAGCTCCAAGAAATCAGCCTCAGTATCAAAAAATGACCAAAGAAATCAGTGAACAGGCAACAGGGCAAAATGACAAGCCATTTTCTTGGGAGAGGAACCTTAAATGTTGACAAAGATGTGCAGTTAGTGTGCAGCAAAGACACCCTAAAAAGACTACTGCTATTTGCCCTGTATGCTACAGAACAGTTCAAGCTTTCCATTTAAAATGAAACACACATGATCTAGGTCCTTCTGAAATCCTTGCACACATATTTTGTACAGCCCAGAGTAATGCTACTGTGATGTTTAATTGCATTGCTCTTCACCATCAAGAGGTGAACAGCAAACACCCAGAGCTTAGGATATGCTGGACAGAAATAGTGAGACAGGTTTATCTTCCAGCAGGGAAGAATATCAAGGAGACTGGAAACTGAAAAGAAACATGTAAATTATACTATTAGTTCCTAGTCCAATTCTACATATTGAAAACTGATATTTTAGGTGGTGAAGTTGGAAGTGTTTTGTGATAGGGAGAAGGAACACAGTCTAGTGAACGGTTTGCTGTATATTTTTTTTTTTAACTTTAAAAAGTATGATTCCTTAGTCTCAGCATGAAGAGATAAGCTTCACATGCCCCTTTATCCATATACACTTGTCTCACACTACAGCTACAATGTTATTCTGATTTCAGAAAACTTGCTGCAACTTCATTTTGAGGACAGTTTCTTAGGTATAGCTAATGTATTAAGTTGTGTACAGCTGCACAGCACAGCAAGAAAATAATGGGTGCTGAATCTAGCAAGGCTCAGTTCTCTAGGGCATGAACAACTCAAGAAACTACCTTATATATAACTTCCATGAGAGAAAGAGTCATGCAATCACCAAAAAACTGCAGACCACAAAAAATTGATCAAATGCTTTAATGGTGCCCATGTGTACAAAAATCAGACAGCTTTTTTGTTCTGTCACTGATGAATGCAATGGAGGAAATGTGTCCAGGATGCACATATGTACAAAAACCACAGAGAGCTTACTTACGAAAGAGCTGGCTAATAACAACCAGCCGTTCCATTCATGGAAGTCTCTAGTCCTTGTTTCAGGGCTGTTCCATTGGCTAGCTCACATGCACATGGCATCTTTGAGACTCTATTGATTCAGGTTGAAGTTATGATGGAGCTAGCTCAAGAGATTGACTTGCTTTGCTGACAGTACCTGGAGGAGCTCATCATGAAATTCATGATAAGTTCCTATGGCTAGGCTTATTCCAATGTTGAATGACATCATTCTAGTCCAGGGGTTCCCAACCCCCAGGCCACATCTCGGTATTGGGCTGCGAAGGGCTGGCTGCCAGTCTGCAGAAGGGTTGGCTGCCAGCCCAGAAGCCTGGAAGTGACCAACATACTGTGGACCGGTAGCCAACCCTTTTTTATACTGCATATAAAACCACTCATTAATGGGCAGAATTAACAGGCACAACAACGGGTACATCCTTGCATGGCTGATCTGCTTCATTGGGTGACATCTATTTCTACCAAGGGAGCTTTTAAGGGACAAAAGGGTGAAGCCCCATGAAGGCCCCTCCATTTAGTAAGTTGGATGACTCAGGTAATTGGAGTGGGATAGATTGAAGGCAGTTGTTTGACTGAGATTTCCAAAAGCACTCAGGCTTGGCCTGGCTGCTCCTACTGAGATCAACGAGAGCGTTACTGTTAATGCCAATGGTAGCAGAATAAGGTCCACCACGAGTGTTTTTGAAAAAATCCCACATTTCACATCTTTTACCTTCCACAAGTGGCTTGCCAAGTGAAAAGGACCACTGGCTTCTGTCCAATGGTTATTTTACAAGCATTCACATCACTGAAGTACCCCTCCTCAGTTTGCATCTTTGGGCTTTTTTGACAATTTCTGTAGAGGTCAAGGACACGATAGGACTACAGCAACAGAACCACAGAGTTAACAGAGAAATTAGCACTGCTGTTACTTAGCTTGCATTATACATCTTCTCTTCTCTGAATCAACAGGCAACTTCAGGCTCCAGGACTGTCAGTTCAACACTCTTCTTAATTACTAGTTCACATTTAATAAAAGCACAAAACTCCAAACCCAGAGTTCTGTTTTTGTCCTGTCAACCTCCGCTCTGTGCCTTTACAGGCTGCTCTGACCCTGCTTCTGAGACAGCTCAGGGAAGCTCCAGTGAGGCATCGCTGCAGCACACTTAGCCAGGCGCTGGCGAGGAAACTGCACAGGGAGGTGAACGTTTTGCTTTATAATGTTCTGCCAACTGAACTCCAGACGTGAAGGAGGCAGCTGCAATTTGTCTGGACTCCTATTTGCCTTGCAGGAGGCTGATGTCTATGTAAACAAAGCTATTACAGAGTTTACAGTGCTGACAGACAGCCTTGAAAGCTTAAACAGAGGTTAGGACCTACATACAGGTTGCGTCTTGGAAGTACTTTTTAAAAGGTGCTGTTAACTTTGGGGTTGGACAAGGTAGAGAGCAGTCATTGATGCATTATTGATAAGCTTTCTGCTCTAGCAAATATCAAATAGCCTGACCTTAGCTGAAGTCAGAAAAATACGTAGAGATGTCTCACTCTTCAATCTGGTGTGATTTTATAATCAACGATTTCAGAGGCTCAGGGGCATACTGTCAAGAGAGCTCAGTACAAAACAGTTCATATCGAAGGTAGCTAAGCAAGCGGCTGGATCTTCAAAGTATGCATTTCCTATTTAGGCACCTCAATGAAGTACCCAGATTTTCAAAAGGGCTCAGAACCTAGCAGCTGGCATTGTTCACAAACAGCTGAAAGGAAAATGTGTTCCATCCCACAAACCTTCAATAAGTGGCGCTTACTTTCAGATCTGCCAAGCTCTGTCGCTCTTGTTTCTCCAAATCTCATTCAACCACTTTACTGCAGGAGATATCCTACTCCCAGTGCGAGTTGCTGGGTGCTGAGCACTTTCACCAACCTAGCTGTAAAAATTCTAAAGCAACAATATAAAAGGAAAGACCCGTGGGGAAATCTTCAGAAAATATAACATATCAGAGAGGAAGATATGGAGTCAGAAGTGGAGGGAACAGCCTTAGAAAATGCTTTTTCTTCCACTGAAAAGGAAAAAGGACCCAGTGGAATATGATAACTCAAACATTTACATCACAGCATACACTCTGGCTTCTGTAGATGTCCAGAGAGGCCTGTCAGACAGCTGCAGAAACTGAATAGGATATCTCCCATAAGAAAGTGGTATAATCAGACAAAAGAAGCAGGAATGAAAGAGCTTGGCAGATTTTTTGAGGATGAAGCTATAAGCCCTATTTATTGAAGATCTGAATATTGCAGAAACTCAACCTGAGAGCGTCAAGATGCACTAAAAGTTAGTTACCTTCTCAAAACTTTGGACTATCCTTGCTTAGTTCAGTCAGTTATTCAAATATCTCTAACTGAAAGTATCATGAACATAGAGAAGTTCCTAGAAAAACAGAGCTCTCAGCACAACTACTCTACCTGATAACTAAAAAATAAATTGTACTGCATGGGCTCAAAAATTACATTTATTCATCTATAAATCAAATTCTTTAAAATCTTTCTGTTATTTATTTATTTTTAACTTAGCTACAGTTGCTACATCATCATTTAAGAAAAGTTTTATGATTACTCCTGGTTACTGTAGGTTCTATTTTTTGCCTCTGGCTAGTTCATTGCTTTTGTGTGTGACAGTTGGCTGGCGAAATTGAACAAATTAATTTAAAAAAAATGCCATGTTCTCAGATCCATTTTGATAGCTAATTTTCTTTCACTGAAACTACAGTTGCCCTTATTGTCATTTTTGCCTTTGAGTGAAAGGTTTTATTCCCACTTTTTATTGTAAATTATGTCTAGAAACTAGAAGATATGATTATTCTCATGATAGAAAAAGGTGCAGAAATTGGTTGTATTGAACACTGACAAAATGCTATCATCTTTATACCACCTCCACTTTTCTGGTAAACTTCTGCCTATAGCATCTGGGTACTAGATGACTCTAAGCTCCATAGCTATGGTCATGAGTAGATTTGCTGAACACATTCCTCTGGGGATATTGCCCAATACTCTAAAACAAAAATATATGGAGTAGTGATGCAAAGGCAGATTAGATGACCAAGCCAGGCATTCAACACATGAGTTTAAGGTTCCAATCTGGTGACCAAGCCACTAGAGTCTGCACCATTTGTTCTACCCCAACTAAACAAAGGAATTCCACTACCACATGCCATTACCAGTAAGTATTCCAGTAGGTTAGCATGTGTTCACAGTACTAGAAACATCATGCATGCAGGGGATAAAACCTTTCAATAGCTTCTAAATGTGCTGAAGTCCTCTAGGACTGCCTCCTATTTCACCACATATTCCAAAGGGGTATAGTAAACTAAGTTTCAGACCTATTCTAATCACATTTCTTTCTTAGAGTCCTTTTGTAAAATTGTATAATCCTACATCAGGGGTTTTCAACCGGGGGGTATGCATACTCCAGGGGTACTTTGGAAGGCCCAAGGGGGTACATGGCAGCAGCGCAGAGAAACCACTGGCACGTCTGGTTTCACCGCTGGCACTTCCAGTTTTGCTGCTGTGCGTGGATCCCGCTCCTCCCTGCTTGTTGACCAGCTGCCAGGGGACTTCCCGCTTCTCGACCGGCTGCCAGGAGTACCCCAACCAAAAAGAGTGAAAACCCTTATCCTATATTACACATGATCCTGAATATCTGTCAAAATATCTGACAAGATCTGTCAAACTGAAGGTTAGCTTGGGTAGGTATTTATTGGTTCATGCTATTGCTAACTGGTTTTAAACTGGAAGTGAAAACCATAAAAGTGAGATCCATGTTTCTGAGCTGACTTCAAAGAAAAGCTTTAAAGACTCAGTGAAAAGGCCTGTCAAAAGAATAAGGCTTTACCCAGCAGGCAAACAAAACAGTCTTCAGACAAACAAAAAATAAATAATGTCTGAAAGTGAATTAACTAGATAGGAAGAATGTTAGTTGAAAAGTAAATATTTAACAGAGCCAATATCTGCTGAGAGAAAGACAAAACAACTACGATGACAAAAGAGACTTCTCTTCTTCTTTAGACTAGAGTGAACGAACAACTACAGGGCAGAGTAGCATTTGTGCTTGCTTTCTGTGGAATTATGCCCATTGAAGTCTACAACCTCAGGCTGGCTCTCCATTACTGTACGTTGAATCTTGTTGCCTGGTCATATTCAGAGCTGGAATAGATCTCTTTTGTTCATTTATCTTGTACTTCTCTCCTCACTTTCATCTTTCTAATTTCCATCACAGATGATACTGACAGCAAGATAATGCTGTTTTAACCAAGGGAACAGGTGCATGAGACAAGTCTCCCAGTTTGATTCCAGAATCCCTCAGGGTTTTATAGGAAAAGACCTGGACGTGCCTGGTGGTCTGAGTATTACATGAGCCAAAGAGAAGCAATGATGCTCAGTGCTTAGTACCTCCCTGGATTGAAGCCATCCTTCACAACCCACTGAAGTGCAGAGAGCTTCATGGGCAACATTTCCCTAACTGGCCCTGTTTCTCTCTCCAGTTCTATAAGTCAGTTCAGATATTTTGGTGTTTGTTCCAAGTTTCCCAATCTGATCACTGGGTGGAGACTGGAACACTTAGTGTCCAGCCATCAAGTCCAGCCAAGCTGTTTCACAACTCCTTGGCCCCCAGACCATCCCCAGGCCCATCCCAGAACTTGGTTTAATTTTGAACAGTTTCAAAATGTTGCGAGTTACACCAGCGTCTCTACAGCCCCATGGAAGCCACTCTAACACGCACTCCTTGGGGCTGCTTCTTTACACTACTTCTTGGGAAGAGGCAAGATGTATACTGTCTCTACATCACCTGAGGATTCTTCTCCATCTTAGAGTCTTGCTTTGCTGGCATCTTCAGAATATGAAGAATCCCCCAAGTTTGAGCCTAATTAAGGGCTTCTTGCTAGGACACGCCACATTCAAAAAGGAGAATGGAAAACTGAAATTTGAGAGTCTGATGGCTCACTGACTGATGAAAACTCCATGCAGGCAGCAACACAGCTGCATTCAGAGGGCTCTTATGTTCCTGTGATTTGTGTCTTTGTCTGGCTCCTGGAGACTGCTCTTCTAAAAAACAGAAAAAGAACACCTGCAGTCCAAGAGATGGCTAAGCTGATACAAAGGATATATGAAATCCCCCAAAATCCAGTGCACTACTGCCTCCAGATGCTGGTTGGAAGGGATTGTAACCCAGTCTGAAACAAACAGCCAATGAGGCTGTCTTTACACGTGCTCCAGGTTGGAGAGGGGGTGCTTTAATTAAAGCGGCTCTTGGGAGCTGCTCTAATTAAAATGCATGCAGTGTCTCATGTATTCAGCATCCAGTGTTTCAGAATGGCAGTGGAGGTGCTGTAACTGAACCTTGTTCAACAAACTTTAGTTAAAGAGCCCCCATCATCATTTTGAAGCGTGGGAATGCTGAATACACAAGATTCTACATTCATACACAATTCTAATTAGCATGCTCCAGCAGACTCAGTTAATTGGCATGCATCACAGCAGGATTCAGGTACATGTGTAGCTGCCCTACATGCCTAATTCACTTAAATGCACAGCAGTGTGATTCCCAATTTACTGCCTATCGCTTATGTAGTAACAAATTTCAACTATAAGAATACTGGTTAAGTGAATAATACACTCCAATGCATAGCATCTTTCAGCCCCACTGCTTGTTTTGCAACTTAACTGCATTCTGGTTAACTGAACAATCATAACTGTAACCATCAACCAGTTGTACTCCATTTAACTGCACCACTAATAGTGAAAGGTAAGCAACTGTCAAAGGGCTGCTATTAGAAACTTTGAAAATGACAGGGATGAGGCAGTTTCAGGGCTGCTATGTACCCTCATCTTTAAAGTTTCTAAAAGCAGTAATGACATCGACCAGCTCCCATCATTTTCAAGGCTTCTAATAACAGTGGGAAACTGACTATGAGAAACCTTAAAAATGAGGAGGAGCTCATTGGTTTTAGGAGTGCTAATAGCACAGCACTGACAGCGCAGTGTTTAATAAGCACTGTTTACATCAAGTTTGGATAAGATCATAGTCTTTTTTTTAGCAGTTAAATAGTCAATTGGACTGCAAAGAGAATCTAGATAGGTTTCCATTCACCCGATTCAAAATCTACATGCATGGCTTAAAATCTAAACTACTGCCTCAGCTTACTGGGCCGTATGTTCTCCTCATAATTATGGAAAACATGGATTTAAAGGTACTCTGGTCTGAACACACTCACTCTGTAGTAGATAGAAGAAAAAAAATGTCATATATTTTGTGTGTATATCTGTTGGAAAGCAGCCTTCCAGACACAGCCCGAATCGGCATGCCTAACCTGCGAGTGCAATTACTACAAAAAACAATATGGATAATTATGACTGTTTGCATCCATTATTACCAGTTTACACATGTATTTATGGTAACTGCACAAGATAATTAGGCAAGCAATTGAACATTTTATACACCTAATTAATTAAAAAGTCTGGCCCTTTCTGTTTGGAAAAAGCCCATAGCTGACTAGCTACAAGAACACATTTTTTCTGCCTGTTAGAAAGCTATTAAGTATTACCTCCTGTTGGTCATGGGGTAGCTGCAACTGGCAAGGATGTTAGGGAGCTCTCATGATGCCAGCTGCTCTGCTATGTTTAAAAACACTATACAGTATTCTGCAGCAATGGTTCATGACAACTGCTTAAAAAAGCAGTAGCAGTATTGTAAGCTATTATCAAAAAACAGCGTAATGCTTTGACATCCACTAAGATTATCCTATGGATTAAAAAGCAAAGTCTCTTTCCACCAGAGCTAGTGCCTCACATTTGTCAAGCACAAAAGATGCTGATAAAACGTCCCACATTAGGACAATATACAAGGACCCCACATCAAATGCTCCTTTACTGTGAATGTTTTTTACTGGCTTCCAGTTATATGTAAGAGTAGACTATAATTACATTCAAAGAGCTACTGCCATGTCAGCAGGGTTTGTTTCACCAGCATGCGGTTCCCTCTTTGCATCAAACACTGAATTTATTTATAAGGATGAACCAGAAGCTTAGGTATCAACACTGAAAGACAAGACGCTGGGACAGAAAGTACAGGACCAGCAAGTCCTTCGTGTAGTAGTCCCACAATCCAATATGATAGGAGCATGTAGGTGTGTTGCTCAGGACCTCTGGCCTTGCATACAGCAACCTTCTGTGTTGTTCTTGGAGCCCCAATGCTGCCCCTAAATTTTCAGCCACTTTAAACAACTTTACTAAGAAACTGCCACTAAACAGGTTAAGCAGGATTTCCTTTGGAGCCCAGACATTTAAGTTAGTAGAAGATTTTGAACACATAGTTAACTCATAATAGTTCCCCACTATTCATTTCCATTAGGCAGAGTTGCACTTTTTACAGCTCGGGTTGAATCAGTGTTTTTCTTAGATCCCTTTCTTTATAAAAAGTAATTTAAAGTTCACTGTCAAAAATATGATTGATCAAGGCCTAAAAATTTCCACCCAGGTGTGGATTAGAAATGTAAAGGAAGAAAAAGCAGAAGATGCAAGGGCAATAGGAACACTCATAACGATTTGTGTTGGTTTTTTTTCTTTTACTTTGCTATGAAAACAAGTGAAATGTTTTCAAAGTATGTTGATATTTAAAAACATATTATGAACACACATATTATAAGAAGTCAGTCAACCCCTACACAGAAAGTAGTAAATCAAAAGAAATCAATCCAGTTTAAGTAAATTATACTTTTATTGTCCCTTTGTTGTGCAAAAATGAATGAATTAGTTCCTTGCTAGATTAAAATTCCTCTAAGCATAAGGTCTTTATTCTTCTCCTAATTCTCTAGGATAGCAATTTTCACTCTGAGGGGGTATATGTACAACTTGAGGTACAGGCTTATGCCTACAGTACCTTAACTAAAGGGTTTTGTTGGAGTACATAGATTTGAATCCTACCAGTCACTCATCAGCAAGCTTGTCTACATTGCTCTTCTCTGCCTATGCAACTTCTCCCCTCCCTGGTTCTACATTCATACAAGTACCCTGATTCCTGTACAGATGTCTCCAGATCTTAGGTAAGTCCCAGAATGCTTTCCACTTGCTTCTGCCACACTTTTAACATACCTCTATAGCTAGCACAAAAGGATTCTGGGAGGAATTTAGGAACTGAAGAGGTCTGACACAAGAGAAAGACACTCTCAGACCAGGTGAATGGCTTTTGGAAGATTATGGTACAAAAGTAACAACAGTGAGGACACTGAATTCAGACCTGTGAGTAATGTTGTCATGCTGCCATTCTGCCTTTCCCTACCTCCACATCATCCTGGAAGACCATCTACAGCAATCCTTCATGTGAGCAGATGTAGTCTCCAAGTCCTGATTTTAGCTACAAACAAGGCACTGATATCCGTCTGCACATTCTACCAAGATTCTTCATGAGAAGGAAAAACTGCAGATTTTGTCTTTGTTCTTTGTCCACCATGCCTGTGCTAAATAAAAAAGGCACCTGAACACGACCTCGTATCATCAGCTCCATCAATCACATGAAGAGCAGCTAAGAGCCTAGGTTAAGCAAGGTAAGCGGTATTTTTGTGTGTTTAATTAGAACTGCTCTTCAAAGGAGAAACCCTGATTTACTATGGAACTAGTACAGGTGGTAATCACAACAGCTCAACCCTTCATACTTGGCTACTTAAGGAGTATTTTTTTTTAATTAAGGGTTTCTCCTCCACTGTTAAAGCAAATAATAAAAAATAAGGAAAGACAGACGCTTCACTCAGTCAAACCTCAGCTGCCAGCGATTCCTTTCTTCAGGGAGAGTTTTAAATTAAAAGCAGATTCTCTTTATTAGAGTTACCAGAAGCCCTAGAATTACCAACGCTGACAGAAATGCAACTGCGATTTGCAAATTTTGGATATGTTTTTTTTTCTCCTTTATACAAATGTAGGTGGGTGTCATTAATAGTGAGAGAAGCTGCATAGGCTGTGACATACAAATAAACCCCTTTTCCCTTGGACAGCTGAGAATACTCTCCCGAATATACATTAAAATACAGATTAACATTCTGGTTATTGCTTGACACTTTTCTGTCTCCCTTTTTTTTTAGGCAAGCATGTTACATTAACTTTGTGCTAAGCATGGTCAGACGAGAGTATCTTGAATTGTCTTTTTTTGATGACTAAGCAAGACAAACCAGTTAGAAACATAGCAAACATAACAAACATAATAAATGTAGCAAACCAATAATAAATATTTCACTCAAGTCTTTAACAAATCCATGTGCTCAACCTGTCTGTGAAATGCTGAAGTTTAGAATCAGCCAAGCCTGTTTTTCCACTGAAATATCTCTATTCTTTTTGCTTATCAATCAAAAAAAAAAAAAAAAAGCTGATCAATACACAGATGAGAAAATGATATTTCTAACAATAGCAACTATGTTTTCAGACTTTCAAATTCTGCTTCACAGTCTCAATCCTGGCAAATACCAGTGATAAAGGGAAGTCAAGGAACCCGTCTTACTCTCTTTCCTAAGTATTTGAATAGCTGTAGCGCATACACAGCTACCAACCTACAGCATATGGAAATGCACTAGAATAGTGGTTTTTAACCTGTGGTCTACAGTAGGGCTGTACGAAGCTTTGGTCCCTGATCCAATTCAGTGGCCAAATCTCTGAATCCAAATTGTATCAGGAGACCCTTTAAATCTCTCCAAATCGAATCGGAACCCTCCAAATCAATTTGGAGAGATTCGATGATTTGGACAGAGATACAGCTTTAAATGTTTTTCCAAGTACCTTGAGGTGGTTCATGAATGCTGTGATGGTGAGGTGGACGGAGCATCCAACAGGAGTGTGCAGGGATCCCTAACGCACTTAGCAGCAGCCCCAGAAGTGGACCAGAAGCACTTCCGGGTCCACTGGGGAGTGTTTTGGGGCCCCCCATCACACTCCCTTGGCTCGGCAACTGGTGTCTCCTAGGTCGGGGGCGAGGGGGAAGCACCCAGGGTCCCCCTGCAGCCAACTACTGAGCCAGGGAGGTGCGGGGGGCACCCCCTGCATGATCGACAGTGGACCTGCAAGTGGACCGGAAGTACTTCCAAGTCACTTCCAGGTTCACTACCAAGCACATGGGGAGGAGGGGGAAAGAGGGCATCTGCCCCAGCATTGCAGCATTCATGAGCCATGCCTGGGACCTTGAGGTATGTAGAAAAATCATTTAAAGCTGTGTCTATAGCCAAATCACTGATTCTCTGAATCAGCATCAAATCTTCAGATTTGGATTCAGTTGAATCAAATCAGGGACAATGACCCGAATCAACTAATTGAATAACTGTTCATGATTTGGGCCGAATCCAAATTGAATACAGCCAGTTCCGCATACCCCAGTCTACAGACTCCTCCAGTTCCATAGACTGTGTACAAGAGATCCACGAAAGAGGACTAAGACAACCAAGAGCATGTGAATATCCACACTTACAATTCAAAGAGGTCCACACCTCAAAAAAAATTTTGACACACCCTTTGGAAATTTTGAATGAAGGGTCTGCAAATGAATAAAGGTTAAAAACCACTAAAAGACAGTATGCTCAAAGATTTCTTTTTAATATAACCATTATTGATTCCACATCTATTTACCCTCCCCATTTTTATTAGATCTGCTCTGGTTTTCCATTTTGTAGTTGCAGCATGATGACATTATCATAAAAAGCCTTAAACTCAATATTTAAAACCCACTGGAAAACCCCAAGTATCTTAGCCTAAGCAGGTGGACAGGGCTATTACACTAAAAATCCAAATGACTGTGGCTACCAGACACTTGTATTCTATTCTATCTGGCCTGCAGGGTCCATAAAACATTTAGAAAATTAATATTTATCTGCTCCTGGCTGCCTGTCAAAGGATGACAGGAGCCAAAGGCAGTACGACCCAGGGAAAGCTGGCAAGACTCCCAGCCCCCTAGATTCCCTGCCCCAGCCCCTTCCCACCCCCACTCCCCCCCAGCCAGAAACCCCATGCTTAGCAGAGCTTTCTGGCCCGGGCCCCTGGGGCTGTCCCTCCCTCCCTGCACCAGAGAGGGAAACTCAGATAAGAGTGGGGAGCTGGGAGGCAGGGGTGGACCATGGGGATCACCCCAGTCCTCGGTGCCAGGCTGGCTCCTGCTGAGTCCTGCAGTCTGGCCACTCAGCCAGAAGCCACACGATGCTGGAGCAGCTGACAGCTGAGATACAGGCAGGGAAATGGCAGCTACAGGTAAGGGAGAGGGGTAGGGGGGCAGGAGCAGTGGGAGTAGGAGCACAGCGACAGCTGGGTGAGGGGCCACCTGGCAGGGCCCAGAGTGGGGTGGCAGGAACACAGGGTCAGGTACCAGCTGTGCTGGGGGTGTGGGGTAGGGGTCCCATGCTCCTGCCACCCCAGTCTGGGCCCCACTGGCACTGGCCCTGCACTCCTGCCTAACTGTCACTGTGCTCCTGCACACCCATTCACTCCCACTCTCTCTTGCCTGTAGCTGCCATTTCCCTGCTTTCCTACTGTCCGCTGGTGACTTTAGCCATACGTGGCTGTTAGCTCCATGACCAGACCACCAGAGCACGGGGCCCATGCCCAGAGGCAGGAAGGGGGCGTGTATTTGTTCACAGAGCAAGCCCCACCCTCCCTCACACCACAGACATGCATCCACGCCCCCTCTGAACTATCTTACATGCAGACCCCTATACCCACACCCTCACCCACAAACCCCATATCCATACACACCCCACATACTCCCTCAGCCCACACCCCCATATCTACCCCCCACAAGATCCCTATACACACACCCACAGTCTCCCACAAACCTATACTCATCTGCCATGCCGCCCACCCCCTCACAATATACAAAAGAAAAACTTCATTTTAAGCTATTGTGCAATCACCTCTGTGTACACTACAGAAACGCATGTAAATCAGGACAAAAATATTTTTTGAAATCAAATGAATGAATGTTGTACATGTTCAGTTTTTAGAATATAATTTGGTATTCTTCTGGTTCTGAGATAGCAAAATCCCTTCCTGAAAGGAGTACTTGTTAGAGCAAGGGGAGGGACTTCTGGTGGCAAAGGTCAGGGGATAGGGGGCAGTATTTCCCATCACAAGATGGTCACCAGGGGATGGGGCACATGTCAAGGGGTGGTGCTACCCATGCGGTCCCTTGACAACTTGGTAAGTGGCCCTCAGCCTGAAATAATTGCCCGCCCCTGTCCTATCTGATTCCGGTTCTGATACCCTAGTTTCTTATTACCACTACACAAACTTCTTGTAACACTGTATCAAGCAACATGACTAGTAGCCAACATGTGTGATGGACTGGACCTTTAATCAAGAAAGGTCCAAAATAAAAATTATTAAAGGATGTCCCAAGAGTAAATAAAATAGTAACATAACACGCACAGCAAATGTGTCTATAAAACATGGCATACATGCACTTTTACCAGCATGGAGTCTAAGATCACAGCACCACTGAATTAATTATTTATTCCACAGCTCTCTGAGCTGGGATATTCCTAATACACGTGTTAAATTCTTTGCAGGAAAAAAAATTTAGCACATTAAATGTTACCATAGTTTCATATTTAAAAGCTGTCTGCATTAATTAAAATCCAAGTGCATGTGATTCTATTAGACACTATTTTATATCAAGGTAAAAATAACTGGCTACATTTCACTAACAGACTTCAAAATAGCCTAAAAATAAAGCAATAGATATGATGCAAGGCATATAACCAACTATAAGGCATATTAACAAACTAAAATAATTTTTTAACCTACATTCAAGTCACCAAAGGTGACATGTACACATTTAGTGGCTATGGTTTAACCTAACCTAGAGTTCAGTATTCAGGGAGTCTGGAATTTTGGATCCTGACTCGGACTAGAATCTCTAGAGAACAGTAGAGTCTAGTTTTATTCTTCCCTAAATTAGTCTTTCACTCACTCTAGCATAGCTCCTTTTCGCTTCAAAACGGACAGAGTTCATTACCCATTGGACTAAATGTAGACTAATGAATTAGACATTATGAGAAGAGTTAAAGAAAGAGAGATTAAAATAATTTATTATTTCCTAACCCTATAATTAAACTGTTTGGATGCATTAAAAATAAAAAAGTAATAGTGAAATAAAGCAAAACAAAAAACACACTAACACCATGCTTATATAACCTGTTCAAAGTTCAGAGAGTTTTTCCAGGTTAAGTAGCCTAGAAATGTTATTCCCCGAGTATACAACCAGCATTGACTATACTTATTATCAGTAAGAGGGGCAGAACCTTGCTCTAAATCAGAGGTCAATCAGCAACCTAAGGCCCATTGACAGGATTTAGCCTGCAAAAGGTCCAATCTACTCAGTATTTTACTACTGCCACCCTGAATCCCCAGCATCCAGTCCATGTTCCACAAATGGTGCGCCAATCGCCTCCAGCAGCTATAGCCAGCAGCTACTACAGCCCACGTTGAGGGCTCTTCCTCACTGCAACCTCTGCTCATTGTTAGGGACCTACCCAAGTCACAGCAAGACAATGGGGTTTTTGTGGCCCACTCATGACAAACAACTGATTTCATAGGCATTTTGCACTGACCCCACCCCTCACCACTGACTGGCAGAGGGAGCCTTTACTCAGTCTATGTTGTTGGCACTGGATTTATAATCCAGTCCTCAAATCCTTAGACTAACCATGACTTCTTCTATTCAATGATAGATAAATGTTATTGATATACAGTGATAGCAGATATGAATAATGAAGGCAAGCAAACAAAATAACCCCCACCTCCTGATCTTACATATTTACCAGTCCTAAGGATTTCACAGAGAGACAGTATGCCTGGCCAGTGTGCAAGTGCCATCCTGTGGTTCTTTGTTTGAATGTTAGATGTCAGCAGTCTTTGAAGTCAAGGGCTGAGCTCCCCACCCTACCATCCTGACAGGAGGGTTGAGAGAGGCCGGTGGTACACCCTCTGCCCATGGTGACCTCAGAATCCCCTTCTTCCCCAACTCTGAAAATCCCTCCTTTTGTATTTTTTCTCCTGATGACTCTTCATTTCTGGGTACCATTGACTGGTTTCCATGTGGTTATCATACTGTCCATGTTTTGTTTCATCAGCATAATTCCTTCTTTCATGCATACATCCTAATTTGGTCATTTACCAATGTCTTAATTTGGGCATCCCTGGCCTACTTTGGTTATTTCACCAAAACCTGACATTGCAGGGGCTTTGCCACTGGTCACTGTGACCTAATGCCAATTCTGCAGGTCCCTTATCTTTGTTATGGAACACTGTCTGGATGTTTTTGATTTCCCAGAATATACATGCCAGTTAGTTTCAGACACAGCATTTTCCAAAAGACTGAGAATGTGAATCTTGGAAACAAATGGACTTTTAGAAACCAATTAACGTAGGCTGTTCCCCTGGACCATTGTTCTAATGCAATATTTACTCTATTTATAAGGCAATTCCTAAAAGAAAATCTCTAAATATAATTTTCTAGCTATCAGACATCACTATCGCTTTCTTTGCCCTGCCCCTTGCCACTGGTTGGTGAAGGGTGCCTTCAATCAATCTACCTCACTCCCACCTTTTTTTCTTTCATTGATTTCATGGAAAATCATGGCCAATGCCGCAGACAACACAGATTTATAGAAGTTTAGGGCTGGAAGGGACCTTGTGAGATCATCAGCTCCAAATCCCCTGCTCTGTGCAGGAACAACTACTGGGATCAAATAACCCCAGCAAGGTGTGTGTTGCTTCCTTTTAAAGATCTCCAGGGTAGGCAACTGCATCCTCCCCCCTACCTCCACTGGCCTCAACAATGCCAAGTAGAGTGAGAAAAGAACTTCCTTAGTTTTGCTTGAGTAGCACTGGTTGAAGCATGCCAGCGTATTGTTTGTTCTGCTAACTGTAGGATCAAACCGGTGGTTTTATGGTTAATTATGACCCCCCAGGCCCTTTTGAACATTGTGCTAGTTAGCATAGCACTACCAAGCCTGTAAGTTTGTTGCAGACACTGTTTTTTGCAGTTTGTGTGAAATTCACGAAACCATGATTTAGGTAGGTCCCTACTCATAGTAGCTGGAGCAGCCAGAGTGGAATGGTGGACCATGGACCTGGCTGGGTTGCAAGATGCAGCCAACATTTGCAAAAGGTTGGCAACCCCTACTCAAATGAGGTTACTATTTTATCTGCATGACAGTTGGACATAGAGACCTTTGTGGAAAGTAGGGGTACACCAATAAAGAATTTTTTGGCTGATACTAATGGCCAATTATTACCCAGCCATATTGGCCGATGCTGGGCCAATAGCCAATATGCAGCCCAGCAGTGTGGAGAGCAGCATCTGGCCAGTAAGTCTGTGGTGGGGAGGAGGTGGTGCCACAGTGAGGGAGGGAGTAGGGCTGGGGTGGACTCTGCCCAATCTGGGCAGGGCAGGATGCAGAATGGAGTCATGAGTGGCTCATCCAGAGAATGCAAGTGGGTGGGGATGGAGGGTGGCTCCTGCCACTGTGCTCACTCCCGGGGGAGACATGTGGAGCATGTGCCCCCCAGATCTGTGTGCCAGGTGGGATGCCCACTGCAGGCTTGGAGCCAGGAGAGTGTGAAGGGGAGGACTGGGGCTGTGCTGGGGGTAGGCGGCAGCAGTGATGAGAGGTGGGGCTATGGTGAATTTTGGAGCAGTTGTAGCCTACCTCACAGCCCCCCCCTCCCAGCACTGCCACTGCCCAATCTGCCCCAAACACAGCCCCAGCCCAGGCTCGCCCCCACCAGGAAGAAACCAGCCCTGAGCCTGTAGTAGGCAGGCCACCTTTGCCCTACACACAGATCCAGGGGGTGCATGCCCCACATGCCTCCCCCGCAGATGCACGCAGTGGCAGAACCCACACCTCCTGCCCACTCCCAAGATCAGGGGTGGGCAATTATATTGGGTGAAGGGCCACTTACTGAGTTTTTGCAAACCATCAAGGGCCGCATGACAGCCAGCCAGGGGCAGATATCTATTCATTTTTTACATTTCTAGGGGCCCCGTGGGCTGAATAGAATGGCCTGGTGGGCTGCATCTGGACCGCAGGCCACATTTTGCCCACCCCTGCCCCAGATGAACTGCCCATGATTCCATTCTGCATCCTACCCCAGCTGGGCAGTGCCTGTCCTACTCTCTCCCTCACCATAGGGCCTCAATCTGCCCCCCCACACCCCTTCTCTTCCCCATGTCCCCTCCCCCACAGACTTACCGGCAGATGCTGCACGCCACACTGTCTGGCTGCATTCTTGGCCATGTGCACGCTGCGGCTGCAACATTCATCAGCCAAAAAAAGTCAATTGCTGATAATGTTAATTTCCCTTTTATCACTGCTGATCCAATATGAACCAATATATTGGTGCACCTCTAGTGGTAACCATGACCCCATTATCCATTATAATTGTGAACTGTATATTTGCATTAGAAGAGACACTCCATGCCCAAAGAGGGCTCACAGCAGTGGTTTTCAGCTTCATTAAAATGAAGGCACCTCTCAGAAAATTCCAACTCTTAGTTTTCACTCTTTTTCTGACTGGAACAATTGTGATTTTTCTGAATTCTTGGAAGAGAAGAAGTCAGAATATTTTTAACACTGTGGATTCCTATTTGAAATTTTTGGGTTTGTCTTGAGAGTCATGTCTGCACACTTAACAATACTGACATTACATGGCAGCCCATGGAACCCTTAAAAGACTCTTGTGGCATCCTGGTAGAGAGTCACTGGTTTACAGTCTAAATAGGCAACACAGACCACCAAACAATTATCCTCTATGCACCAATGGGGAACTAAAGCAAAGATAGGGTAAGCATCTCACCCAAGATCACACCCAAAGTCCGTGTCAAGACAGGAAGGTAAACATACCTTTTCAGACTCCCAAGCCAGTCTATGCCCAATTCATAAGACCATCCTTCCTCTTCAATCTCATGAAGGAGCATATTCCCAAAACATTAGATATAAGAAAGATAAACTTATAAAAGATTAACTTCTGACAACTAAAAATGCTGTATAGTAATTACAAGGGCTTACAACTCCCTGAAGTGATTCTGCATTCACAAATATCTTTATTAGCAAAACAATAAAAATATATATTTTTTTGGTTATTTGTGGCACTTTATTCTTAGACTTGCTTGCCACCTCTTGGAGTCTCATCAAACATCTTCAAGCATCTCATCTTTCACAGAAGATCTTTGACAAGAAAAAAACAGGGCTGTATATATAAAGTGCATGAACAAGGTAATTTCAGAAGTCTATTCCCCTACTTGGTAAAAGGACAGCCAAACCCAACTCAAGAATGTAACATGCTGAAAATCTATTGGTGATGGCACAATCTTGCAGGGTATCACTATACTGGATATGCATATACCAGTCATATTGCCCATATATTTTGAAATTTTAGTCCTAAATGCTGCAATTTAATACACCAGTAACAGTGAAAAATATTTAATTTATTACTGTGACAGGAGATTGCTCCACTGCAAGACAAACAGCAATGTTACTTATATGGACACAATTCAAACCCCCAGACAGCTGACCCAGAATTCTGTAGCAAACAATATTGCACATTAAACACAGTGGCTCTTTCCTGATTTTAAAATTGAAAGGTGCCCTGAGTCTGAAAGCACTAGGTCCCTACTTATTTAAACAAGAATAAAGTCTCACTGTAAGCACTGCTCATTTATATTTGCTCTCACATGTGCAGATTTATTAATTAAAAGTGTACTTTAATTAGCCCTGCAGTGTGCTCCTAACCTTTTTTAGGTTCCTCTGGAAAACACAAATCTACCAGTCAGCAAAACCATCTCAATCAGCAATGCACAATTACAGGAAAATAATTGTGTGCATGTCATGGAAACATCTGAGGCTTTAAATGGTTCTGTGACCAAGGAGGGTACTAAGTAGGGACACAATAAAAGCTCACATCCTCTAAAACTACAGCTCAGTCCAGGTTATCTGGTTGTAGAATAATCCTGTAAGCATAGCTTATTATTTCAGAACTATTTTTCTGAAGAGACAATAGGTACAAATTCAGGCTCCAAATACTTTTCACACAGAGAAAGGAGTACAATGAAGCTGCAATGTTAACAGCCAGCTCAGGAGTGGGTGGTCAACTCCTGCACAGCTGCTATGAGCATGATTAATCCCAGCAGCAGAAGGTATAAAGACAGAGAAGCAAGAGCTACAGTGCATGGGCAACATCCCCTCACCCCACTCTGGAGCTCCCCTGTGGGCCATGAACACTACAAAATTTACAGGGCAGGTTCCAAAGCTGACCCCTGGAATTCCCCTCCAAGCCATTGCTGTGTAGGCATGGGCTTGTGTATGGGGCCAAAGGCTATAACTAATCCATTATCAATACACTGCACTTCCAACCCCATTCTAGCATTAGTTTAAGCACTGGTATTGGCAGTCTTTCAAGCAGCCATGTTCTACACCCACTGTAGGAGCAGAATTGAAACTCATTTCAATAAGATTTTAGCATAACGATCAAGAGTCCTTATTAACAATGATTTTGTATAATCGTGTTGCTTGTATAATAAGGAAAATAAGGGAATAAATAAAATCACTACCAAGCCTGCCCTACTGCTGTATCCTGCACAGTAAATCCAATGTCACCCTCTTACTCTATCAATGCTACATCCTGCAGATTTGTGCATGTGAAGAACAATAAGCTCAACAAAGCTTCTTACTGCTTTAAAATGAAATTCTGGACTTTACAAGATCTAGGGTCTTCTCTAGGCTTGTGTTATTGGTAGCCACCACAGGCAGAAGGAAAGGGGAGAAAGGCAAGCTTGAATACTCTCCCATACTATTGCATTCTCCAATAAGGCTGAGTCAGCATGTCTAGGCAGGTTTATATGACATTTAAAGAGGGGTGGTAGAGTACACATTTCACCATAGATTCACCCCTAGTGAAAGTCCAGTTGGGTCAGTGAGGACATGTCTACACATATGCTTTATGCACATTTGCCTATTTTAATGCACATTAAAGCATCACAAAGCACATGTTTTAGTTAATGCACATAAAAATAAGCTAATGCACATTTTTCCAGTACCTCACAATGAAGGTACTAGACTTAACATACATTACCTGAAGCGCATTAATGAACGTGTAGATGTGCCCTGAGATTTCTACCACAGGCTGCGACTGGAGCACAGATCCTCCACAAGCTCAGAGCAGACACCATAAAGCCACCATCTGCTCTTGTAGATCAACTTAAAAAAGATACCATCCTCCAACTCCTACAACATAGAGGACTATGTGAGACCTCCTACAAGTGAAGAGAGGGAGAGGGTTTTTATGCAGGGCTTCTCTGGAACTCGGTAGGAAAGCCAAACAGATGTTTGTAAAGTGGGACTGGAGTTATAAAATAGTTTTAAAACACATACTGCTGATGGAGACCAAGCAATCCCAACAGATGAAGAACACCACTCTGTTCTTCTATAGTATTTTCCATGTATGTATTTCAAAAGTCCATCAGAATCAAATTAATTAAGCTTCCCTGGCCTCTCCCCCTCTCCAATCCCCACAAAGTTATCTGAGTAATACCATCCCTATTTAACATTTACAAAAAGAAGTTCAGTGTTTTCCCACATTTATGCAGGAAACGTGCAGTGGGGAAGAAGCTAAAACCCAGACTTCCTCACTCCCACCCCACTTGATAGTCAAAAGATCTCTCCATGGCTCAACTCACTTACAGAAGCAGCTGAAGCTACGTGGAAGAAAAGCTGGCATCCTTTCCAATCTGCAGGAGAAAACCCAAGCCAAATATGGCCTCTAGTCATGCCAGGGCAACTTCCTATACTTCACTGGAAAGACTCAACCTGAGGGTAGGATTTATTTTCAGTCTTCTCTTAAAAGAGACAAGAGACCATGGGCTCCTTTCTGTTTGTACCAGAACTATAAAATGAAGTTTAATTTTGAACATGCAATTTGTTAGATTTTATGGAGTGGGAAAGAAAAAATGAATGGCTTTTTGGAGTATTTTTCTTATCCCATCATTCCCTGGCAGCTAGAAAGCAAGAAACTCATGTAAAACAGAGATCTAAGAGACATTCTGACTAAATTATATAGTATAGTTTTACAGTCCTATAAAATAACAATTTTTGCAAGCCAAAACTATTTGTCATACAGAAAAAAAAAAAAATTAAATTAGTTTTATAACCTTTGAACAGCCAACACAATTGTGATGAAAGCATTTTCTAAACAACAAAACTAGTGCTTTTGAACAACTGTCCCATAGCTCAGCCTGCTTATTCAAATCATAAGAAAAAGGAATTTTCGTGTTTGAAAAATTGCAACTAAAATGGAAACCCATTATTGGGCAGAAGTCAGTGACCCAACTTACAGCCCTGTCATGCATAGACAATCATTTTAAATGTCTACAGTTTAAAGCTTTATTATTTTTCACAGAACTGAAACTGGCAATGGAAGTAATCTGATTCCCTGGGAATCAAATGTTACTTACAGACGTGGTTTCACCTGTCATGGGCACAACATATTCAGAGTAGCTGGATGTCAGTGTATATAGACCCCATAAGAAAAGAGAGTTTGTCTGAAAAGAATAGGAAAGGAACAGCCTGCTTTCACAAAATCTGCTAATTTTTTTCTGTAATTAGCAGCAGATTGCCACCATATTAGGACCTATCAAGAACATGTTTCTGCAAACATTAACTACCAAACACATTGCTTACCACCCTAAACAACCTCAAATAACTTTAACAGTGATACTCAAAAGGTCTAGCACTGTCTTGTCTAAGGACACTTCCAAGGCCCTCATTACCATAGTAGTCAAGCAGCTCACATCTGTTAGTATATGTGTATTTATCCTCACAACACCTCTGAGAGGGAGAGAAATACAATTAACTCACTGCACAGGTATTCAAACATATTTAAAAATGCAAAGACTAATAGACTTGCCACTGATTATCAAGGAAACTTGTGGTGCACCAGGTCATAGAACCTTACCTAGGCATCCTAAATCCCAAGTTAGAATCCCACCTGCTGAAGCATCTTCCTCATCTCATTAGTACCTGTGGTATTGAATTTAACATGTGCAGGGCTGGGCCCCAAGATGGCCCTCCAAAGGATGGCAAATCATGGGCATAATTCTTACCTAACTTATGATAGTACAAATCAAGAGGGACTCAACAGAAGTTAATAGAGCTGAGCCAGCATATTACTGGAATGAGAAATCAAGTATAATGCTTCCAAAGAGGAGAGGATTCTCCCTCCCTGGGATTCTAGTGCAGAGCAGCAACAACTGATGAACAATGATGGCTCCAAAAGTGGGAAAGGTTTTGATAACTGAAATTCTTTTAGCCCAAGGAAAGGGACAAACAGAAGATGACCTAATTTTAGGGACCAGTCTTCAGGAGTAGACTAGATGGTAACAACTATACATGGAAGTCTATGCTGGCTTAATAATTGGGGAAAAAATAAAATTTGCTGTAAAATCCCCAAATTGGTAAAATATTAAACTCAACCATATTAACTAGCCTCTTAGACGCTCAATTTCTAACATACCATTTGAAAATTGTGGTTTTTTGTTTGTTTTTTTTAAAATAGCGACCAGACAAATCAGGATTTTCTGAAGATTCAGCCTGTGCAAAAAGTTCTGGAAAAGTAGATGATACTATCAAAGTCTCCTCTCTCTACCTACAAAAATTAACATTTGCAAACACCTCTGCAAATTAAGATCTTACCCAAAAGTTTCCCTCAGAGAAATTCTTTTACATCAAAAATGAATATTGCAAATCTAGTACAGTTTGCTGTACATGTTTTCCAGTGGAACAGATTCAAAGAAATATTGGGGGCATTTCAAGTCTAATCAAAAACAGTTAGAGCTAAACCCTGCTGTTACAAGCTAACAGCTGCACAGCGCATGGAGCAGCAGATAGCTGGCTGCATTTCCAGCCCAAGAGACATCCCGCCATGGCAGGGCAGAATGGATTGTTGAAAAAAAAACTCTGTAGGGGAGTTTGCTACTGCTTCTCTGAGCAGAAGCAATTCACATGCACAGAAGCTTATAAAATAGCTGCATCAATTTTCCTTAAAAAACATGCCCCGTTTGATCAGCATGTATGGTCCATTATGTGGGGGAAGCAGTTACCGGGGCTGAACTGTGCCTCAGGGCAGAATGTACTCTCACCACCTACATCATCCATATGCTTGCTTGCAAAAATACTTGCTTTTTCAACCTCTTTTCCTTGCATGCAGCATGACATGCACTATAACACAAGGCAGCCACATGGAAAAAGAAAAAAGTAGTAGTCAGCCGGGGGGGGGGGGGCGGCAACCTTTCTGGCAGCATGCCATAAATTAGCCCTGCAGTCTCCTTAGTGCCACTCCAATCCCCTTGCCCTGCTCAATCAGCTGCTCAACTTTCTGCTTCCTCTCCTGGGCTCTCTGCCAAATCTACTACTCTGCTTTCTGTTTCCTGGCTTGTCCACTCCTTCACTGTGCTGTCTGTCTGCTCCCCAGTCTGCCACATGCTACACACATGTGCTGCCCATGCTACTTGTGGCACGTGTGCTACATGTGGCTACCCCTAGATTAGGTAAATGAGTGCTATCCACAAGAAATACAGTAAAACAGGCTTTCACAGAAGCCTGGACATTTTCATAGAATGTGGACACCTGACTTGCTGAGATACGTCTGAAATTCCCAGCTTTAGATTTCAAGTTTAATGGCACAATTAGATGCTGGTTGGCTCTGTGTTCCAGTGATCTTTTCCCGTCCCCTAGTTTCAAATCCCAAGTAAGAACAGCCTGAGCAATCCATGAGATTTCTGTAGAAGCTGACAGCATGCTAAGGACTAACACACAGGAACATTGTTAAAAGACAGAACTTTATCACCTGACCTCAGACATACAATATTAGTAACTAGTGGCACAATCAGTATTGCTACTCAGACCATATATTTGCATGATCCATGACAGGCTCCTGGGCACTCTTCCATAAAAATAATCAATTGCTATCAATGGAATCCAATGACTACTGCTAGACAGTTTAACCCTTAGGCTTTTCAGAGAAAGATTCAGTACTGGTGAATACATTTTTCAAGCTATCTAATTTAATTATTATTATTTTGATTTAAGAAAATATAAAACCAGTCAGCAGTAAAGTCCTCAACCTTATTTTTAACTAATTAACTCTGCTTTTACTTAAGTTCCCCATAAGAATGAGTTTATGTAGTTCTCTGAAAGTTAAACAATCATATTCAAATTGGAAAAATAGCAAACCACCTGCTTCAGTCCAGCCAAACCTAACAGCTCCACCTACCAAAAGCTGTACATCTTTTATCAAGCATATTCAGTAGGTCTTGAGATTTCACTGACTTGATTGCAATCTGTTGTTAAAACTGCAGAACAGAACAGTCACGTGGCAAGACCAGGAGGGAGACAAATAAGGAGGAGTGATGGGGGGGCTATGGATTTTCAAACAAAGGAATTTCTCTCACTATATGCACAGTGAGAGAAGTTGGAGGGGAGGGAGAGGGGAGGGGGAAATCAAGCTTAGTCATGTTTTGCCTCTAATAAAACGAGCTGTTGCAATATTTTTGTCAGATGCAGCAGACAACAGTAATTATGTTGTGAAATCTTAGTCATTCATCTCAAAATGAAAGAAAGGTAAATCCTTTAAGGAAAAAAATCTGTAAAAATAAAAAACTGGAGAAAAATTCATTATAGCCTTCTATATTTTAAATATATGTATTTTTAATTCTAGGTGTGTACTTAATTCCAGGAGGATACACAGTTAAGGTTAACAGCTATTGTGTCCAATTAGCCACTAGATGGAGCCTCCATAAGTGTGATTTTAACCAATATATAAATAAATAAAAATTGTACACTCACATTTAATTAAAAACTTCAAAGAACCACAAGGTGTAAAAATACATTATTTTAAAATGATACTTGCAAGTAAAGGATCGAGTTCAACCAAAGTCTGTTCCAACATTCATACCTATATCCTTGCCAAATTTAACAGTTTTAATATGTTTTGATTCTTCATAGATGTTAGGGTCAGAAGGGACCTCATTAGGTCATCGAGTCCAACCCCCTGCCCTGGGCAGGAAAGAGTGCTGGGGTCAGGTGACCCCAGCTAGGTGCTTGTCTAGTCTCCTCTTGAAGACCCCCAAGGTAAGGGAGACCACCACCTCCCTTGGAAGTCTATTCCAGATTCTGGCAACCC
>JAGPOW010001034.1:4898003-4929190 GCA_030014935.1 Caiman crocodilus
GGCGGGGCGGGGCGGGACGGGACGGCGGCAGCGCGGCCGGAGCCGATGCCGCGGGGCGGGGCGAGGCGGGCGCTAGCGCGGGGGCGGAGCGCGCATCCCTCGGGGCCGCCGCTGTGTGCCGGCGAGGCTCGCCCGGCGCCACCTGCGCGGCTCGCCTTGAGGCAGGGCTTCCCCCGCCGGACGTGGCATCACGCCTCCCGCCGCCAATCCGGCCCTGGCCCGGCTCCTCCCCCGCCCACCCGCTCGGCCGCTGCCGGGTTTCAGCCCCCGGCGGCCGGAGCCCCGGCTCCGCTTTGTTCCGGGCGCGTCGGCGGGCGGGCGCTTTCCCCAGCGCGGGGGGGTGCCCAGCCCTACCCGACCCCGCCCGGCGAGGTGCAGCTCCTGGCGCAGGCCGAGGGAGCCAGGGTGCAGGCTCCCAGGACAGCTGCTTCCCGGCAAGGCTCGTGCGGGCACGAGGAGCCACTTCTTACTCCAGCTGCCGGGATTGACACCCCGACCGGGCAGCTCTTGGAGCCCCGCAGCGAGGAGTATGCAAAGGCGGGGGAGACCTGGCCCCGCAGGCTTCAGAGCAGACTCGTCACGGGACAGATGGGGAAAGGCGGCAGGAGAAGCTTGCCAAGTCTGTAGGGAGTGCATGTTAGTCAGGGGTTAAATGCTAAATCTGCCTGTGTCCTAGACAGGATTGTAAGGAGTATAACTGTCTTCTCCAATTTGACTGGAAAACACATTTAAGGTGTCAACATCCATCATAAAGGACCTGGTTCAACATATTTCTCCTCCTTGTCTAACTTCACTAAAACCTTGAAATCCAGGGGGATGCTGGGAGCCAAACCTTGCATGTTCCATCTTGGAGGATTTAATGTAATTTCTCACCTTTCTGGAGTTTATACAGAAGCAGGGCTTGTACTCTGCAGCCACAGGACATCTTCCAGACGGTGGTGCACACGCTGCCGCACCCAGTTCTTAAAAGCTCCGGTTCCCACTAAAAAGATGGGAACAACACATGTTAGCACATAGATTCACATCCAAATATGAGGTTGCTGAACATAAATTAAGTACACTTGCTTACGGGTCCTTACACAAGATTTCATATAAATATTTTTTCTTTTTATCTTTTGAATCTGATGGCTTCAGATCTACAGCACAATCTGCAGCTGTTAGACTAACAGGGCACAAAACCAGAAAGCTGCCCATATTCTTTTTGGTGACCACACCACAGAGAAACAAAACACACATTGTCAGCAGATTATAAGCATTTGAGAGATGTCTTGGCCCTTGCAGGAATTGCAGCCAGGGTTTAGTGGTAAGAGATAACTAAAGTATGAACATTCCCATTTGGGTTAGTTAAGGGACTGAACTCCAGACTTTTGGATGCAAAAGCATTAATCTCTGCCACTTGAGCTAAAGAATCAAGTCACTGAATACAGAAATAGAACCAAAAATGTAAGCCTCCATATGCGGGCTAGGTACTTATTGTAGGATGGTACAAAACAATACTGTGGACTACAGAAGGATCTAATTTGGTATGCTTTTAAAAACTGTGGCACATGGCTAGGACTGGGCTGCATTGTAGTACTTACCTGAGGTCTATTCCCACCTCTGCCTGAACGGTCAAAGCTTTCTCTGTGAATAATGGTTAAAGCATAAGGTAGAAGCATGAAGTCTTGCTTAATAGTAAATGTTGTGAACTGCATAGCAGGATTAACCGGTATTAGTAAAAAGGCTAGATTAAAATCCATATTCTCTAGGCTTGTAGTTTAGTGATGGATCACAGGTCTGCATGGGAGGAAGTATGTCATATTTAAGTACTTCTTATTTCTAAAAACTATTGTGCTATGACAACACTGTCTATAGTAGGGGCCAAAATCGTATCACTTAACAGAATCCTAAAAAGTATGTGCTCTATTTATTCAGATTCACCTCTGCAATTTCCTGCATGAGAGATCAGAATATCATGAGCCAGTCTTCATGCTTTGATGGCTAGATATGATACCAGGTACCATATGATACCAGACCAGTATAAGGAAGAACTGGTTTATTATCAGCTCTGCCAAAGGCTTCCTACGTAATGTTTGCCAAGTCCCTTATGCTCTGTCCCTCATTTACTTCTCTGTTGAATGAGCAACAGCACTCTCATCTTGCCCTACTGCTATGAGAACATGTTCATTCATGGCTGTAAGGTGCTCAGAAACTATGACAAAGGCCACATAAGCAGACAGAAAATTCAGAAGTACTACAAGTTGATTATAAGTTTTGTGGAAGCAGCTATCTGTATATGTGTCTGTATATGGTACAACACAGAAAACAAATCTTAAATAATGACATGATTGTACTGATTGTACTGATAAAGCATATATATGGGTCAGAACTTGGTATAAGCATACTTCCCCAAATTGAAATAAAGAAACGCATCATGATAAAAAATGTACTTTATGCTATAAAGTATACTGGCAATCTGGATTTTCCCCATTGTAGTTCTGAGGCTCAGATCCACTTTCTGAACGCTCATTCATTCAGCATTTTGAATTAAAAGGGTGGAACAGAGTCTGTATGAAAAACGGGGAAAGCTTTTCCTTCACAGTCCAGAAATCCGCAGTCACTGAAAGAATGATTTCTTTACAGGGAAAGGAAGGTGGGAAAAGGGAGGGGGACCTCACAGAGAAAGAGCCAGGAGAGAAAAGAAAGACTAGAGTGAAATGTAAGGTGAGTATACATAAGAAAGATGGGGGTGGGGAAAGAACACAGAAAAGAGCCAACAAGAAGAAAAAGACAGAAAATCCATTCTGCCACGGAGATCACCTCTTGTCAGCTACAGACAGCAAGTGCTGCCTCCTGAAAAGCTGATTCAGGCATTGATCAGTGGCAGGTGTGATACAGAAGGGCCAAATAAGCTGGCACAATATAAGAACAAAAAAGAGCTGAAAAAGAAAAAGAAAAAAGGAGTTACATATTCTTGGCACCCAGATCCTCTGAAAACATCACCCGATTCTCTTAAACTGATGGTAAGAAAATCAAAGGCAAACAGCAAAACATAGGTATTTAGAATTCATTTTATTATGATGATAGAGATACAAGTAGGCTTCCAAATTGCTTTGACGTTTTAGATATATCAATAAAACATTGCCCAACTGATCGTTGTTTCTTTGTCTCTCTGCCTCCCACTCTCTCTCTATATAGTGGTCTTTTGTCTTAATTGTGGAAGAACAAGGATTTCAGGGTATTGTACAGAGTGACTTTGGGATTTTTTAATTGGGTTCTTCAGTTTCCAAATAGGGCACACCGAATTTCTGCTGGGAGGCAAGTGGCAGGACCCAGGCAGAGGAGCCTGCTCTGAGCTGGCACCTTGGACCCAGCTGGAAGTGGTGCACCTCCTGGCCAATTGGAGCCAGGAAGACATGCTTTGACAGTTCAAAGCAGGCCACCACACTGGGAACATCTTCCGTGTGACAGCTGCCCAGATGGCCAGGCAGGGGCACACATGGCAGTAGTGCTACACAAAGGCCAACTCTGCAGCCACAGCCTACTGGCAGCTGGCCCAGAGGGGCAGATGCCTTTACTGGCTGTGCAGTCCCCATCCGGGTCTGGCAGGTGTGCAGCAGGTCACAGCCAGGCAGCAGCCCCCACTGCTGGATTGCTGCAGTCGGTAGAGGGTGCAGAGAACTCTCAGGGCTGCTTTAGCAATCCAGCTGGCACAAGGGGTAGTGTCCCCAGATACAAATTGGTCAGGCCCCAGAAGTTCCAGAGAGAGCATACTCCTGAGCTACTTGCCAGGGCAGCTTTTTGTACTACCAGGGCCAGGACAGGGCAGCTTTTTACACTGCTGGGGCCAGCACAAGTGTTGGCCCCAGGCTCTAGCTTCCCCTGTCTACAGATCTAGAAGGAACCAGGCAGGGTTATATTGTCCTATGTGGCACAACTTTCACCACACCCAAGTGCATGTCAGCACATGTGCTGAGGCAAAAAGCTCTGGCTCAAATTTGCATTGCTTTTATTTGAGCTGCTGCAAGCACACGTGACTGCATATGTGGACGTGCCCAAGGAGTGCAAGGAGCAGGGCTGTTCTCCTGCAGAGGAGAAGTAGGAGGGCTCAAAGCAATAGGAGAATGTTCCCCTCCTACCTATCAGCTGATTGGCAAGATGGGGGGGAAGGGCATTTTCTCAGAGCTTAGATCTTCCTGGGACTGTCTGTGGCAGGTCAACTTCCACTTGATAGCCTGTCTCCTTCTCAGGCAAGCAGGAGGGCAGGTTGTCAATTAAAGGGCTCCCCTAAGAGCAGGGGTGGGCCAGGGAGTAGTCCTCTACTGCTTCTTTGCTAGAGAGTTTGTCTGTGAAGTTCTCCAGCCAACCGGCCTGAGGGAGATTTGTACAGCCCTGTTCCCAGGGTATTTTTCTACCATAAGCAATTTCTTCTAGTAGAAATTAATGTCTGCACTTAGCCTTAGCCTCCCAAAATTGGCCTTCACTCAGCAGAAATGGACATGTAGTTTGCTTAATCATATCTTATTAATTATCCAGATGTAAACTAGGCTACAGTATCTGGAGTCACTTGTATCTGAATTAGTTTTTCCTTTTTCAAACATTATGTGGAACTCCATTCAATCTAAAGTGATATTAGCCTTCAAAGAAATATCATGTGCACTTGTTTCAGTGACACAAGAATATAAGATCCATCTCCTGAAATTACAAGAATCAGATCTATGTCCAGCTAAGACATCCAGCCTGATCGCACCTGCTTAAGGAAGACCATTTTTCCAGCTGTGAAGTGTTAAGACTTGCCAGGATTTCAGCGTCCACATTAATTTATCATGGATGTTATTCTATTATATATTCACAATTAAGGATCATTCCCAGAGCTTAGTTCTTGTGACTGTTGAAGTCTATGGCAAAGCTCTTGTTATCTTTAATGAAGCAGAGTTAGGCCTCAAGTGTAGGAAAAACAATAATTCTGGCTTCTGGTAAAGAAAAAAGAAGGAAGCAGCCCCCCTGCCCCTGCCTCTCGATAGAATATATGGCATTGAGTGCAAACACAATAGTAAATAGGAAGATATGGTCACCTTGTTATTTTACTGTTTCTTTAAATAAATCATCTTCCTTCCACTACGTGGTGAATGTAGTCTTTCTGGACTTTAGGAAGGTCTTTGACACTGTCTCTCACCCCGTTCTCATTAAAAAGTTAGGCAATTGTTGCTGCCTACACAGTCAGATGGGTCACAAATTGGCTGGAGGGCTGCACCCAGAGACTGGTGGTGGATAGGTCATTTTTGACCTGGAGGGATGTGGACAGTGAGGTCCCCCAGGGCTCGGTCCTTGGGCCCACCCTGTTCAACATCTTCATCAGCGACTTGGACGAGAGGGCGAAAAGTACCTTGTTCAAATTCACAGATGTCTACTTCTCCTCACATCCTAGTGTCATGTTGGAGGAGAGGGACAGGCTGCAACTAGATCTAGACAGGTTACAGGGGTGGGCAGATGAGAACAGGGTGGGATTCAATACTGACAAGTGCAAGATACTGCACCTGGGAAGGAAGAGCCAGCAGCATACCTACAGGCTGGGGAACTCCCTTCTCATCAGTGCAGAAACAGAAAAGGATCTTGGAGTCACTACTGATTCCAAGATGAACATGGGTTGACAATGTGGGGACGTGGTCAGGAAGGCTAACCACACCTTGTCATGCATCCACAGATGCATCACGAGCAGGTCCAAGGAGGCGATCCCCCCCACTCTATGTGACACTGGTCAAGCTGCAGTTGGATTACTGCATCCAGTTCCAGGTGCCGCACTTCAGGAGTGAAATGGTCAATATCAAGAGGGTCCAGAGGAGGGCCACTCTCATGATCAGGGGAGAGCAAAGCAGGCCCTATGAGGAGAGGCTATGGGACCTGAACCTGTTCAGCCTCCACAAGAGAAGGCAGAGAGGGGATCCGGTGGCCGTTTACAAACCGGCTAATGGGGACCATCAGGCAAGGCCCTGTTCCCCTGAGCACTACCAGGAGTAACGAGGAATAACGGCCATAAGTTGACTGAGAGAAGATTCAGGCTAGACATCAGGAGGCGCTACCTCACAGTCAGGGCGGTTAGAATCTGGAACCCACTTCCAAGGGAAGTGGTGCTCACTCCTACCCTGGGGGTCTTCAAAAGGAGGCTGGATAATCACCTAGCCGGGGTCGTCTGACCCCAGCATCCTTTCCTGGCATGGCAGGGGGTTGGACTTGATGATCTGCACAGGTCCCTTCCGACTCCACCAACTATGAAACTATAAATGCAGTATTAAATGACCTTGTGTGTGGTTGTGTTCTAAGGAGTTTATTGATAAATTATAGGTAGAAAATCCTGGATGACGCCAATTGCCAATGCTCTCACTCCTTTAAGAAAGAACACCTGGCTATGTAATAAGAAAAGGACACATCACACTAATGATTGTTTTCAATTGATTCCATCCTGCATTATTATACTTTACCATGTATGAATCAGGTTTCTTTAAAGCTCTCCCTTGAAAAGAGGTTGTGCCTCTTAAAAGCAGTGCCTAACTTGGTGGCATAAAATAACCCAAGATTAGCACAAATGTTCACAGGTGCTTCTTCAATCTGTCGTTACAATGACACCTAGAAGATTTTCCTCAGTAGCTGCCAAAAGGTAATCAGACACTCCCTCTTTTATCATTCAGATAAAACAGGCTTTCCAAGCTACTTTTGAAACATTGAACAATGTGTCCCCATTTCTTCTGACAGATCTCGAGTTTTGCTTTCTGAGCTTTGGATTGAGTGATGTTTAGAAAGAAATTTATTTCATTCCTATTACTAGAAGCAGCTAGAAAGTGTGTTTTGAAGTATCAGATCACAGAACTGATCGACACTGGTTCCCAAAAAAAGCCATAAATAAAGAAATTTGTGGAGCAGCAGCATAGATATGCCTGCTTCTAATGGAGCACTGCAGAGAAGATGCTTTATCCTCAGCTGAAACTACATTAAACACTACAGGCTAAACTACTTTAACTAATTAAAACAACTATCTAATGATCTAGCCAAGTGTTTATTTCCCCCCTCAGTCCAGTTACATATGTAACAGAACTTGTTTATTTAGGATATCTGGTTATGAGGTAACTTTGATTGTGCTGTAATGAGGCTTTTAATTAATTGAAATAGACTTTCACACTTCTCAAACTCTGTCTGTACTAGCATAATTACCAGTACCTGATGTTGACAACACATCAGTCATAGGTGGGGCCAAACATAGTTAGCCACTGACAAACATTATTGAACACCATGTCAAATGTGCTAGATAACATCTTGCTTTGAATGGATCTTTAGCTTGGATAGCATAGCCTATTTTCATATAGGATTTTAGTGCCTTTTTTCTATTAAAATAAAATGAGATTATCAGAATTAATAAGTGAACAAACTTTTTCATTTGAATTAATTTTCTATTTCTACTCAAGTCAATAGATTTACATCTAATATAAATTTGACATGGGCCATTTTAAAAAGTTTAAATATATGCATGTTGTGAGGCAAATATGTCACATGAAGGGAGGGAGGTTTCACTATAGCTACGTACATGAATGCCGCGTGCCCCCAGAGGCTGGGGGGCATGGTGAGCTCCCACAGGTGTTGTCAGTGGGAGTATGGTGGTGGCAAGCGGGGAGCTCCCACAGGCAGCCACGGCGCTGACAGTGGTGGGTGGAGGGGATGTCGAGTGCCAACCAGCGGTCGGTGACTGCCCGCAGATGCCACTGGCAGTGTCAGCAGTGGCCAGTGATGATCGCAGGCTGCCCACAGACACAGCTGGCAGTGTCAGCGGTGATGAGCAGTGACTGCCCACTGGCGGCGCCTTTTGCAGAGGGAACATTGCCACTTTCAGGGAGTGCACGTGCACCCATGTGGACCCCCCTACACATTGCCAATGGCTACATATATTTTAAGGAGTTATGTGGGCTGGATCTAGTTGTCAGTGGACTCCATTTCCCAGCTGCCCCAGCACTTGGCTGGGGCCAGTCACCATAGAGACCCCAGACACAGCTGTTCAGGAAAGCTCAAGGCTGGGGCTGCCATGGAGACCAGCCTCAGCTGTGCTGGCAGCATGCTTGGTGGAGCAGGGCAGGGGGCTGCTCTGGAGCCACTGGGAACTTGCAATAGGGGCAGCTTGCTCTGGAGCCAGGGCAGAGCCGCGATCTATACTCTGCACATTCTGGGCAGGGGTGTGCAGGCAGGGAATCATGGCTCTGCCCCTGCTCCAGACCAGGCTGTCCCCACTGCAAGGAGCCAGGGCAGAGCTGTGATCCCCTGCTGACATGCCCCTTCCTGGAGCATGCAGGCTACAGATCGCAGCTCTGCCCTGGCTCTGGAGCAAGTTGCCCCATTGCAAAATCCCAACGGCTCTGGAGAAGCCCCTTGTCCTGCTCTGCCGTGCGCACTGCCAGCGTGGCTGGGGCTGGTCTGCATGGCAACTCCAGTCTTGAGCTTTCCTATACAGCTGTGGCTGGAGTCTCCCTGGAGACCAGCCCCAGCCATGCGGGCAGGGGCTGCTGGGAAATGGAGTCTGGGCGCTGGCTGGATCGGCCATTTTGCCCACCCCTTTTCTAGAGCCAGATTCTCAGAGGAAGTCAGGGAAGATGTACTGATTTGCTTTAGCTGAGGATTCCTCTCACAAAGTAACATACATGTTCTTGTATGTTATGAGTAGTCTTCAGTCATACCTCCACATCCATCGACAATGTTGGTTTCCTCAAGATACCAGATGATACATAGCCACCTCTCGGAATCATATATTTTAACCTGAGTTGCCTTTAGTGAAGAACAGAAAGCATGAACATGAGGAGAGAGAGAGAAAAAAAAAATCAGGAGTAAGAATAAGTCAAAATTCAATAGATGAACTTTAATTTTTGTCATCCATTTTGCAATGTGGCTTTTCAGGCAGCACAGAAGGTATATTGCTCGTAATTTTGGCTTTAGGCTAGGATTGTTTGCTTTCTATTTCTTTCTTTCTTTTTTTTCTTTTTGTGACTAAGAGTGTTTAGCTCCATTGATTCTGTCATAGTAGAAGCCAGGAAATTTCTTTTTAAAATACTTTAAGCAAGAAATTATAAAACAGGAACTGTATCTTACTTTGAAATCATCTTTGCCACTTTATGGAAGTGAAGCAGTCAGATGCGGTGACTCACTCATACTGACATTTTTTGGAGAGAATGCAGTCTTTTATCAGATCATTGATATTCGTCCACTGATGTCTCAATCCTGGTCAATTTAGTAAAGAAACGTAGTCCAAGGTTGAAAGGTCACAGGCCAGCCAAAATGTTCGTGAGATTAGGGGACTGAAAACATGCAAGTTTACATTAAAGTGGCCTTAAAAAGGTAAGAAATTTAATATAAACTTTTCCTTTACATACTGTACAAATATAACCTCCTCTGCAAAGCCACTTAGGGGGTTCTGTAGAGTTTACTTCTGAGGTCACTTTAATCTACCCTGAATGGAAGAGGGGGAAAAAAATCATACGTTTACTTTTTGAAGGCTGCCAGGCTTCTTTAGACTCCAGTGTTGCCAGTTCCAACCAAAACACTCTTCTGAAGGTGTGCAAAGCCTCTGCAGCCTAGTGAATGTGAAATTAAATTATAAAATATTTGATTATTTGGGCTGTTGCATTCTGCCTTATCTACACTCTGCTCTACTTCCCTTTCCTTATTCTCCTGGTTTGCTTTTTTTTCCCTCTCTCATTCCTGGTGGGTATAAGGGAAAGGGGAAAATTTTCCTATAATCAAATGCACATCATTCAACAGTATTAGATGGGTTGATGTTAGTATACTCAATAGATTTAAGCTAAGATTCAGATTTGAAACTAAGTCATTGTCTGATTTCCTGACTTCAAGTCTCTTCCATAACCACTAAACCACAAAGCATCCTTATATTTTTAAAAAGAACACTAATCTACTTTCTGTCCAATATTAAATTTATCTAAAAATAGTTACAATCCAGTGGAGAACATCCTTCATATTATAAATAAAACAAGTATTTCATTCCATTCTTCCATAACCTTAAAAAATGAATAGCTTTTAACTATTGGAGAGGATCTACAGAAGCACAGTAGCAATGGTTGTACTCCCCATTCTTTTCTCTACAATAGTGGCCAATTATAATTTGCTAATGTAAAATATGATCCTATAAACCAGCTTTTGTTAGTGTGAGATCCTCTCATCTAAACCAAAGTAATTAGCCAGACACTGTTGCCTTAACTGTAGCTTCACTTAAACTGGAGCAAACAAATAGTTATCTAATGGATCTGATAAAGAAAGAAATATTTGAAAGGTTCATATCTTCTGACTCTGAGAAAATAAAAAAACCTGGGAAAGGCTGAAGATTTGATCTTATAATGGAACAAAGTATTCATCCTTTTTAAATGATATTTAGAAAGCTATTTAAATCAATTTAATAAAATACTGATGTATATCTTAAAATCTATGTTTATTTTTTGTTTTTAATCAAAACAAAACTTTTCCCCAAACTTTAAAGAGTCCAAATATATGATTCCAACTGACCAAAGGCAAAGTGTTACTTTATCTGAAAACGCACATATAGCAGGACTGCCCCCAAGGGTAGTCATGCCACCACCTAATATCCGAAATAATCCTACTTCCACTCCAGCTTCTCAGGGTAACCTCTTTATCGTCCTGCCTGCTGCACCTTGATGTAACCATATTCTATATTTGGAAGCTGTTCCCCAAAGTCCCTGAATGTTCATGGTGTCTGCACTTGGCCACGGTTCCCTTGCTGCCCAGCACCCATCTATCTGGCTTGTGGCCACAGATCCCAACATCCACTATCCCACTGCTGTGCCCCCACCAGCACCTGCTTCTCTGTAAATGATCAGGCCCTAGTGGCTTTATCTGTGCCTGGGGGCACTAACTCACTTTGGGACTTTAATCTCATTGTTCTTGGGTACAAGAGGATACAAATTATTAGTCATAAACTAGACCTTCCTCCCTGGCTACTGTTCCAGCAGAAAAGCAGACTTGTTTCCTGACTATCCTAAGACACAGCTAACTAATCAGGTGAATGAAGAACCCATAATGTACTTGCTCAAGGTTATACGTTTTGTCTTTCTCCATAATATCCTTAATTACTTTTTCCTCCTGAGGGAATTCTGCAAGTGACACCTTTGAATCTCAAATATAAGTATGCAGGGCTTTTTAAGTTTCCCTTTTGCACCAGTGCACTCCCTGTCTCAGGATGACTTCAGTTAATTACTTACATGAAGTCTGTTGGAGCAAAAGACAAAAAATTACATACTCACCCAACCCCCACCCCTCCCTCCTCCTCAGTTACACACCTACCAGCATCCAATACTCACCCAATTGCTACAGTACCCCTCTTCTTCCTCCTTGGATCTCTGCTGCCTGAACCAGGTAGTTACTGGATGTTATATCTCTGGCAAGCCTTTAAATCTACATAAATACTACCCATCTTGTTAACTAGAGACACGCATGCCTGACGTCTGCTTTCTGTGCCATGTCTGTGTAATGCTTAGGGAAGATAGAAAGAGCTACTCAAGCTGGACTTATACATGTGTGTTGAGTTGAGCTTTGTATGAGCAACTTCATTATAACTCAGTTGGATTAAAAAAGCAACTATTATAATATCACTAGAACTGGTGAGAGGCTGCTCCTTGATTCTCAAAGAAGTAGAGGGAAGTTTACCCATATTTGACTCCCAAGGCTTTATTAGTCACATAGTGAAAACTCTGTACAAAACTCTTTACCAGCATCTCTCTTCAGTATTTACATCAAACAACAGCAATGCTAGCAAGTATTTGTAATACCATTGAATCTCCTTGCACACACTTAAGGAGACAATTTTTAGACTCAATTTCCACATCTCACAAATGTCTGGTTCACTCAGAAAAGAAAAATGAGCTAGTGAATAGCAGAGCTCGTAACTCATTTTTAAAGCAGAAAAATTGAATTTTTCCCAAATCACCCTGTACAAATGTTTTGTAACAATTCAGGACTATCCATTTGAGAAGGAACTGAAAATCTTCCACTGGAAAAGGCATAATAAATACCCAGCTTATGCCTCCTGGGATGTGTAGCATGCCCAGGAGAACTTCTGCTCTGTTTCTTAATTCCTATATTTCCTGGGCTCCATTTGGCATTCTGTTCACATGGGCTTGGCAGCCTCTCTTTTTCATACCTGCTTCCATCCTCTTAACTGCTGCTTTGACATGAAGGAAAATGAATTAGAGATGGCCAAATACAGAGATAAATCAGACCAAAGTAGTTTCTTGTTCAGGTATGAAACACCAGGGACCGATTGTAAACTTTTCTGAGGGCACAACTCCCACTGAAGTCTATAGGAATTTTGTCTAAAGTATCAAGTGCAGGACTGATTCCCTAGATTTTACATGGCATAAAATTATATCCCTTGGTTTAGGGATGTAGGTTTTAGCTGTGTTGGTCTAAGGACATAGGCAGACAAGGTTCCTTGGGTGAATTTGATATCTTCCAGGAAGAGCACACACCAACTGCTGAAACTTCCTCAGCCTGATGAAGGGTTTTTGAACCTGAAAGCTTGCTTAATAACTATTCTACAACTGTTTGGGTTGGTCTAATAAAAGATATCAAATTCATCCCTTGGTTTATCCATTTAAAGTTAGCTGGAAATATTTAAATTCACATTTCCAAAGCTAGGCACCAAACCTCCTGTTTAATTACCTCAACAATGGTGTTTTGCGGTGAAGAGCTTCCAAGCACCCTAAGTCCCCTTAACTCAAGTTGCTAAGTAGACAGTACTGCTAGGAGTCAGACTCTCTGCTTCTCAGAACAACATGAAACCAGATCTGGGGGGCTGGATCTGGAGCCAGTCTGCCGGAAACCGGATCCAGAGCCGGTCCATCAGAAAACCCAGAAACCGGATTGAGGGGGCCGGATCCGGAGCCAGTCTGGATCAGATGCCTGGTCTTGCAATGTGTTAACAACCTCCTACAAGGGGTAAGCATTCTTAGCTTTCTGTGAAGTCAATATGGGATTTGAGGCCATTTTTTGCCCTGCAATGTTTACCTAACAATAAATATTGCCCAACTCTGGACAACATGACAACTGAGATATGTTAATATTATTTATGTGGAACCTTTCTCCCAAACTGTCCTTTGCGCTATACATTATTAACTATAATGATGCTGTTAAATAGTCTAAAGTCAAAAGCACCAGAGGAGTCAGATAGATACATTAAATTCATCCTGCCTTAAGTATTTCTAGAGAATGAGATTCATCAATATTTCTTTTTGCCTGACCTTCATCTCTCAGGTCTCATGAATGCAATAGCTTTCACAGCTGTTTAGCAGGGCTCTTTAATCAGCCACAGGGGTTGCTGCAAGATACTCCTGTTCCTCTTTAGGGCACAGTGCTTTCCCTCCCTAATGTTCCTGCAAAACCTGTTAGTCCAGGAGTGTGCGGCTGACAAAAGGAACTGAGCTCAGGTCCTCTAACAGTGACATGGAGGGAGGACCTTTTAGTTAACCTGTTTTTGTAGTCATTTTGTGGTGTAATGTCCCTGGTTTAATGGCAGAGAGGGTTTTGTTTGTTTACTATAATAGCCAGGGCTACTACAATCAAATCAAGTACACTTTATAAAGTCCTTTGATTTCCTTCTGTTTTTAAGGATTAAGGTCTCTGATACCCACAGATTTAGTGCACTCCTGAAGGCAGTTCCGAAGGATACACTACAGAACCAAAACCACCTCTTGTATTGCTTGATAGCTTCTCCTACTTTGGAACTAAGACCATCTGCCTTGAGTTTCATGTAAACAAGCATGAATTTATCTTAGTAAGAACTTAATAATTAGGACTACATTAGCTACCACAGAGGACGTGTGAAAATGTTGGTTTTAGGTTGCATGAGACTGGCCACATCTACATGAGATGCTGACTGTGCAGTTGTTATTGCACAGTCATGATAAACAAATAGTAAATGACTGTGCAGTAACCAGAATTACTGCACAGTCATGCCAAGGAGTGGCTTTTTTACGATGCTGACTGCATGGTAGTCCAAGACTACTGCACTGCAGCATCATGTCATGCTTTCTGCCACATGACGTTACTGCACAGTAGTCACAGGCTACTGTGCAGTCAGTATCTAATGTAGATGCAGCCATTGGGCCACTGTAAAGTAAATCCTTGGCATGGAAACTAAGGAGCCCTTTGTTCATCAAGGAATACAGAAAACAACTGAAAATTGAGAAATGCATAGAATCATAGAGAGTCAGGGTTGGAAGGGACCTCAGGAGGTCATCTAGTCCAACCTCCTGCTCAAAGCAGCACCATCCCCAACTAGATCATCCTTGGAGGTTTTTAAGACCCAGGTAGATAAATCTTTGGCTGGGGCGGAGAGCCTACAACCTCTTTGAGTAACCTGTTCCAGTGTTTCACTACCTTCCTAGTGAGAAAATACTTACTAATATCGAACCTAAACTTCCCTTGCTGAAATTTGAGATCATTGCTCCTTGTTCTGTCATTGGGCACAACTGAAAACAGTCTAGCCCCATCTTCTCTCAAACCATGCTTCAGGTAGTTGAAGGCGGATATTAAGTCTCCTCTTCTCTAGACTAAGTAAGTCCAGTTCCCTCAGTTTTTCCTCATAAGCTATGTCCCCCAGCCCACTCACTATTTCTGTCACCCCCAGCTGGACTCTCTCCAATTTTTTTGCATCCTTTCTGTAGCGGGAAGCCCAAAATTGAACACAATACTTCAGATGTGGCCTCACCACTGCTGAATAGAGGGGAACAATCACTTCTCTTGACCTACTGGCATCACACCTACCAGTGTGGCCCAGTATGCTGTCAGCCTTCTTGGCAACAAGGGCACACTGCTGGCTCATATTCAGGTTATTGTCCAGTGTAAACCCCAGGTCCTTTTCTGCAGAGCTGATGCCCAGCCAGCCAGCCCCCAGACTGCACTGATACATGGGACTGTTCTGTCCTAATAGCAGGACTTTGCACTTGCCCTTGTTGAACTTCATGAGATTTCTTTTGGCCCAATCTTCCACTTTGTCTAGGTCACTCTGAATCCTAGCCCTACCCTCCAGCATATCTAATACTCCCCTCTGCTTGGTGTTATCTGCAAACTTTCTGAGGGTGCACTCTATGCCATCTTCCTGGTCATTGATGAAGACATTGAACAAAACTGGCCCTAGGACTGACCCCCTGGGGCAGTCCAATTGATACTGGCCACCAACTAGTCATCAAGCCATTGATTACTACTCTCTGATCCCAGTGCTCCAGCCAGTTTTCTATCCAACTTACAGTCCATACTTCCTTAGCTTGCCTGGCAGAACGTTGTGGGAGATCATATCAAAAGCCTTGCTAAAATCAAGTTACAACACATCCACCAGTCTCTCCAAATCCACAGAGTCAGTCACCTCATCATAGAAAGCAATTGGGTGGGTCAGGCATGACCTGGTGAATCCATGCTGACTGTTCCTAATGAACTTTTTCTCCTCCAAGTGCTTAGATATAGATTCCTTGAGGATCTGCTCCATTATTTATACCAGGGACTGAGGTGAGGCTGACTGGTCTTGTAGTTACCTGGATCCTCCTTTTTCCCCCTTCTTAAATATGGCCACTGTTTGCCCTTTTCCAATCATATGGGTCCTTTCCTGATCACCGTGAGTTTTCAAAGATGATGGCCAATGTCTCTGCAATCACATCAGCCAACTCCCTCAGCACTCTCAGATGCATCTCATCCAGGCCCCATGGACTTGTACACGTCCAACTTTTCTATGTAGCCTGTTCTTTCACCACTAAGGGCTGCTTACCTTCTTCCCAAACTGTGCTACCCAGTGCAGTGGTCTGGGAGCTGACCTTGCCTGTGAAGATGGAGGCAAAAAGAGCATTGAGCACTTCAGCCTTTTCTGCATCCTCTGTCACAAGGTTGCCTCCCCCATTCAGTACGGGGCCTACATTTTCCCTGATCCTCATCTTGCTGCTGACATACTTGTAGAAACCCTTCTTGTTACCCTTCACATCCCTTGCTAGCTGCAACTCCAATTGCACTTTGGTCTTCCTGACTTCATCCCTGCAAAACTGAGAAATGCATCCAGCTTTTCATCTATTACAACAATAAGCAAATGTCTTACTGGAGTTACTGCTCTGACTTTCTAAATGAGACCTTAGTTAGCTTTGTAAGTCAAGGAGAGAATAGCAGGCAAAGATGGAAAAGAGTAGTTAGGCTTTCTTATCCATTTTCTGCTAGAGAAAGATTTTACCTTATTATATATTTCCACATGCATTACAGTCTTCTTCAAATGTATAAAAGGTTCTTGACCTGGTTTTTATGAAATAGCCTACACTGCCCTTCCCTTATTGCTACAAGAAGAAAGGTCCCAGTGGGTGCAACTACATGAGGTGCTTTACTGAACAGCCAACTAATTTGCTGTGCAGTCAAGCATCTCCTTCTATACGTGTGTGGCAATTAGGGTATAGTAGACTAATTTTCTGTGCTGCCAGATAGTCCCATACAAGTGGTATCTGGCAATGCACTGAATTACTGTGCTTAATAGAGCCAGAGTATATCCAGTTGCATTAATTGCACATGTAGATGTGCACAGTATGTAAAAAGTTGAGAAGCAGTATTGCATAGAATCAGTTGCTATATCTCTTGCTCTGACAAAATGTGTAGGGAGATAGCTGAGTTACTGTGACATTTCTGTCCTTTCTTCAGGAGCTGTGGCTTTGTTCCCAGCTAGGATTTAGCTGTATAATATCAGTCAACTGGGTGCTCACATGCTATGGAGGAAGCAAAGCCACCCCACAGCCTCAAACATTATGACATTATACTTCGTATTTAAGATAAAGACTAATTTTCTTATGGCACAGACAGACAACCCCTGAATAAAGCTGCACAAGAATTTTGCTAAACAGTGTTTTAAAAACTAGCTTTTGATCTATCTGGCGATTGCTCAGCTCTCCATGATGCCACTCCATCTGAGCAAAGATACAGCCAGCTTGTATTCTTTTAACCTCAGCAGGTTGTTATTGGCCTTTGATAGAACAGCTGTCTCATAGCTACCACTAGATTTCAATTAAACCAGCCTATATTTAGGGTGAAAATAGGGCTATTTTAACCTGCTATATCTGCCAACTTCCATTCACTCTCAGCAGTAGTTATTTTATTTGATGTTCCCAATTTTAAATTGTGCCAGCCATAAAATTAAAAGATACTGGAGTTGTGATGTATTTTATATTCACATCACCAAAAATCTATCATTAAACACAGCACTTTTACAGTGAAGAATATGTTCAAATATGATAAATAATAAAATGCTCTCAGAACCAATGTTGTTAGCACAGACTTTCAGTGATGGGAGAATACAAATGGCTTTGCAGTGCCAGAAAATATTAAACTCAATACATTTTTTTCACTGATCACAACAGTCCACTTCTGAAAACATTAGCACTCCAAAAAAGGAGTGAGCGAGCAGTATGTGGGTGTAATGCATTTGTGTCTCCAGACATGACTCATTCGTCTTGAGCAGGTCATGATCCAAAGTCAAATAGTTATGTCTCCTAATGTGTCACTTTCAGCTAGCCATAAGCCTCCTCCTACTCCACTTATATTAAACAATTCATATGGTAAATAATGTAAATTCTCTGCTGACCTAACTCCAGTTTCAAGCCAGAAAAATATTTGGCCCAACAGCTTTTTGGAATGCTCTTGCAGGATAAAAGCTTTTACCAAATTGTATTACACTTTATTGTTTTGCCAAGCTTTGGCTCTTCTTTAATTGTTGCATGGCAAGCTAAGAAAATGGGGTTTGCAGGGCTTTGACACAGTGGGCTCAATCCAATAAAGCTTTAAGCACCTCATAAGAAATGCTGAGTTCCCTCTGTTCCTGCTCACTTCGAAGGAAGTTGAGGGGGCAGTGGCACAGCACAGAATAGATCCCTAAATGCCCCGGATGTTGCGGATTTTGTTGGCATTAGAGTAATTCATGAGGTACCTTGAATTGCTGCTTACAGGATTCCCCATGGATTTTTAATGGAACATTAGTTTCATTTTCTACACTGCATTTGTTTAGATGCTCAGAAATTGACAGCCAGTTGACAGTTCCAAGCACAGGACCCAATCTCTATAACTTTTCCTCACATGAATAATCCAATTGATGCTAATGGAATAACTCCCAAAAAGTGAGGACTGCAGGAGCAGGATAATAGGCTGCACCCTCCTTTACTGATGATGAACTGCTTTTTATTAAACTTGGGACCATTATGGTATAATTCATTGTCCAAAATATATAGCTTCTCACTTTTGTGGACAGAGTTGTCCATTAGTGATCATAAAAACGTTCTGCTTTATATACCATTACAAAGGCTGATTCTAGTTTGGTAATAAGAACTCCTAAAAATGTGTGAATAACCTATGCTTTTAAACAATATAGTTTCCTGAAGGAAATTGATGGTGCATATTTTTACATGAACAAGAAGGAAATTTGTATTTAAGTTAGTTACAGTCATAATGTACTAAAAGTTAAATAAAGCAAAAGATGACTTGTTCATCTGAAAAGTCAGCTCAGAGAGAGGGTATGTTTTTTTTCATTTACCTTTTGGTTGAAGCATGGAATTTATTAAGTAGAAGTTTTTTTTCTTGAGAGGGTTCCTATTAGATTGAGATTCAAACCATCTTGCTGTCATGTTGACATACAAGAAAAATAATTAATTACAAAAAAGAAGCAAACATCATATTATGTAAGATGGCCAGTGTTATCAACTCCAGTTGAAAACAGTGAGTGTATCTACACATGCACTAAATGCAATGTGATAAAGTTTGCTCCCGAGTACACTGTTCCTAGGTGCAGTTTCTACATGTGCCTGGGACAGCAGCACAGGTGGTAGCATTGAAATAGCTTTACAGTTTTGGCATTCATCGACCCCCTGGTCCATGCATGTGATGCAGCACAGTAAACGATTCTACCATAAAATAATACTGTCCCCAACAGTACTATCTTACCGCAGAGCTAATTAATTTGCTGCACCCTACTACTGGTGCTCATGTAGACAGAGATGCTTTACTACAGAACTAATTAGTCAACTCTGCAGAAAAGTGTATATGTAGATACACCCAGTGGGACTGGCCAATGCCTTACACATCTCAAAGGTGTGCATAATCTTGTAGGATTGGACATGAAGATTTTTTTTACATGACAATAAAATGTGTTACTGAAGCAAGGGGAGCGGTCATGCTATGTGTGTGTGTACAGCACTAGTGAGATCGTTATTGAAATAGTGCTGGTAGTCTGGTCTTCAGAAAGGATAATGACAATTTGGGAGTGTGTCACCAGCGGGGTCCTACAGGAAGGCTGTGATCTCCTGAAGGCCCTCAGCCCACACCAAGTCCAGCCCAAGGCACCCTCAATTCTTGCCCGCCACGTCTTTGATCTTAATAGAGGTATGTTGGGGGGCTGTCCTATACCGCCTTGGGCGCGGTGTATTGGGACCTTCATCCCTGTGATCCCCTGGACCCACCGGGATGCTTCCCCATATGATGGGTGCCCTCCAGGCTCCCTGGCCTTAGGGTCAAGCGTGGCTCCTACCAGTCCCTAATACCACGTCCCAAGCCTCGCTGATGTCGTAGACGTTGGTCGGTCAAATATACGCCCACTCTTGCGGGCCTCTCTGTGCATCACCCCTCGCGGGCTTCTCAAGGCGTCTCCGGTGTCTTACCATGGGGACTACACCCCCCCCGCCCAAGCAACCTACAGGTTACCTCTCCTCGAGCCTCCGGTGTTTCTGGCCACCCGTGCTGCTCCCCTCTGTTCTCCAGGCCCAACCGTGTCACTAGCCCCCCTGCTCTCCAGAGGTAACCGCAGCACTTCGGCCTTCCTAGGGGGCTACCACAGCACCCGGCCTCTGCTGGAGCTCGCCGTGCCTGTCCTGGGCTCCCCAGTGCTTTCCCATGCTTGGGAACTGTCCATGTCCCTGCTGGGCTCCTCTAATGCCGCCCTCTCTCTCGGGCTCTAGACTGCACCTCCCTGGCACTAGGGCCCCTGTGAGGATCCTGCACCCTCACTGGCACCTCTAAGAATACTGTGCCCCAACTGGCACCGGGGTCTCCCCACCACTGGGGTTGCCCCCGAGTACGCTGCGCCCTCACTGGGCCAGGGTCCTCACGTTCCGTTGCGAGTCCCCGCTGAGGCCTCCTCCAATCCCTACAGCCTCATCCAAACCACCGGTGTAATACAATCAACCCAACACAACACAAGCCTGCCGGCTGTAACTGAACATAAGGCAGCTAGCCATAACCACATAAGCTTCCTGGCTAAGACTGAGCACCATCACTCCAGCCTCTGGAGCGCTCACAGGCTGCACTCACTCTTTACATCTCAGAGCTCCTGCAGGGAACTGCCAGCCTGGCCTTGGCTCTGGGCTTTATAAGAGCCGGGCCCAGCCCCTTAGGATCAGCTGCCTCCCCTTTGTTGTCCCGGCAACTCGCTGCTGCGCTCATTATCTCTGCTGGGCTTGGCCCCACCAGCTTCTCCCTTCTCTGGGAGCAGCGCAGGCACCCTTAGTGCCCTGCCGTGATCTATACAAGTGGCAGGCACGCACAGTGCCCGGCCACAGAGAGATTTCAGAAAGAGCTACAAGAATTAATCAAGGTTTGAGAATCCTGCAATATATCAGCATTTTTCTTAGCCCTGTTCATAGAACTGGTGAGCTGTTTTGGCTGGCACTTTCCAAAAAAGAATGCAATTATCTGTTGTGGAAATTTTCAGCATAAATGGCTAAAGTTTGGAGATGTATATCTATCCAAGGAAAGGACATATATTGTCTATAAATATGTATATGGGAAAAAAACTTCCTCATAGCAAACAGGTTTTTTGTTAAAGGTATAACAAGGGCCAATGGCTAGAAGATAAGATTAGACAAATTCAAATGAGAAATAAGGAGTACATTTTTAACCACAAGGATAATTACAGAGTGTCTTGGGATGTCCTGGATTTTCTACCACTTGACGTCCTTAAACTGAAGCCTGAGATACTTCTAGATCTGACACAGCTGAGCAAGAAGTTATGGAATTGAGGCAGGAATTGCCTGGAGAAATTTTATGGCCCATATAATGTAGGGGGTTAGGACAGATGAGCACTACTGTCCCCTCCCACTTTCAAAAGCTATTAATCTGTCCTTGTTCCATATCTTTTGTCATAGCCATCATTCTTCCAGATAAGAACTGCTGGGATGCTTTTTGGAACATACTGCTCATTAATTAAACAGGGAGATCATTATTAAATGTTGCCAAAACTCTTTTTCTGTACAGGGTGATTCTACATTACCACCCCTCTCCCTCACCAAACAAGTCCTGAGAATAAATACAAGGCCAAGATTTTGAAACAGTAATATCAGTGTGCTTCATCCCTTTACCAGATCCCCCAAAATCACTCCTCCCTTTGGAAAATCTGGCTTCATGTCTCTTGTTGCACAGGCAGACTCTATCACCAGGCTGCAGAATTAATCCTATAAAATCTCTTAGATTTGCACAGCATTTAGTCTAGTGCAAATCAACACAGCTGACTTCCAAGTTCTAATCTAATTGCTTCATTTAATTCATTAATTCATTTAATACATTCATTTTTGCTTCTTCCAATTTTGAACTCCTTTTACTTCCTCCCTTTGCTGCAGTTTAGTACCATATCTGGCTCCTCACTATAGTTTCATATTATTCCTGACAACTTTACCCCTTGCCGTAGTTTAGAACCACTCCTGGTATCTCAGAGCCTTGTGTAGGTTTAAGAGCACTTCTGATATATTGTTACCTCTCTCTCTCTCTCTCTCTCTCTCTCTCTCTCTCTCTCTCTCTCTCTCTCTCTCTCTCTCTCTCTCTAGGTTTTCAGTGCTCTCAAGCTCCAAGGCTCCCATAGTTTTCTGCCACTCCTTGTCAATTTATTTCGGTTCTGATCTCTGTGTACTGGTTGCCAATTTCCTCCTGCTCCTTGGCGTGAAATTGACAAGGAGCACAGCAAAACTGACAAGGAGAGGCACAGAGATCATGCATGAGTAGTATGAAATTGACAAGTGGCAGTGGAACAAGTGGCAGTGACCAGGTTTTTAACCCAGAGATCTGATTTTACATTTAATGTTCTATAAGACTGTGTCTGAATAAGCAGGTATTTCAGTTTTCCTCTTTTGTGATGTAAGTTATGAGAGTAGGAATTTACTTACTCCGCATGGAAAGCTATATTGCAGTGAAATACCTCTGTGTCACACCTCAGAGTTTAAAATCCAAATTTGCAACAATCATTTTGCAGAGGATAACTGAATTTTCAGTGCTATTTTACACACAAAATTTGCTAACTTTTGGAGAGGAAATATATATATTCTCTTCTGGAAATATTACTGTGTATTCAGATATCATTGGGCTTCCCTAGGGAAGCAATGATAATCCTCACAAAACTTCACATGGACACTGAACAGATCTTAGAGACAGAACACAGTTGGACTGTTAAACAGCAGACCCATTATTCACAAAAACCCCAGTTTGCCAAGATGGAACTGTCCAGACTGATACTGTCGTTCTGACTAGCCAGCTCTGCTCAGCACAGAGACTCTGGGGAAGCAGAGGCAAGGGTAGCAGCAGATGAATACTAGGGAGCCATGATGGTTGACTGAGTATACAGAGGACGTGTGGATTTGGGTGAGGTAGGGGTAATGTGGGGTATAGAAGAGGTATGAAAGGGGCTCAATATCTCTATCTGCACGGCTGTGCAAGAGGCCTAGAGCAGGGGCGGGCAATTATTTCAGGTGGAGGGCCACTTACCAAGTTGTGGCAAGCTGTCAAGGGTCACATGGGTAGCCCTGTCCCTTGACAGGTGCTCCGCCCCCTGGCCACCAACTTAGGACCAATGTCATGGGATCAATGTCTCAGGGCCAGCACCAGTGGGGCCCAGAGCAGGGCACAGGCTGGCAGGGGTCTGTGGACCTGGGCTGGGCTGCACCAGCAGGGAGAGGTGGGAGCTAGCCTGGCTCCACAGAGCCTCTGCTGGCCAGGACCCTGTACCTGTGCCACCCTGCTCTGGGCCCAGCTGGCACTGGCCCTGGGACATGGGTGTGGGCCCTGCTCCCAAACCCACTCACTCCCAAGTCGCCCCCCAGCCCCATGGTACAGGCGGGGGGCAGCGTGCAGCCCTGACTCACCGCTCGCTGGCAGGGAAGGAGCTGGTGCTGAGTGTGGGGGAAAAGTGGCTCCTCCCCTGCCCTGTGGCCTCTGCTCCCTGCTGCAGCTGCTTGCAGCCTGTGCAGGGCCATCCTGAGCAGGCACATGCAGCCCCATGTGGGCTGTGAGTAGCTGCAGCGTGGGGTGCAGGCCACAAGGTGGGGGAGGGGCCATTTTTCCTGCACTTTGCACCAGCTTGTAACCTGGCTGGGGAGGTGAGGCTGCTGTAGGAGCACTCCAGGGCTTCCGCTGGGTCCTACTGCCTTTGGTTCCCGTCATTTTTGACTGGAACCAAAGGCAGATAAATTTAAATTTTCTAAATTTTTTTAGGGGCCCTGTGGGCCAGATAGAATGGCATCGTGAGCCAGATCTGACCTGTGGGCTTTATTTTGCCCACCCCTGTCCTAGAGCATGAAAGGAATTCAGTGTTTTGCCACTGATGCTTGCAAAGCTCTCTTACTGCTGTATCAGGCCACTGAAGCACCCAGGCAGCAGCACTGTTGGAAGCCCCTTGAACTTGGATGCCTCAGTGCAGATGTGATTATTGTGATACTCCTGAATCAGCTCTCTGAATCATAAGGCAGAGTGTTGCTGCAAAAAAGCATAGGTACAAATGCTCCCCACATTGTGCTGTTGTCTTGGTATACTGGAGTGATAGTATCTCAGGGACAGACTGCTGACAGAACATTAAAAATCAGACCTATTATTCAGAATAACTTGAGGTTTGCAAACAAATGGGGTTGTCCAGATTCCTGAGTTATTTCTCTTTCCTGACTTACCTGTGCTTCAGTATATAAACACCAGTCTCCTACTCTAAGCACCTTGTATAAATCTCTGGTTTTTTGTACTGCAGGCCCACCCACACATGTAGCAATCTATGCTTAATCCTAGCTCTTGAACGTGTGGTTGCAATGCTGACTGGATATGAGTTCAGTAACTTGAACTTATTTAATGGAGGCTTTGGCAGTATCTGTATGAGTGGGTGCCTTCTTGGTGCTGGCCACTTTAATCATTGTTCCCCACCCCACCCCACTTTCCCGCCACACCTTGATGAGAGAAAAAAGAATATAAAAGGGTTGACAGCAAATAGTGTGATAACATGTCTGGTGTACTGGTCTCTGCCACAGGGCTCTATCACCCCTTATATCCTGTCCATGCCTGACACATGTTCAGTTGACCAATTGGCTTCCTCTCTAGATACAGGAATCTTTGCCCAGCTTGTTTCCTCAGCAGGCTGGTTCCCCCCGCTCAGTACTTTCTCTAGGTGGAATCTTTCTCCCTCCACCTTCTTATGTTTGCTATCACAAGCTCTACTATAGAGCCTCCTCTGCTTGGGCTCTACTTATAGCAGTCTCTACTTGCTTCAGGGTTCTCACACTAACTTCTAGCTGGGATCCAACTTTCCCCATCACTCCTCCAAAGGGCTCACTGTCTTCTTCAGAGGACTCACCATTGTAGTCTGCTTGTCAGGGTCTGTGGTGGCTCTCTTCACACTGCTGCCATTCCCTCTTTGTTTGCTCTGTTTCTGTGTCTGTGTGCAGATTCAGCACAGCTTGCTCCTCTCTGGGGCACTAGCACTCACCAGGGACTGTCTTTTAGCAGGTCCTTCTGGCTTGCAGGACCAATCAGTGGTGGCTCCTGAAGTGGACCTTCATGTTTCTGGAGTCATCAAAGGTCTGATGTCATCAAAGATGGCAGCAGTGCAACGGGTTGGCAGTTTTTCTACCCTAAAACAGGGGCCAGTAAAGGTTCCCTATTACACACCCCCTTCCTTAAATTCCATGTCCCCTTTACAGTATTCATGTCACCTTCTGCTGAATGTATAGCTATCCCCTTTTCTGCATCACTCACCACCTCAGTTCAAGGTTCTTCATCTCCTCTCCTGGCTTTGAGGTAAGAAATCTGCTGTCACATTTCATTTGCTGGGACAATGTTCTATGGAGTAATAAAATGGCTGAAGGGCTAAGGCCCAAAGCATAATCCATATGTTACCCATTTTTGCAGACTGCAACTATTTTAATGGGGCATGGTCAGTGATCAATGCCAATTTTCTCCTCGTTGGGTAATATCTGAAGAGTTCCACACTCCATTTAATTGGTAGACACTCACTCTCAATGGTTGAGTAGTGTGTCTTTGCACTTAGCAGCTTGCAGCTAGCATAAGCTATGGGCTGTTCCCCCCCTCACTCTTTGGGATAATACTGCTCTCAAGGCAACCCTGAGGCACCTGATTGCAGGAAGAAGGTCTTATCAAAGTCTGGAGCATATAACACTGGGTTCTGACAAGACAGCTAGTTTCAACTTTTCAAGGCCAAGGTAGTCTCTTCTGACCACTGCAGGTCCTTCTTTTTCCCTCTGTTGACCGTGTCTGTTAAAGGTGCTGCTAGTTCAGAAAACCCAGGAATAAACTTCTAATAGTAATTAGTCAACTCCAAAAAGGATGTCAATTGCTTGCAGTTGCCAGGAGCCTGATACGCTTGTACAGCCTCCACCTTATCAGCTAGGGGCTTAATGTGGCCTTGCCTCACCTGAAACCCCAAATATCAGGTTTCCTTTTCCCCTAGAGCACACTTCCTTAGATTAGCAATTAAACCAGCATTTCTCAGTTTGCCTAAACCATCCTTAAATGTTGCACATGTTGTTCCCAGCTTGCAGCAGCTCAAATAGAAGTGGTGCAAATTTAAGCTCGGGCTTTTTGCTTCCGCGCATGTGCTCAGACATGCACTTTGTTGTGGAGAAAATTGTGCCACTTGCGGCAAAATAACCCTTCCTGGCTCCTCTCCAATCTGCAGCCAGGGGGAACTACAGCCCAGGGCCAGCACCTGTGCTGTCTCCAGCAGTATAAAAAGCTGCCCTGTCCTGGCCCCAGCAATACAAAAAGCTGCCCTGGCAAGTAGCTCAGGGATGCTCACTCTCAGGAGTATCTGGGGCCCATCCAACTGGTACCTGGGGACACTACCCCTTGTGCCAGCTGGGCTGCCGAAGCAGCCCTGAGAGTTCTCTGCACCCTCTACCCACTGCAGCAGTCTGGCAGTGGGGGCTGCTGCCTGGCTGTGACCTGCTGCACACTTGCCAGACCCGGATGGGGATTGCACAGCCAGTAGAGGCATCTGCCCCTCTGGGCCAGCTGCCAGTAGGCTGTGGGTTCAGAGCTGGCCTCTGTGCTGCACTACTCCCCTGTGTGCTCCCTGCCCAACCATCTGGGCAGCTAACACCCGGGAGATGTTGTAGGTATGGTGGCCTGCTTTGAGCTGTGAAAGCATGTCCTCCTGGCCCCATTTAGCAGGGTCCAGCCACTGGCCTCCCTAGGAGGAATTCTGGTGTTCCCTATTGGAAACATCCTTCATAAAAATATCCCAAAGTCACTCTGTAAAATACCCCAAAATCCATATTCCTCCACAATTAAAACAAAAGACCATTATAAAGAAAGAGAGAGAGAAAGAGAGAGGGAGAGACAGCAATCAGTTAGGCAATGTTTTATTGGTATATCTACAGCATTAAAGCAATTTGAAAGACTACCAGAGTAGTATATAGGCTCACCGCCCTTCAATGCAAATGTGACAGGTGGGTGGGACCAGAAGCCCCGCCCCTTAGCGTTACCCCCTTTCCCCTTGTATGGTGCATGACGTCACCACCCCCTGACCCCAGTCATGTGGTGCAAGACGTCACTAGCCCCGCCCCCTGACCCCAGTCACGTTGTGCATGACATCAGGAACTGTGCCCCCACCCCAGTCACGTGGTGTGTAACATTGCAACTCTACCCTCACACCCAGTCATGTGGTATATGACATCAGCAACTCTACCCCTACTTGCAGTCCTTCAATGCAAATGTGACAGGTGGGTGGGACCAGAAGCCCTGCCCCTTATGATGGTCCATGACATCAGAAGGACAGCCTATGGAGTTTCCCAGAGACCAACCCCTCATGTTGCAAGAACCACCCTAGATCACATGGTACGGTTATGACCTATCACCCAGGCCCCCAAAGCAGATGTTGAGAATTTGGAAGATGGTATCTTTGTGCCATGGTTTAAATTTGTCCTCAAACATTTGAATACACCACACAGGTGTTAGCCTGGGTTGGGTGTGGGATAAGCAGTTACCAGACATGTCTACACAGGAGACTATGTTAAAGGAAGTTTATTACTCTCCTGCTGAAGCTGGCAGTTTTGGCAGGGTGAACACACTTTTTGAAGCCACCAAAAGGCAGAATAAGGTTCTGAACAGAAGCAGGGTGGCCGCCTGGCTTTCAGATCAGGTTGCTTACACCCTACACAAACCAGCAAGAAGACGTTTTAAAAGAAACAAATATGTTGTTTCAGATATTGATGTGAAATGGCAGGCAGATTTGGTGGATATGCAGCAGTTTTCCAAGCACAATTGTGGGGTTAATTTCATCTTAACAGTGACAGACATATTATCAAAATATGCTTGGGCCGTGGGTCTAAAAGACAAGTCAGGTGGTGAAATAGCTCGGGCCTTTAAAACCATTTTTACAGAGGGCCGTATACCTCGAAAATTACAGACTGATTGGGGAAAAGAATTTTTAAATAAGTCTTTAAGCAAGGTGTTAAAACAGTATAGTATTCATCATTTTGTGACAAATAGTGAAGTGAAAGCGCTGGTGGTAGAGAGCGCTGGTGGTAGAGAACATTAAAATCAAAGATGCGGAGGTATTTTCCAGCCCCCAACACCTTTCGCTACACTGATGTGTTACCAGAGTTTATAAAGAGCTACAACCACAGTTTTCACAGAACTATCTGCACCAGGCCTTTTGACATGAACTTCTCAAACTCTCCGTGGGTGTGGAAAGCCATGTACAGGAATTATTTCAAAATAAAACCAGCAGCACCCATGTTTAGAAAAGGAGACCAAGTGAGGGTGTCTAGGACCAAAGGGACGTTTGGAAAAGGTTATGAACAAACATTCACCACTGAGATTTTCATAGTGGATGAAGTCCTTAGACACATGCAGACCACCTAAAAGATTACTAAGACACCTGTATACCACCTAAAAGATTACAAAGACGAACATATTGAGGGTTCTTTCTACCCTGAAGAACTACAAAAAGTGAACCCCAAACAGGACAGTTTACAGGTTTGAAAAAGTTCTAGCAATGAAAGAAAAGGAAAGACAGAAGTGATTGTTGGTGAAATGGTTGGGGCGGCCGTCTAAATTTAACAGTTGGGTGGAAGCCTCCCAAGTTTGTAACTTATAGGGGGACCTCAGTCAGAAGGCCGAGATGTGTGATGGCAACTTTTACATCACTTTGCCCAGCAACGCTTGCACCGGCATTTTTCCACAGAACACCAGCACGAGCGTTACCATACAGCTGGTAAAACCTCTGGATCTGCTGGGAAACTGGGAGATAGGGTTAGCAGAAATACAATACTCGCACAGTTGGAACAACATCAACAAAGACACCTCTTTCAAAATTGTTTCTGGGACTAAAAAATGGGGGTACATCCTGCCTTGGGGGTGTTATACAACCATCACAGAGTTACTGGATCTTATGAACAATACAATTGCCACCAACGCTTCTTCACCTGAATCAGTTATGCACTATAACCAAGTGTTCGGGAAAGTGAGACTTAAATCCAAAGATAACTCTTATGCCTTTTATATGCATGGTGAGCTAGCCTATATTTTGGGAAGGCTACCCGGAGTCTCTGTTTAAAAAACACCCTTCCCAGCTGATATTACCAGTGGGTTCAATTTGCTGTATGTCTACATGGACATTGTGGACCATCAGCTTATCAGGGAATTTTCAGTAACTTAGCTATGCTGCATCCCTGTCTGTGGGAGCAATAACAAGTTTGTCACCATCACATGTGACAACCCACATTAAGTCCCCATCAGTCTGCACCACATTGACACAATCAGCATTGAAATAAAGATGGATCAGAACAAACACGTCTTATTTTGCTTTGGTAAGGTGATTGTTAAGCTTCACCTACACCCCCGGAAGACTTTGAGATTTTAAAATAAGTAAAAGTACGACGGTGATGGTAAAAAACTATGGAGACCCTAATTTGTACAGAAATTATTATAAAGCCCAGGCAGGGTATGGTCTTCCTGGATATCAGGGGATGCCTGTGATGTACAGGACTAGTGTGGGAGGTATATTTTGCAGCCTCTTTAGAAAAGCCATTTCGCTCTTGAGAAAGGGTCTGGAGATTATTAAGCTTCACGCTAAAAGTGCGGCACAAAACATAGCCAAAGATGTGATCAGTCATGTCTTCTGAGCTGTCCTAGATAAGCTGGTCAAGCTGACAAAGCAGGAGGGGGTCTGGCCTCATATATATTCAAAGAAAGAGCCTTAAAAGAAAGAGAGATGCACCAGACTCCGGATGTGCAGGACCTTCTCAACCCCTTAAAATGATGAGGGTAAGTTGACGGGCAGCCAGACATGCAAAACAAAGAAGCAGCTTGGGAGAAAGAAGGGGCGCTCTCCTGGAGGAAACAGAAATATATTTTAAATATATTAAAATATTTTGTATTAAATATCTGTTGTTATTTAAGTGTGTGTGTGTGTGTGTGTGTGTGTGTGTGTGTATTTTCATTGAAAAAATCCTTTATAGGCAAAAACTTTATAGCAGTATAGAATAGTTTAATTCAAAGTGTAAAACTTTACCTGGAGAGCCAATGGCTTTTAGAGATAGTTTTTCGCTTCTTAGGCAGCATTGTTGGTGTTTCTTGGTCTGAGGCAGATAGTTTCAGGCGTTTCAGATGATCATGTTTCATGATGCTGCCCATAACAGAAGATGGTACATTCAGCTCAGCCATGGCTTTCATAAAGATATCCCAGACTTTAGGCAGCTGTTTAGTAGCCCCGGCGTGAGTCTGAAGGGTTCTCTGGACCAAGTCAAGCATGTTAGACCCCTTGATGAGCAGCCCTTTGTAGACAAAACCCCCTTGATCACCCCAAGAAGAAATAACCTTGTGCTGGCTCAGCTTAGGGAGCAGTATGTCAGCATTTTTCCTGTATCGGGCATGCACATTATCCAATACTTCCTGAATGACTGTGTCGGGATTCATGGGGGTATCTAGGGGGGTATCCAGCTTCTAGGTGGGGTCTGTTCCAGCAGAAACAGGTTTAATTTTGTTCTGTCCAGATCAGCCTGCTTTACGTAGTTCAGGTATTTCTGAAGCATGGGTGCATACAGTTTAGCCTTATCATATTCTGCTAACCCCGGTCTTTGGAGAATATTCCTCATTTCAGCATCCAATAAGTGGGTTGCTTTGGTTCTGATATTTTCCTGAGGCGTTTGGGGAGCTCTTAATTGTTCCAGTTAATGTTTGGGCACCAGGTACATTTTTTCTGTATGCTCCATCACTGGCTAGCCAAGAGCCCCGTAATCAGAGGAAGAGCAAAACTTAACAGAGGTCCGATAAATCCCCCAGACTGTTTTACCGTCTGTTTTTTTTTTTAAGAGGCAATCTTTTGTTACTTAGGTTTTTTTATGATCCCGCGTCTCTTTTTCAGCAAGCGAATTTGATGCAGTGTCAAAGGGATGTTTTCTTTTAAGTTGTTCAGAGCAATTTCTGAAATGGCCGCTACTAAATCATTAGAGGTCGAGCAGAGTATAGCTTTTCTCTGCTGTGGAGAGGATTGAAGAAGCAGTATTAAGGGACCCAAATTTCCTTTTACACAGTTAGACATGTTCCCCTTCTACCATCTCAAGAGCTAAGAAGAGGCCGCCACTACATCATCTCTTTTTATTCTCACCTGCTGTTTTTTTAAAGGTGTAAGCAACTGGTTGGTTGGGTAGAAAAAGCCTGGTTCTTAATCTAAAAGTGTCCAAGGTAGAAGCTTTTAAATCAATCATCAGATACCCATAAGGTGTTTTAGTGGCATCTTCAAAAGCTTCTAGAAAGAACTGGGCCTTACCTGGGTACATCTGCCGCGCCAGGGACACTATCTGTAGCTTATCCCTGGGGTTTTAAACAAAACCATGTATTTTGTGTTAAGGGCAATGGTGCGGCTCCTTTTCCCTTGACAGAAA
>JAGPOW010001034.1:4938480-4949883 GCA_030014935.1 Caiman crocodilus
TCAGGGCGGCTAGGGCCTGGAACCAGCTTCCAGGTGAAGTGGTACAGGCTCCTAGCCTGGGGATTTTTAAGAGGAAGTTAGATGAGCACCTTGCCAAGGCAGGGGGTCGGACTAGATGATCTGCCCAGGTCCCTTCCGACTCTAGATACTATGATACTATGATATTATGATAGGGTAGATTTCACCTCCTGGACCAGATGGTAGGTTGCACATGTCATGGGTAGACCCTTGCTCCAGTCCAGTTCAATGGGGTCCATCCACTCCCTCCTATCATAAGCCAGGAGGTCTCCAATATGGGTAACAGCGACCAGGATTAACCTCTGTTGCAACCAGGGCACCTCTGCCATCAGTACCTCCAGCTGTGGGTTCCAGAGGACAGGCTTGACGAGCAGGCTGGCACCCTGGGTGACTGTTGCGGGGAACCTGGAGGCAGAGACCAGCCTCCAGGCCCGGAGAAGGTCCTGGTAGAAATCTGGCAGCCCTTGCAGGTCCTGCAGGGAGAAGCCCTGCAGGCTGAGGAGCTGCAAGTCATATTGAAGCCCCCAGAAATGGTGGAGGAAATCACACCCTCGGTGGCTACATGCTGCATGGCTACCGACACTGTATAGCAGTTGCCCATGCAACTATAGAGCAGTGAGCCCATACTCCAATGGATCCCATGGAGTGCAGGTGGGAGTGAGCCCACCTGCCATCCATCACCCACCACCAGGCCAAAGCTCTTGACCCAGTTGACCCAGGCAGAGGAGGCAGCTGAGTACAATGCCTGGCAGGCCTCCCCCTGCACCTGGTCAGGATGGATCATGTCCATCAGCACAGACTGCACGCACAGCAACATGACCTTCTCTACCACCTTGTAGTCCCTTCAGAGGAGGGACATGGGATACCAATTCTTTAGGTTATGGGGATTCCCACTTCTTTGGTGGGAGGGTCAGCATGGCCTTCCAGCATGCCAGGGGGAGTTCCCCACTTCCCTTGGATTCAACCCAGACCATGGGAAGGTCTGGTCTGAGGATGTCCCAGAAAGCATGGTAGAATTCTGAGGTCAGCCCATCAATGCCTGGAGCTGATGCCAGGCATCAGGCAGAGGGTAGCTGAAAACTCAGCCAGAGTGAGAGGAGCTTCCAGACAGTCCCAGTCACCCACACTGACCTGCAGGAGTCCTTCCTACAAGGTCTGACAGGTTTTGGCATCAGCCAGATCCAGGGAGAAGAGTTCTTCATAGAAGGTCTGCTTGCACTGGCACTTCTCACCTGGATCTGTGAGGGGGGTGCCATCACCCACCAGGAGGCAGGTGATGTACTTCTTGGCCCCCCACCTCCTCTCCAGGGCATAGAAGTAGGAGCTGTGGTCCATCTCCTAGAGCTGTCAGAGTCTCCTGCAAGAATGCTATGGAGTACCTTCCCTCTCAAAGGAAGGAGAGCACCGGCACCTCCAGAGACCCTTCCTGCAGCCGTGGACATTGAAAGTCACAATGACCTCATGGCTGGCAGGGTGAAGCAGACGGTTCAGCAGCGGGTCATGCATCTCAACGCCCAGTTTGGTGGTCTTGGGAAGGGGAGAGGAGTCCTTCACATTAGAGGGGATCCAGCCCTACCTGGGCCTTCCTCTTGCCTTTATGCCTGGAGGGGACCTGCACCCACTCAGCTATGGGGTGGTCCTCAGGTGGACAGGCTGCAGCAGGAGAAGGTGAGGGTTGGGGAGATGGGGCAGCCACATTGGGGGTATGACTAGGGCCAGGGTGACCCTGCTCCTTCTCTCCCCCCAGTTGCTGGTGCCCTCCCTGGGACTCCATTAAATTTGGTTGGGGGTGGGGTCCCTTGAGTTCACAGGTGGGCTCATAGTTGTGGCTGGGGTGCCAGGGTGGCAGGGCACCAGTGGTAGGGGCACCCCTCTTTCCAGTGGGACCCACAGATGCCCTCTCCACCTGGTCCATGGGGCACTCATGATGCAAGTGCCCCTGGGCATGGCATCAGAAGCACCGCAGGTCCCCCCATTGTATAGAAAATGCTCATCAGCGACCCCTGATAACAAATTGCCAAGCACCCCTCAGCCTCCAGCTGTACTCCTACTGCCAGCTGGATCATGGCCTGGTGATGGAAAGAGTGCACGTGGCGGAAGCCAGGGTCTTGGCACCCCAGGGAGAGGGCTATCACTGGAGAGATAACTCTCCCCAGGGTTTGGAACTGGGGGAGCAGGACCCAATTGGGATATAGGGAGGGATGGAGCCGAGGACCTCCCTGGTTCCCAGTTCTTCTAGAAGCTCGAGGGGGATGCACTTGCCCTCCACCAAGAGCCCCTTCTCTACCACCTTTTGTGCAGCAAACTCTGAGGCAAGGAAAAAGACCCCCTTGCCATAAAAGTGGGAGGCCACCATGATTTTGGGGGCCCCCCACTACCCAAGCTAGGGCCTGCACCTGGGTCTTAAAGTGCAGGTTCCCCCACTTGGGCAGTTGGCACTTCACCGCATGCCAACGGGTGAGTGCTGGAAAGGGGGCCCCACTACTTGAGCTGGAAGAGCTGGCAGTGAAGGGTCCAGGCCCCCTGGCTGCGGGAAGACCCGAAGCCTCTTGTGCATAGCTGCAGTTCCCCACCTTGGAAGGCCACATTAGTGGGGCCAGGGCTAGGGACAGGGACAGGTTGAGTGGTTGTGCTGGCTGGTGTAGTGCACCTGGATCTGGTGGTCTGGTGTAGGTGCTGGTGGTCTATGCTTCAGGGCAGGGCCCTTGCCCTTCCCACCCCCCACTGTGGTGGAGGCTGAAGAGGAGCCTTTCCCAGTGCCCTTGCCCTTGGTCCCCAGTGATGGGAAAGGGGGCTTGGAAACCCCTCTGGGCAGGGGGCCTGGCCCACCTGTCCCTGCAGAGGAGAGTGCAGGCTTCTCCACCCCCAGAGGATGTTGGTTGGACTCTGCCTCCAGGGTGGAGGCTGCAGGGGCATGCAACACCTTGGTGGCTTGGATGGAATCCACCCCCATAGTGAGGTCTGCAGGAAGGTCTGGGGTCACAGAGGAAGCTCTGTGGTGGCATCTGCCCTCTCAGAAAGTTCCTGCCCTGCCATCGTTTCACATGAGGGCAGGGAGGACAATAAAGAAAAACAAAATATCCTGTGGGGCTGGTGAATCTAGTAGGGGCAGGCTGGGGTTGTGGGGCAGAAGGTGGATAGGGAGGAAGGGGGCTGAAGCTTACTGGGCCACAGCCCCACAGGAAAAAAACCTATGCTTTAAGAATGTGGTGGGGGAGCGGGAAAACACACACAAGGGCTGGGGAAACTCAAGCTGGTTTACTCAGTCACACAATGAACACTAGGTCAGGTGAAGTGGCCCACAGGACTTATCACAAAAGGACAAAAAAAAAATACAGGGAAGGCTGCTGAGGCAGATGTAAAAGATGGCTGGAGCAGTGGAGAGACTTTGTTTGTGGAAGATCTGTCCAGAAGCCCCTCAGGCCTCCAGCCGGTTGCTCAGCAGCAGAGTAATAGGAAGACAAATCAGGATCAGGTACAGTGAGGTAGCTGTGGGGGAGGGGGTGAAGCAGTCAGTCAATTAGGAAGTAATCCAGTGCAGGTGTGGTGTCAGGTGGTGCAGCAGAGAATCTCCCTCTCTCCTGAGAGTGCGAGGCAGCAGCAACAGCAGCAGTGATAGTATGAGCTGTCCATTTCAGCCACTCAGGGTGTGCTTCTGGTGAGAGTGGAGGTGGCTTGCCAGGGCAGGCAAGGCTCTGTTAGGCTCTGGCACTGATGGGGGGGAGAAGCCCACAGGCAATGTAGGATCCTTCCCCAGGCTGTCCCCCAACCACGGCTTAGTGGCAGGCTGGGCAGCAGGCTAGAACAGGGGTGCAGAAGCTGGGGTGTGGTGCTGGGGTACAGTACAGTGCAGTGAGCCCCTTCCTGAGGGGGGCTAGCAGCATGCAGCAGAGGACCCCCCGGGCAGGGGCAGCAATAGCAGTAGCAGCAGTCCAATGCAGGAAGGGGTATGGCCAACTTACTCCAAAAGGTCTGAAATCAAGCCAGCAGCTAATAATAGCCAGAGGCAGGAAAGGGCCTGGCCATCTTCTCTCCAGAAGCTTGCAGCGACCAGCTACAGCAGCAGCAGCCTGGGACAGGAAGGGGCACAGACAACTTCCTTCCAGAGGTTCCTCCCACAAGAGCTCCTGAGAGCAAGTAGCCCTGAACTGCTTGCCAGGGCAGCTTTTTGTACTGATGGGGCTAGGACAGGGAAGCTTTTTATACAGCACAGGTGCTGGCCCCAGGCTCTTCCTCCCCGTGGCTGCAGATCCAGGAGGAAACAGGCAGGGTTATTTTGCCCCAAGTGGCACAATTTTCCTTCATAATAAAGTGCATGTCTGAGCATGTGCACTGAGGCAAAAAACCCCAGCTCAAATTCGTACTGCTTCTATTTGAGCTGCTGCAAGCGCATGTGCTTGCATGTATGGATGCACCCATAGGGATTACGGAGACCAAGGATGGGACTCCTCACACAACTGGAGCATAGTTATAGAGGGCTACACCGTGCATAGATGGGACCGGGTGGGGAAGAAAGGTGGAGGCATAGCTCTGAATGTGAAAGAGCAGTACACCTCCTTGGAGGGTGGCATTGGTTCCAAAAATGGACAGCCTGAAACCCTCTGGGTCAAGGTGCGGGGGCGCTAGGGGCGGAGAGCAGTGAGAGAGGCCGAACTATAGGTGTATATTACAAACTACCAAACCAAGGGGAGGAACTCGATTTGGAGTCCACCCGAGAATTGACTGAGGCCACACGTACACACGACATGGTCATCATGGATGATTTTAATTATCCAGACAGCTCTTGGAAGGAACACTCGGCCAAGTTGGATCAGTTGCCATCCTTCCTGACCTGTGTTGAGGAGCTCTTTCTGACACAGATGCATGGGCCAACCAGAGGTGATGATCTACTAGACTTGGTTCTGGCCAAAGGAGATGACTTTGTGACTTTCTTAAATATAGAGGGAAGTCTGAGTGACAGTGACCATGAAACCATCATGTTCACTATCCAACATAAGGCAGACAAATCAGATAGCAGGATGAAGTCTTGGACCTCAAAAATGCAAATTTCAACAAGCTTAGGTCACTAGTAGGACAAGTGCTGCAGGACCAGGGACCAAAGATGAAAAGTGTGCATGAAGAGTGGCTGTTCCTTAAGGACACAATCCTTGAAGCACAAAGGAAGTCCGTTCCCATGCAGAGAAAAGGTAACAGAAGGCCTGGGAAACCTGCTTGGCTAAACAGGGAAATCATGATTCTCTTAAGAAAGAAGAGTCTTATAAACAATGGAAGCTTGGGGAGGGCCCCCAGGAGGACTATTCCATGATGGCTCACATTTGCAAGGAACAGATAAGAAAGGCCAAAGTGGTGACTGAACTTAAATTAGCAGTGGGTATCCAGGACAACAAGAAGTCCTTCTTGGACTTGGACGTAGATAGGAAACAGGAGGAAAACACATGGGAATGTGTGGCCATTGTTCAGCAACTCAGGAGAGCTGGTTATCGGCACCCAGGAGAACACTGAACTCCTGAATGACTACTTCACCTCGGTCTTTCACTGGACCAAGGGGACAACCACACAAGGTAGAGTAGAGGATGAGCACGGTAGGAATAATTGCCTTCCTACTATTGCCATGGAATTGGTGCATGACCAATTAGTAAAATTAGATGTATACAACTCAGTGGGACTGGATGTTCATCCAAGAGTGCTGAAGGAGCTGGCCAAAGTTATTGAGGAATCTCTGGCCAAACTCTTCCACAACTCGTGGCACCCTGGAGAAGTCCCTGAGGACTGGAGGAGGGCCAATGTTGTGCCCATTCACAAGAAGAGCAGGAGGGAGGACACAGCTAACTACAGGCCAATCAGCCTTACTTCCATCCTAGGGAAAATCATAGAAAAGTTCATCAAGGATTTTATCTGCGATAAGCCTGCAGAAGGTAAGATTCTGACCAAGAGCCAGCATGGCTTCATGGTGGGCAGGTCTTGTCTTACCAACCTCATCTCCTTCTATGACCAGGTAACTCACTCTCTGGATGTGAGGTTGACATTGTATATCTTGACTTCCAAAAGCCTTTTATCTAGTATCGCACAATAACCTCACAAGAAATAATTTTTTGCTATTCTTGCATTTTAGAAAGGCATTTTTAAAGCCATTGGTTTATGCAGTTGGAATGACAATTGTTAAAGTTTTGTTTCTGTGTGCATGCCACATCCAAATCATCTAGACTTGGTACAGTAGTAAGAACTACGTGACAGGGGGCTCCTTCAGGGCTGATCTCCGTGGCCTGGCCACCTTTTCCTGGGCCAAACGCCCGCCTTCTCACCCGCCATGTCATGGTCTTAATTGATTCATTTATAGATGTCATATAAGTGGGATGCTGCCCATTTAGTGCCCCGATGCCAGGGGGCACTCTCTGTGGCTCCTATTCTCTCCAATACCACAGCCCAAGCCTCGCAGATGACATCTTGCTGTTCACCTACTCACTGGCCCCCACACTAGGCCTCAGAATCGTCCTAACAGGACCTGTCTATGATCCCTCCACTCAGGCGGCCTCTCCGCCTTCATCCACGCTACCTAGCCCCCCCGAAGCCATCTTCCCCTCTTGGGTGTGGTCCCCCCAGGACCTTCAGCTACTAGCCCTGGCTCACCTCCAGGCTAGTCGGGACCCCAGGCCCCCAGCTCTTGGGCATCTCTTGCGGTGGGCCCCTGGCTCTTTTGGCCCTCCAGGCCCTGACCCCAGCTTGGGCCAGTCGAGGGTACTCTCTCGTCGGGTCCGGGTCTCTAGACCCTCACTCTCAGGGGTCGCCCTCTGGGCCCTTCAAAAAAACAGGGTTACCCACCTGCTGGTGGGGGCAAGGGGTTAAGATGCCCCAACCTGCCTTTCACCGGGGTGGTAACTGGCCTGGTATTTGCTGGGGGCTCCCGTGCCACTGAGAGCCCCACCAGGCCACCCACTTCCGGCAGGGTGCAGTTTTCAAGTCATGCCCAGGACCAGGAGCCTCCTTACCGTCCCTACAGCTCCCCTTACCTCCAGATCGTTCTCAGCAGCCCTCCAGGCAGGCAATGTTGCTGCCTGGCCTCCAGCAGCCAAACTGCCCTTGTCTCCAAAATGGCTACCCTCATCAGGCACCGAGTGGCTGCCAGCTCCAAGCCCTTAAAGGGGCAGGCACACCTAGTGCCCTGCCACAAAGTAAATAGCTGGGAACTCTTCCACCTTAAGATATGCCTTCATTAGGATTTTGGTAGCAAAAATAAATAATTCTAAGTGTGTTTTGGGTTTTCTCTTAGAGTGTACAGAGTTGTTATTGATGTTAAGTAGCATTTTGCTGTCACACTCCAATAATAAATGATGCTAGCTGTCATTCTTTTTTTTAACAGCACTAGAGATATGCCTGGTAAAAACTATGAGCATGAATTAAGTGATGGCTTTTGATTAAATAAATCTTTTGATTAAATAAATGCTGTGATGACTCAAGGATAAAAAAGAAGCAATTCAAATGACTAAAATTTAGCATTGGATTGAGTTAAACAAGTGCATAAGGCCAGTTCCTCTGTATTGTTTGTTAATTGGAATATTGCGTGACTATACCTCAAGGGAAAATGCTGTCTGCTATTGCTAGGGGCCCATGAGTCCACGATAAAATAAAACTATATGTATAAAATATAAAGGACATGGAAATGTGTCCCAGGTAGGGAGGATGTCCTTGTTAAAGCACTGTGATTGAGATTTGGGTTCAGTTCTTTGCTCTGTTATCTTGTGTAAAATATTTAATTCCTATTTCTCAGTACACTGTCTGTAAAACGAGTCATAACATTTTCATTCTCCCATTTTAGCTGCCTTGTACACTCATCCTGCAAGATCTTCAGGGCAGAGACTGTCTCTTTTATTGGGTCCCTCCACAGCAGTATCCTGACCTCAGGCTGTCTTCAGTTCCAACCGTAGTATAAATAGAACCGAGTGGGGGAGTTTTATAATGGTAAATGTTTTCTCACCTAAATAGTTATAAATGTTTCTTAATTAACCCAATGAAACTGAAATTGAAAGAAAATTATGGGTCTGATTTTTTTGTTGAAGGCTAATTTGCATATATAATTACTGGAATTATATGTACCAGATGAGCCATTGTTGACATTCCTTAAAGAAACAGAGAAAAAGAATTTGACGTCAGAGTAACAGCCGGAATCACTCTTAGGACAGGATGGAGAACAGAGATCATATTCAAGCAAATAGCTTGAAAATGAAATCCCACATAATATATAGGTAAGCTATGTCCCTGGTCCTGCAATTTACAATGCCTTCCCATTGCCCATGGGATGCCTCAATGAATTCAGATCAAGAAATTGTGGTTAAGAGCAACTGGCCACCATACTGAGCTGTTGCCAGCAGCCTCAAATTCTGCTTATATTCATGAATATGTTCAGAGAAGGAAGCAGGCAGACTATATGCTACTTACTGGTGCTAGGCAGATAAGATTATTTGGAAAAATCTGATATCTTTTATTACACCAACTAAAATACTGGTGCTAGGAATGTAGTAGTTAGCTCCATGTGGCTGTGCCAATTAACGTAAGGTTCTTAACAGGAAGGTCTCATTTGCAGGCTGGTTAGATAGGAGTAGGAAAAGTTCAGCATAGTTTAAGAAGCGTACAGTATTTTCTATAAAAAAAGTCACTCGTCTGACTCATGGAATCATTCTGTCTTTTCAGCTGGTGTTCCCATTTGTGCTTTCAGTCTGCTTTTCCCATGTTCTGAAGTACAATCTGTGAGCAGCAAATTTTCATTGTCAAACTAAACATTCCTAAAGGCTACATGGAACAATTTCAAGATTTGCAAAAGCAAATGATTTTTGGTCCATTTGGTAAAGATGTAACCTGTAGTTCACACATTGCTCAAATCTGAGACAGTTCTAAGGGAGCTGAAGTCTTGACAGTCTGGATTAAGAGATTTTAAGGCCAGAGGAACCAGAAGATCGTATAACAGCCTGCATCCCACAGACCACTGCATTTCACCCAGTTACTCCTGTATTAAGCCTAATAACTTGTGTGTGATTAATATATACCTTACAAAAGGACACCTAATCTTAAAGACATCAAGAGGTGAAGAATTTGTTACATTTAATGGTAACTTGTTTCATTCATTAATCACGCTCACTGTGAAGTTTGTGCCTTATTTTTATTGTGAATTTTGCCTAGTTTTGACTTCTAACTATTTGTTTTACTTTTTCCTGTCTTTATATTCCCTTATTTTTTATATATCATAACTTCTCACTTACATGGATTACTGCCTACTTCCTCTTTCCTCCCCCTTCTGGGTATATGCACACAGTTATTTTTAATTGCTGCTTTACTTCCCCACTGAATCAGAAATACCTTAAAAAGTTAAAATTGTCCTTTTTCCTGACTGCGATTGTGACTTTTTGGCTATATAAAATATGTCTTAAAAGAATTCCTATTTTAATTCTTAGATTCATTCTAAATTTTATCCTCTTAATCAATATTATTCAAGATTTTACTTGGCTTTGGGAAATTAAATCTTAAACAAAAATTACATGTATTTAGAGTAGCTTTCTCTTTGAATGCAATCAGGTCATGGTCACTAGTCTCTAAATTTATCAATTTTCAGCCTTAATTCTTCTTCATCCGTCAGCATAAGGTCCAAAAAATAGTTATGTTGCACTAGGGTCAGTGGCTTTTGTGGTGACAAAATCTTTATAAAGGTTACTGTGCCCGCCTCTGCTCCAAAAGGTGTTCCCGGGCTACTTTTGCACGGGTAGCTGACCGGGTCTGCCCTGGTGCTGTGGGAGGGTCCCCAGAAGGTGCCCCGGGTGACGGTGGCAGACCCCCAGGAACTCGCCAGCTGCGGTCTTAACTGGACCCTCAAGGTGCAGTCCCCCTCTCTGCAGCCTCCAGTGCCAACACGCCTTTGGCGCGGGGCTCCAGGCTTCCCTACACCCTGGCCAATGCCACCTTAAGTCGTGGATCTTCAGCCTCTTATCACCAGTCCTGCCTCAGCTCTTCTCTTGTCCCTGACCCGCTCGGCTCGGTGACTTGAGCTGGATTCCGGTCTGCGGACTATGAGACCCGAGATTCTGCTGCCCCTGAGGGCTTCCTCCCCAACGTCCCCGCCAGCTCTCCCACCCGTTCTTCCACTGGCGTCCCTGCCGGCTCCCTCTCCGGTTCCTTCACCGGTGTCCCTGCTGGTGTTTTCACCGGTCCCTTCACTGGTGTCCCTGCTGGCGCTTCTACTGGTTTCTTCACTGGCGTCCCTGCCGGCTCTCCCTCCGGCGTCCCTGCTGGCTCTTCCACTGGTAGTTCCCATCCCCGCTCTCCTACCGGCTCTTGCATCGGCTCCGCAGCAGGGATTCTTGTGGTTGCAGCTTTCGCTGCTCTCGCTGCTCCCGGCGCTGCTGCAGCTTACTCTGCCTCCACCAGAGACACCCTGTGGATGCCTGCTTCTGGCCTCAGGCTTCCCTCTGGGCTCTGTGTTCTCCTGCAGCACGTCTCCTGTGTCCCCAGGGCCATGCTTTATTCCCGCTGGGTGGCGCCTCTCACTGACATCACTCAGCCTCAGCTGAATGTAAGTGCGGCTAATAAACCATGCGGGCGGTTTCCCGGTGTGCGCGCCTCTGCTGCCCTCGACTCCTGCATTTTCATTTCCTTTGGTTTGGGGCTGGGATTTCCCTCTAGCCCCGGTGTCCCTGGGACAGTTACACTTGATAACGCACAAAAAATTCAGGCTGCTTTCTGTTTGTACCTTACAACAGAGGTATTGAAACCCACCGTCAGATGGCATTTCTTACTTCTTTGCTATCTACCTACCAGTTGGGAGATGATAGATGCACAGAAAGAACATTCATGTAAGCCCAAGGGTAGAAATAGTTATCCCAGTGTACACTGACATTACCATCATAAAATGAATTTAAGACAGTGTTCTGCATATAAGAAAACTACATTGAAATGGCATGATTTTCTTACAACTGTGGTTCTTCACTCAAAGCTAGTTTTTATTTGTCTCTGTGTGATCCTTTCAGCTTTATTTATGAGGGGTATTCACCATATCAGTTAAATGGAATTGAGTATAGTAGACAATTTTTTAAAAATCATTTAAACATTTTAATTTTATATTATTTATATACATGTTATAAATATTATAATGAAATATGGTTAAAATAATTAGCTGGTAAGGAGCTGAGACTCCTTACTGTGGCAGGCCAGCAGGGGGCGCTCCCATTTTGAGCCGCCCACCTCCCTGCGCCCGACCACCTTCCAGGCTCCGAGCGCCTCCCTTGGGGTGCCTCGCGTCCGGCTGACCCCTTCCCTGGAGCACACCCGCTAGCCTGGGGTTCCCGCTGCCACCATCCAAGGTTCTGGACTTATTTCTGGCCCTGTGCACCTTGGAAAACACAG
>JAGPOW010001034.1:4952428-4989007 GCA_030014935.1 Caiman crocodilus
CACCAGTTTGAGTGCAGCAAGCCCCAGAGAGGGGGTAAGCATTGAAGAAGCCCAGTGGGGCATAGCAAGTGCCAGAGAGGGTGCAGCAACACGGGGTGCGGAGACCCCAAGCCCATGAGGGGCAGTATTGTTGAGAAGGCCCAAGAGGGGCAAGATTGAGAGGCCCGAGAGGGGCAATGCATATGAGAAGCCCTAGATAGAGGGCAGTATTTTAAGGAGCCCTGTGGGGCATGGTGAGCCCTAGAGAGGGGAGCGCCATTCGAGAAGCCCAGGCGAGGGGCAGCGTTGAGAAGGAGCCCATAAGGGGCAGCAGTTGAGGAGCCCTAGAAGGGGGCAGTACTATTGAGAAGCCCAGACAAGGGGCATTATTGAGGAGCCCAAGAAGGGCAAGTCAAGGAGCGAGCACGGCATTAGGCTAGCACGGCAATAGACCTCAGCCAGGGGCAGGGTGCTGCAGTGGGCCCAGAGACCGGGGTTAGCAGCACACCGTCTCCTAAAGAAAAGGCAAGTGCTGCAGTGGTCCCCTGGTTGAAAAGGGGATAGTAGCACAGTACGCCCAGCCTAAGAAGAGGGTAGTCGTGCGGTGGGCCAAGAAGACCGGTGGCTTGCTGGGTGGCCCCAAAGAGGGGCAACATTGATGAGACGGCCCACAAGGGGCAACATTGATAAGACAGCCCTAGAGGAGAGGGGGCGCTGACAGGAGACCCAGAGCGGGCGAGAATATAGAGATGGCCCAGGGGTGCCTGGAGGGCACTCATCATACGGGGGACCATTCCAGCGGGTCTGAGAGATCACAGGGACGAAGGTCCCGATACGCTGCACCCAAGGTGGTAAAAAGCAGCCTCCCATCTTATATTTATTAAGAACAAAGACGTGGCGGGAGAAAATTGAGGGTGCCTTGGGCTGGACTTGGCACGGGCAAAGGGCCTTCAGGAGATCACGGCCCTCCTGAGGGATGCCACCACGACACCCCCCCCAAAAAGAACTATTTCTTTAATTAATTCTATCAAACACAGCTACCTCATTTTGAAACCACCCTTCTACTTGCCTTGTTACTCTTATTTGTCATTTATTTTGTGAAAAAATATATGGGCCAGATCCTCTGTTAATATGAATTAACATAACTTTATTAGTTTAAATACAAACCTACAATTTTCTATCAGCAAAAAATCTGGCCTCTATTATATAATGTGAATAACTCCATCCTTTCCCTCAAGCAGTGCTATATAATCTATCTGGCATCTCAAGTTAATGGGACTCATAGAGTGAATCTTGCCTCTATGGCTTGGATAGATGTACATAAGTATATAATATACATATGGTATAAAAACTGGTAAATCACTATGCTTATTTACTCTCCATACAGAAGAATAAAGAAATGTCAAATTAAGTTATAGGGCAAACAGGATAAAATAGTATTTTAACATATCTTGTATAATCATAGATTACCTGCAGCACTCCTTAGGATATCTGTACAAAGATCTTAGAGAACTTCTAGTAAAAGCATTGAACATTAATTTAAATGAAGATGTGGAATGATATTTTTTTTTGCCTATAATTGGGTAGCTAAGTAGCAGCCTGATTTTTGGGGGTTCTGAGCCTACATTATTCCCAATAGTTGCCCAATTAGTCATAGGTGGAAGCATTAGTAATGATTTTCATTAGCTTAGTATATTTAGATTTACAATACATTATTCCTTTCTTTGTTTCATGCTATTTCTTATTGCTTATATTCTAGTCTTTGCAGTTAGCCCCGAGACTTAAGAATGATGGGTGTTGGTTTTACCCGGATCTGTGAATTTTCAGCACTTTTGAAATGGGTTATTCATTTGGGTGCCTAAATATGGATTTGGATCCCAATCCTACAAAGGCATATCCTTATATTTAACTTCCATGGCATTATACATTGGGTGTATATTGATGTGTCTACAGACATCTTTTTAGGATTGGGGACTGAGGCACATAACTTCAGCCACCCAAGTCTGAAAATCTGGTTTATATCTATATATAAAAGAGGGTATTATATACAGAGCATGATGATTTTCATTTGTGAGGCATTTTAAAAGGGGTTCATCCTCAGTAAGTGCTGAATACCTCTTTTAAAGATCAGTACTTCAAGGCAACTTAGTTTAGAAATAAAATATTAGATAACCCCGAACTCATGTAATTTACTGCAATTGGTAATTTTGCTGTTACTAATGTTACATGGAAGAGGCTTTGACACCATGGTAGGGGGAATACAAACCTTACGATGGTCACCTGTCTTCAGTCAGACTTTCTATTGCCTTTATATTTTTTGTTACTGTTTTATTAATCCCCTCAATACATTGCTGGAGAACAAGCAAATAAGATAGCCTGTTCCCCTCTTAATCCACATGGAAGAAAAAAAGATTTTCATTTTCTGCGTCTGTGCCTTCTAGGTCACCCATCAGTCAGGTGTTTCTTAATCTGGGTTTATTTTCCAGGCCATCAAATTAAATTCTCTAAGTGTTCAAGCTCTTCATGTTTTCACTCTTGATTGTATCTGTTCATTGTAGACTACATAAAGTGGTGTTTTTTGAGATCTTATGAATTCATAGTAATTTTACAAGTATCTTTTACAAGCTGAAGGTGCGAATTATAGCAGTCATCTTGCTATGGTAGCTATATGTGTTCTTTATAGTTTTTGTACCTCCTTGATTTCTCTAAGGTAATATGATCAGTACAGGAGTGATTTGGTAACCTAGATATTCACAGATAATTGTACTGTACATTCTCTGACAACTTCCAATATTATATTTATCTGTATACCTGTATAACACATTAAAAATATCATATATCAAGTTCAGTACTAGAAAAAATGGGCACAGCTCCCTTGGAAATCACTGGCTAGACAAAGCCTTGGCTGGGATGGTACAGTTTGGGATGGTCCTGCTTGGAGCAGGGGATTGGACTAGATGACCTCCTGAGGTCCATTCCAGCCCTAATATTCTATGAGTCTATGATTCAAGTAGCAACTAATTATGGTGAAAATTCAGATTTTACAAATGATGCCATTCTCCTTGCAAGTTCCTTCTGTTTTGGTTTCTGAACCTTTCTGACTTCTTGAAGAACATGTGGTCAGGTTTGTTGAAACTAGTGGAATAAAGTAGAACTGGTAAACTTAATAAAAGCCATACTGGAAATAAGCATCAGCACTTATGATTGAACATATGCTGGAAAATGGCATTTCAATGGTTCTCCTGGCCCACACAAACAGTAAAGGCAGAATTCTATCTCGCCCATTAAAGGACCATGATTGTCCTCTGGAGGTGCAAAGATATCTTTCTAATGATAATAGAATCATTCTGACACTTGTCACACACTCAAGTGTGCGTAGCATAGGTGTTCCCAAGGACAAGAAGTGGCAGTGCAAGGTATACCACCGCTACTTGTCCCCAGGGAACCAAACATCCACACATATCTGGATGAGCACTTAGGGCCTGTTTCACTTAGTGGTCAATCAAAATACAGCTTGAGACTAAATATGACCATCTGACAGAATGGCTTACAATAAGCAGAAATATATCTTACAAAAGCAAGTAAAGTATTAAAACAAGATATAAAAGAAAAACTCCCTAAACAGTATCCCAACTTAGCTTTGCTTGCTAAATGCCTGGTCAGATAAGAAGGTCTTATAGTACTTCTGTAAGATATCCAGGCTCAGGCTCTAGTGGGTTTCAAGAATTAGAGTTCTGAAGCTGAGGGGTGATACAGAAAATGAGCTCCTATGTGATACATGTCACTGATATGTACATGGCACTAATTTGTTTTGTCACCAGCATCTCTGGGCTTCCTGAAATTTAAAATTAGAAAGGGCAGCAGTGACTTTTTATAACAGAATTATATGTAATAATTTCACAGGCATAAAAGTATCCTCTAAGAAAAATATATATTCACTTTTCTTTAACCTTAACTCAAATAGACTAAGAGAATGGACCCTTAGATGCAAAGAAATTAGCCCTAGCAAACCCAAGTCTTACAGTACTCCAAGGCAAATTGAGCTGAAGTACTTTAGTTGAATACACCATGTTGAAAGATCTTGATCCAAATAGTTAGAAGACAGTACTATATAAAGAATTCCTATCTAGAAAAAGTCCTTCTTAGGAGGAAGACTGGCTGCAGTGCTTTCATACAACTTACAAATAATGACACAAGAGACTTTGGCTTACTATTATTAAGAATGAATTAGAAGAAACTGTGAATCCCAAAGCTCCAGTTATTAGAAGTGTAAAGAGAAAATTGGCAGTTAAGCAGTTTGACAGTGGGCTGAATGGCTGCCATTGGCAATGACTATAAATAGACATACTCAAGGACAAAAGATTATATATTTTATTACATGCAAATACAGCATATTTGTATTATTTTGGTTTTGTAAATAAAATGTATTTTTTGGTAAGTGGGAGAGCAAGTCTATCATGTTATTGCATTCAGTTTTTCTATTTTTATTCAACTCTCCACATGCTTCAGGTGTCTGGTTTGATTTAATTTAGGCCTTTGTTACATATATAGTTCCTCTTACTTCTCTTTGGACACATGTACCAAAACAAATTATTTTTAGAATGCATACTTTATAAATATAACTAAAGTTTTATTTCTAAATTGCCTGGGTCATATTGTGAATTAATATAGATGTTTACCTGGACTTAATGAATGATGATTTTCACCAGTCCAGAATCCCAGCCTATATATATATAAAAGCCAAAAGATTCTGCACTTTGCAACTCACATAAAAGAACCATTGATGTCAATAGTGTTTTACCTAATCAAGGACCGCAAGATTAGAAATTATATTTACACACATTTACAGCATGCATGAGACTCCCTAATATTTCTTCTGGGTCAACAGTGGAAGAGTGATATTAATGCCCAAATGATATTCTCATGTTAAGTTGAATGAAACAGCTCATAGAAGTAGAATCATATAGAATTTGGGCTGGAAGAGTCCTTAAGCAGTCATTTAGTCCAACTTCCTGCCTGAGGCAGGATCATCCCTGTCAATTAGATCAGTTAGAGTATCTCATATTCACTGGTCATTTCCCATCTATAGCTTTGGATATAAGTAATATCTGTCACAATTAGAGGCTAGGCTAGATTGAAATTATTTTTGCAGTACCACTTTACAAATCTTTATTTAGAAAAGTTTCACGTTATTGGGGTACAATAGACAATCAGTGGATGGCTGTTCTATGCTTTAGCTATCTTTAGACTGTTAGGATGGGATTTTTTTAAAGGAAAGAAAATTCAGCATTTGACTAATTCTGCTCTCATTGAAGCCCACAAAAGTTTGCCTATTGTTTTTAGCAAAAGAGCTAAGCCAATGCTGAACACCTTTGAATATCCCAACCTTAAAATTGTATTTTTTTTATACACATATTTATCTAGATACTGTAAGATATTAAGATTGCTTATCTTGTCAAGGAAAATATAAGAATACATGTAGACTGCAGATAAATGTCTGCACATTCAGACAATCCCCAAAGCAATGGGAAAGGGCGCATCTACACATGCCAATTTAAGGTGCATTAGCCATTTTTAAGGCAAACGCACATTAAATTTAGGTGTGCATAAAAGCATGTGTAGATGCACCCAAAGAGTTTACATTTACTACTTTGCTGTGTTGGCTGCCAGGACTTTCACATCAAGGAGGGTTTACTATATTCCCTTTAATAAAATATTACTGATCCGGATTCTGATACTTAGTTTCAGTGGACGCGTCTATATAAGATGCTTTACTCAAGATTAGAGCAAATTACTGTACAATAAGTGTCACTGTCTACATGTGCAGATGCTTCCTGTGCAGTAACTTGCATTAATCATGAGTAAATGTGCTATCTCTAAATACAAGTAGAACATTTACTTGGGAGTAATTACTGTGCAGTGTGGCATGTGTAGATGGCTGACCTGGAGCAGCAGGTCAGCTGGGCAGCAGGGGATGGGAGATTGTTTCCTGTCTTTCAGAGCTGTGTGCTGCCAGAGTGGGCTTCACAACTGGAACCCAGGCCTGGGCAAGGACAATGTCTCCCTGCCCCCTCAGAAGCTTTTAGTCCCTGCTCTGAGAGAAGAATTGCAGCGTGGGGGCTGGGAGCTCCCTGCTGCTGAAGCAGGGGGACATTGTTCCTGCCCAGGCTCCAGTGGCAGAGCTCACGCCAGCAGCAAGCAGCTCCAGGGGGCAGGGGGCAATCTCCCAGTCCCTGCCAGGAGAGAGCTGTCTCTTGGCCCTGTGCTCCCTGCCAACCCCTGGGCTACAAACCAGGTGGAGCCTACTGCTCCCCCTGGCTGCTGCAGGGGGCTGGTGCAGGGCTGGTGAGGGTGGGAGCAGACTGCTTCCATCAGCAGCAAATCTGCTCTTGCTTCCCTACATGTGTAGACACCTGCGTGGGGTAGGTTTACTCTACAGTAGATTACTCTAGAGTAAACCCACCCAGGGCATTTGTGCATGTAGACACATCCAGCAATACCTTACTCCTGAACTAACTCATCTGACTAAAACTATTTATTTCAGAAATAAAATATTACTTAAAAATCCAGCTTTTGTGGAAATCTGGTGTATATACCATATGAAAACATTATAAAAAATCATGGGATCACTCAAGGATGAGGAAACTACTCAACCTGTGTAAGGAAGCATTTTATTTACTCTTGGAAATGCACTTTCACAAGTAACCATTTTCAATGTAGCAGACAATGTGGGAATTAAAAGAGAGAACAGATGTATGAGGCCACAAAAGTGGTTAGGTGAAAGAAAAGCAAGAGTAATGAGCAACAGTAATGAGGAAGAAACACAAAACAGAGGTGTGCTAAACAAAGAAGAGTCTAGGCAAGCAGCAAAGGCACAAAGAGCAGGGACAGCATGAAGAAAACAGACAAACAGGGAAGCTTCATAAAGTTTGATTTGCAAACAACTATGTTGATTCAGTGATCTTTGGAGATCATCATCTTGACTTTTACCCTTTTAAAATCAACAGCTTTCATTCTTAAGTCTCAGGATGACTGCAAAGACTTTAGTTCATAAGCAATAAGAAATAGCAAGGAAAGCAATATTGTATTGTAAGTCTAAATACACCGTGCAGATGAAAATCATTACTGATTCTTCAGCCTGTGACTAATCCCAGGAAGGCAATATTATAAGAAAGAAATCAAATGAGTTAATGTCATTGAAAAAAATCCCTGTAGTTACTCTTCTGTGCTGAATGTGAGCTAGAAACCAAGGAGTTGGACTCTTCTTCAAAAAAGGTAGAAGCAAAAGGGTACAATGGCAGTCCCTCCTTGAGAGTCAGGTACCCCAGTGCCTCACTACAGGTAGATGCCTATAAAAAATTGCTGAACACACAGAGCTAGCAGCAGAACCAGAGCTTATGTAATAATGATTTATGCCTAGGTTACGCAGTGAGCTAGGATTAATTTCTAAAAGGGGAGTATGATACATGCTGCTTTGATTATGCATTAAAAAGGCACAGTGATGTGCTCAGGTTATGATCCAATGACTGCATGTTCACTGGTCAAAATTAATACTACTCTGGGTTCTTTCAGATGAAAGGCACAATACAACATTGAAAACCACCAACAATGTTACCTACTGGAATAATCACCATACTTATGATGGGGGCCACACACACTTCTCTTGAACTTCTAAATCTATGGTCAGATCATTTTTTATTTTGTCAACTGTAGTACCCATTCCAAATGCTAGCAAGCTATTCCACATAGGAAAGATACCTCCCTCAGTCCAGCTTCTTATTAAAAAAACAGCTTTCACACATAACACTATTCACAGTTCTGCCTTCCCTCCTCCGGGAAATTACTCCTAATATTAGATATGTTGATGGATCATAGAGCAATAGCAGTGATGCACTCAATGAGCCAGATTCATCCCTGGTGCAACTCCCCTGCAATCAATGGATTTGGCCCACTATGCTGCCTGCACTTGAGTTGTGGAGGAAAAAGCTTCATTTGCCTTAAAGGCAGAAACAGTCCACCAAAACAGAGTGATTTACTGACCTTGGAGCCCTAAGGCTGATCATCTGGCACTACTGCAAATGAAAAATTCATCATTACCAATGATTTTTGACTGTTCTACAGAAACCAAATATTAATATTGTTTAACACAATGTGATTGAAAATCCTGAATGCAATAAAACTTTCATATCATGCTAATTCAGGGATTTCTTGAGTGTTACTCATTTAGAAATGGAATATCCTTTCCTCTATAATTCAAGTTATTCTTTTATGGGTTGAAAGAAAGAGCAGCAGAGTACTTCTCTTGGTGTCTTTTTTTTCTTGTCCTTTCAATACATGATATCATATGTCTGCTTAGTTTGTACATACAGTGAGCCTTCATTCAGCCCTTGCAACCAATGAACACGTAATCCTTGGACTATTTCCCAAAATAGCATTTCAATATCAGCACAATGGTCTACCCACTTCAGAAGAAGAGATGAGACAGAAATAGGAGCCTTTGCCAAGACAGCTGCTGGTGACCCGTAAGGGTGACAGCTGATAACAGATTAACCTTGTACAACTCATAAAGGAGAGATCAAAAAAAAAAAAAAGACCAGTGTTCAAAGATAAGCATTTCTCTTTTACCTATGTTGAGGCTGGGTAGGGAAGAACTGAAGGTATACATAGGAAAACTCAAGTATGAAGTGGCCATGGGGGATACATATTTCCTAATTAAATGTCAATTAAAAAAATTAAAAAGCTATAGCTTTATGACACTAATGAAAGCTATGATGTTACTAGTTCTACATCAAGTGTAGTATGGGGTTATTTCTTACACAAGCAGTGAATTCAAAATGAATAGGATCATGGTATCATAGAAAAGTAGGACTGGAAGGAACCAAGGGAGGTAATCTATTAGCCCAAATCCCTGTTCAAGGGGACAGGGGGTAGAATGATACCATTTTGAAACATGGAAAACAGGTGGATCATAAGCAGAAGTGCACATTTTCCCAAACTGAGCTTCACTGTGTGCCTCAGTGTTGATCTGTAAAAGGACAGCTCTGGACATCTGATCACTATCTATGCCTCTTTACTCCCTATCCATGCTGTCAAGACAGAAAAAAGGTACCAGTTAGTGTCAGAGAGTAAGTTGATGTGCACCTTTCCTAACATTGCATTATTATTATATTTCATGTCAGTATGCAATGGAGGATGTGGCCATGGAAACCTCATGACAGGAAACATCAACATTTTCCTTCCCTTTGTCTTCTTCTTTGTAAGATTTACTGTGGAAGGTGGAGACCTGGGTTTATAACTTTCAAGTGCAGCAAGTTTCACATAAATGTTCAAATAACTTTTTAAAAAGCATTTAAAACATTCAAATGGCCAGTAATCTCTCTGAGCAAAATGCAAGCATAGGAAATTACAACTTTTGGAGAACCACATTGAGAAAAATCAATCAAAATATTTATTGTGGACATTATCCGAACATCATCAAACCATCCTCTTTACCCTCATTCATTGGTTTGCTGCTCAATGATCATGCTTTATTTGGGAGGACTAGCGGATGAGCTCCGCAGGGAGCAAAACCCTGCTGCAGAAACCAGCAGGCTGGGCAACCTGCTTCAAGGGGGCCTGAGGTACCATGGTGAAAAGTGCTTTTTAAAATGAGGGGAGGGAAGGGGGAGAGGGAAGGAGGAGATAAAGAAAAAAAAAAGATGAGGCTAGAGATTACTGACTAAAGACCTGCAAGATTTCGTTAGAATCAGTTTAAAATCCAGAAGCCTAAAACTGTGCTGATGATGTCAAGGCAATATTTTTGTTTAAGATTTGTAAAAAAAACAAACACTCTCCCCACCCTGAAACAGCCCTTCTCCCTTAACCCATTTGTAGGGCATGTGCTGTTTTAATGTCTGGAGTAAATCATTATAACTAGAAGTAAACAAACCCTCTATATAGTAATTCATATTTAAAAAAATAATGTCAGCAGACCCAATAGTAAAAGTGATGAACCCTGTACTGTTGTTAGCAGAATACTTTCCATTTGGGGTTTTTATGTTCTAGCTTCCTAACCTTCTCTTATTCTGACAAAGATAAGCAGTAGTGTGGCAGTCAGTGCTCTTAGAATAAGTGCAGTTATTAGGGCCCATAATTTACCCTCTTTATTTTTTCCCTCAACCTGCTGTGGTTGACATCATGCAAAAAAACCCTCTACAGTCACTTTCATAGCATAATTTGTTCCCTATATTTCAAATTGTGGGTTTTTCCCTGGCTAATGAAACCTACCTGTCTGTCTAGGTACTTACACGGCCCTCCATTACCAGGGTCTGAACACCTGAACTTCTTAATGGAGTCTTACAAATTCCAGTGTCCCCTTCAGAACCACCTGAAAAGAAAAGAAAAATACTCTAGTCAATTCAGCCCGGGTTACTGGAGTGGTGTGACAATTATGCAGATTCCATTAAACGGATCCTCAAACCATCTGGCACATGTGAAAGAAACAAACTCCAGGAGCTTTTGCTGATAAAAATTTCTTATATTCAATTTCATTAATGACAACTTTGCATATACAGGCACACAGTCAAGAATGGTACGAGGCTGAGATGGTTTGCAAAGGCCCTCTCACTATGACAAGCAAGCAGTCTTTACTGTGTATGTCTGGGAGTGGGGAGAGAGACCACTAAGTATTTAATGAAATCAATTCATAGATAAATATGAACTAGTAAACATCCAGGTAGCAGCTCTGTCTATGCTCTGACCAAAAGACGAGTTTCATCCTACTACGTTCCAAAGGTGTGCCCATGGTACTTTAAGCAATTCAATAATTACAACTGAAACAGATAATATCAGTTCAATTTTTTCCTGAAAATGTAGTTTGTTAAAACATGTTGTTTCTTCTCACTAGATCTGGCTACACCTGAAGTTTTGGTTTAAAAGAAATTCTGACATTTCAAAATTTGGCTTTGTCTCTTTCAGACAAATGCCAATTATAACAAGTTTTGCAAACTGGAGCCCAATCTCAGACTCTACAGTTACAGAGCAGAATCAAAATCTTGGAAGAAACTCAACTTTGACTCAGCCAAGGCTAGGACCCCAGGATGATAGCTGACTTGGGAATATTAGAAGCCCATGACATTCAAGGTCCTGGGCAGTCTGCACGGTGGGGATTCTCCTGAGATGCAGATCCTGGAAACCTATATTACAATTTCCAGGGTCTTGGATGTACAGGTGAGAGCCTCTAAATCCTGATAACCCCTGAAAAAAATACGGATTAGAATGAGCATTTCAAGCTTCCAACTCTACAACAAGGTCCCTGGAAGCCCTGGGATCCCCAGCAGCCTGTCAGACAATCTGTCAAGAAATTTATGCTAGTGGTTCTCTGAAAGTTCAAACTCAATACACAAAATGTTCAGCTTGACATATTGGCATTTTTGACAAAGCATAGTTTTATGAGAAAATGTATAACCAGCTATACTTATCACACTTGCTGGAATACACTTTATCACCTTTAGGAACGGGACCAAATATGTGTCAGTCTGTGAAGTAATACCTCATATCTTGTATCAAAAGTAGAGGGCATCAAAACAGATAGTCTGTATGGCAAGAGTAAAGGGCAAATTTGAACATCCTTATTGAAACTATGGCTATTACCAGTGAGACCTAGATACAGACAATAGCTGGTAAAAACTCCACTGAAATTGTGTCATAGATTAAGGGGCTCGTTTCTATCTAGCACACTTACTGAGTGTTCCCTATAAAAGTCTGAGGTAAAAAAGTGAAAAGCAGGATAAAGATTTGGCACTGGGAGGATGGCAAACAATAAAAATTAGTGAATCTTTTCCACATCTAAGATAGCCATGATGAGACTGTTATATGAAAATCATCCCAATGCCAACACTGATAAAGGAGACATCAGTCGCCTGTAGCCCTTATACACTAGGTGTGGCCTAGCAATCACAATGTATGCTAGTAGTCTGAGATGAGAGCAGTTCCCACTCATCCTTTGAGGCTGTTCCTTAGTGCAGCAAAGCATTCAGGATTCACTGGACAGAAAGGAGCAGCAAGATGGAGCATGACTTCTTAGCCTAATGCTCAGGGCACCACCTGTGAGGCAGGTAAACATTGACTTCAGCCCCTGTTCAAATTATTTATGTGTTTTATCCAATGCCTTGTTAATGCAAGATATAGAGCCAACATTATTCTAGGAGATGCAGGTCTGACTCTCCTTAAGCAGAGGAGGGAATTGAATATACATCCTCCACATCTGAGTAAGAACTCAAACTAGGTGCATACTACCTATGAGGGGACAACAGCAGCATCACCACTCACCACTCTCTTTTCCTCTTCCAACAACCAGCATCATTGGCATGGTTGTGTTTTGGCCGGAGCTCAGTCCTGCTTGGGTGTGCCCGGCATGTTCAGAGCACACCTATTAGAACTGGTCTCTGAGGGGAGACAGGAAGACTGCCTACTTTGACAATCCTAATTGAACTTATCTGTGATGCAGATGCTGAGACTATTGTCTCTGTTAAGACTGAGAGCGCTGTGAGGAGGCGCAGAAGCAGAACATCAGAACACAGAGAACTTTCCTAGCTAAAATCTAGCTGCAGGCTTGGGGAAGGCAGGTGGAGCGGGGTGGGGGCAGGGGGTGGGTGAAGAGTGCATTTGGATTTAAAGGCCCAAATTCCAGTCTAGTCCTATTTTAACCACTTAAGTCCTTCAGTGGATCTGTCTCTACAGGCTAAACTTTCCCCAGGTGTTAAAGGTTATACATACAAGATTAAGGTATAAAATGGTGACTAGAACACTGTGCACTGGAAAAACAAAACCTGCATCAGAAGGTGATCATGAACAAATCAAAGGCAAGAACATGTAAGCGAAGCATTGCATGAAATGTGATATGAGGAACTGTAACTGGCCTAGCTTTGGAGACAAGGAGTTTGGGAAGGGGCTGCAGAAGTCCATGTATGAAAAGGCAGAGGCAGTTACTACTAAATAAATAGGGTCATTGAGTGTGTCTACATGTGCATTAGATCTGGGAGCAGTATACTCATGAGTAAATGCTCCCAGACAGGCATTCACAGGTGCAGGGAAGCAGATTTGCTGCTAAGTCAACTGGTCCTGCTTCCTGGGGCCCTGCAATGGGCCCCTAACACCACTGGGCCAGGTCTCCTGGCTGGAGCTGGGAAACCATACCCTGCCCCTGGGAGGCTGCCTGCTGCTGGGGTGGGGGCAAAGTCCCCCTGTCCTGGCAGCAGGAAGCTCCAGGCCCTGGCTCCCTGATCAGGAGCAGTAAACTTTGAAAAAGTCCCAGCCCCCTGCCTAGATCCTCTGGTGGGGCAGCTAGCTAGCTGCAGATCCAGGCAGCCTACCCTACCAGTGCAGTTTTTCCAAGCACCATGCCTCAATCACCTGATCTGAGCATGGGGCTGGGACCTGCCCCTGACTGGGACAGCTACCAGCTCATGCTCCGCGATTGCAGGTTGGGGGCCGGCAAGCCTGATCCCCACTCAGCTCTGTGAGAGTGAAGCTGGGTGGGGAACAGGCTCCCCAGCCGGTTCTCCACTTAGCTCCATGAGTGTGGAGCTGGGCATGGAACAGGCCCTCTATCCCCCACCAGCAAGGAGCTCCCAGCACCAGCTCCGTGGTCATGAGGCCATGCTGGGAGATTTTTATTTCCCAGCCTGAGTTCCATAGACATGGGGTTGGGCCGGGAGATAAGGATCTCCCAGCGCTGGCCTTGTGGTTGCAGAGCTGGTACTGAGAGATATGGATCTTCTAGTGCCAGCCCAGCTGTCACTGAGCTGGCAGTAGGAGATAAGGATCTCACAGCCCAGATTCCCAGATCGTCATCTTGGAGTGCAGGGCTTGGAGCTCCCTGCTGCTGGGGCAGGGAGACATAGTCCCCACCCTGGGTCCAGTGGCATAGCCTGCCCTGGCAGCAAGCAGCTCCTGGGGTACAGCAATCTCCCACCCCTGGTGGCTGGCTAACTGGGAACAGATTTGCTCCCAGTCAGGCATCTATTTGAGTGCTGCAGTGCAGTAACTAATTACAAGTAAATTTGCTAATTGCATTTGCAGGTAGCAAATTTACTTGTGATTAGTGAGATTTGCAGCGCAGTAAGTGTGTGCACATGTAGATGCACCCACTTACTGTGCAGTCAACTATGCTACTGCGCAGTAAACATTTTTGTAGACGCATTGACTGAATAGAAGAGATTTCCTTTCAGTACCCTGGACCCAGAGATATTCTTGAGCACCACACCATTATGCTGGGTACACAAACCCAGGTTCCCTCAGACAGGTCTAATCTTTCCATTTTCTTGAGATTAATACAATAGGTCTTTAACACTACAGTCCTCATTCAGACAAAACCCACATGGCCAGAGTAAGGATTGCAGAAACTGTTCTCTTGTATATACAATGCAGGGGCTACTTCAGCCTCCAGTGGTTAGGTTTGTTACTCAGTCCTTGGTCATGGTATGGTTTAGATTCTCATAGTAGCATTCTACACTGTAGATTCCTGATGTCCTTCCAAAGGACATAGCCATATATTTTTCCACTTAGGGAGGGTGTATTGTAGAAATAACTTTGTACATTGATTTTCTGAGAAAGCATTTTTGTTTTATATTACCATGTAGTTTTACTTTACACAGCAAAAGTAAGAGGCATAATTAATTACCTACTTAAGACTTTAAGAATGCATACAAACCTCTAATTAGGTGGTTGTGAATAGCAGTATTGAAATAGTTAGATTATTTTTGTTCTTTGCTATACATGATTAATGGTGAGCAACTAAAGTATAGGAAAACACAGGATTCTACTGTGCTATCCCACTGGGTAAAGAACCTAGACCACTTGCAGACATTCCCAGGACCCAAGCTATGATCACACAGCTTGCTGTAAGCTGTGTGATTGTAGATCAGGTCCTGCTTATGCACATGTTTGCTACTACCAGGAGTCAAGCCAGAAATGCAACTGAAGGAAGCTGGAGTGGGAGAAGAAGCAAACAATATCAGGGGGAGGTTAATAGGTCCAGAGGAGAGTGGTTGGTGGGATTGTGGGTGGGACTGGCTGGTTGGCAGGGCAGGGCAGTGGGGGAAGTTGTCCACCTGGGATGGAAGTGTCAGGGGTTAAAAAGAGCCTAGTCATGATGGGAGAGGTAGGAAAAGCCCGGCCAGGCTCTCCCTACCCACGGCTGTGTTCTAAACATGCGCAGAAATTTGATTAGATTGAGCACAGGCTGTCCTGATCAAGACAGTGATCCTTCTCAGGTGAACTAAATTAGACTGGGTCAGCATTTTTTGCCCAATCTAAACTACTTGAACCTATGTACCTAAATCTAGCTAGGTCAATCTAAGTGTTACATTTGCACATACCACAAGAAGCTAACCACCCCCAAGCAGCTGCTTGCTATGACAGTGGTGAGCCAGATGTGGCTCACCAGGCCATTCTATATGGCCCACAGGGCCTCTAAAAATTTAGAAAATTAGTAGTTATCTGCCCCTGGCTGCCTGTCATGTGGCCCTCAATGGCTTGCCAAAACGCAGTAAGTGGCCCTGCACCTGAAATAATTGCCTACCCCTGTGCTATGAGAAGCAATTGACTAAATATTGCATTAAAATATTCCTGTGTATACTGGAATATTATTTATTCAAGTACTTGTGGAAACAATACCCACCAAAAGATACACGATGATCTTGCAAGCCGTCTAAATGTTTAGTTCTCTGTATTAATGGTTCAAATCAAGACATGAAGTAGACCTGCCAGAATATAACACCTAGTGTGAAACTTATTTGAGAAATTGGTAATTCATTGGAAATAGAATATAAATCTTTAGGGAACCTTACTTTCACAAGATTGCCAGATGAACTTTGTGCTCCCCACCATGTGGAATGGTTTGATAAGTAACTGAAATTTTGGTGTTTATCCAAACTTAACGGAATTATCCTTTTGACATCCTGTTCCTCTCAGCATCCCCATCTCTGGGGCTCTGACTAAATATCAGCCAGATGTCCTGTTTTGTTCTTTTTGTGAGCTGTTTCATTCCTATTTTCTGTCTCCTCCCCTTGCTTTGTTTAAAGTAAACATTAGCAAGTAATCCTTAAAAGCTGTTCTTCCTCTTCACATACATATAAATATATGGTGTTTTTTGGTGCCATACTTTTATCTGATGTGCTGACCATTCCATTGTTTCCTGACAATCTTTGTCCCTACTTTTTTGGCACTTCTGCTTATATAGATATTTATGTTCTCCTATGTCTAGCACCCCTAGGAAGTTTTCAGCTAAGTTCTTATCAGCCTAAGTTCTCTTTCAGTCTTCAATATCTGCATGTATTAACAATTATTCACAGGAATTTTCTTTGATTGTTCATAAATAAGGTTTCTTTCCCAGTTATAAAACAGAGCTTATATTTTGCACTGTGAATTATTTCAGCAAGATGAATATCTATCTATCTATCTATCTATCTATCTATCTATCTATCTATCTATCTATCTATCTATCTATCTATCTATCTATCTTTCTTTTTATTTAATGCAGAGTTTCACTTCCCCAGTCATTAAAAACATATCTTTTTTTCCCCCTGGCTAGATTGTATATCTGATATGAAGAAAGAACGGGTTATGATGACTTAATTGATGCCTTCAGTTGATGTTTACTGATGTAATCAGTGGTTAGAGTTTATTTTTCAGACAGAAGAAGTAATGTTTATTTTCCTTTAGTGTTAGCTAGTATTAGTGAAATTAGCCCTTGTAGCAAAAGGAGTATTTAAATTACCATGCCTTTGACTGGAGATGTGGGGGAGGGAAGTGCCCCCTTTGAAAGGAGGAAAACTATTTCTTTTGAAACTTTTGGGATTAAAGTAGTAGGACAAATAAAGAAAAAAAATATTTCCTACATTTTTCACCCTACCCCAGAAACTTACTAGTTAATGAATATCTTAGTTTATGGCTGTTGTGTAAAAGCACTGGGCAGTCCCTCAATCTTGTTACTTTCAGTAGCATGAGTCCACCTGCTGAGCCCTTTAGATTGCAGTCATTTTTATTGCTTTGTCTCCCTAGTGCTGGTTGTATGAATGATTAATAGAGTGGGGGTCTCTTTTGCTTGACAGGTTTCCTGTTTGAGGGGCAGCATGAGTCATCTGGGATTATTTTGCATGAAAATGATGCAACCTCTGTATGCCCTCTGTGACATCCCTCATGCATGAAGAGGTGTCAGTTTGCCGGCTGAAGACAAAAAAAAACCATAGGAAAAATCCTGGTTATTTCAGTTAATTGAGATAAATATTTGTCTATTACTGTACTTGTTTCTCCTCTGTGCTAATTAAAGCAAATAGTATTGTTTCCCTACCTGCGATTAGTATTAAGAATTAGGTTTCAATAAGCACATGCACATTTACACACACACACACACACACACACACACACACACGTGCGCACGCTTACAGCTATATACATTTTAAATTTAAAAAATACAGAAGGTATGGTTTATTTTTCAAGCTGTCCAGCTCTATAGACTGGTTTGGCAAAAGATCAGTGTGTAGATAGGGGACTCTTTCACAGATATAAAGAACAAATAGCTGAATACACTCTATTAACATATATCTTAATTGCTTGTTCTCTTATCTCCTTATAGCCTTAATACTCTGCCCCATCACAGCATAAAGCAAGCATTTGTAGTATGTTCTAATTTAATGCTTACGATATTTTATACATGAGCACATACATGTCTTACACTGTAGTGTATGGATACACACACACTGTGTGTGTGTGCGTCCGCATGCATATGGTTAACACACACACGTGTATATATATATCTAATTTGCATACTATATCCATAAAATTATAAAGAGCCCAATTCTGTATCTGTTTTCAGAGCAAATGTTTGCTTAGATACATACATGTAGACCACATGCAAATGTGTATCTATGTGTTTACCTGTGTGCATTTACCTGTGTACATATATACATACACAAATATGGACATTTAGTTTTTAAATTAGAATATAGACATATACAAACATCTGCACGAACATATAGAAATATTTTTATAGACATTAAATTAGAATATGGGTACACTATTAGGTCAGGGTGCCACATTAAATAAGGCATACAGTGACATGTGCAGCATATCCTAGGATCTAGATATAATGTAAAGAAGAGGAAGCTGTAGGTTTTGGGTAGGTAATATAAATCTACTGACATCAGAATAGGATTATAGATTTTATAGCAACAGTTTCCAGATGTTTGAATGCTGCAGAGTTGCTGGGATCCAGACTGTTATTTCTGTGACACAGGATTCTAGACCTGTGAGTATAACTCTAGGGAGCAAGCCTGAAGTCACCAATGGCAACAAGGAGGCTGTGGTATATCAACAAATGTAGACTGTACTGCAATATAGAGCCCCAAACTAACTCAAGTACTGGAAATAGTCGAGCTGTAGAAGCACAGAGCTCAACACTGGCTAATTTACTTTGCTAAGAACATAGACTGCTAGTAGTACTAGGCCTAATTCATTTAGAACTAGCTTGCAGCTCTAAATCTCTGCACTGTGCTGCCATAAGGGAACAGATAGTTTTAATATTGGGCTTCCTTTGCAAAATCCCTGAATTCTTCTCTAATGGAAAACTTAGAGTTGTGCAATATTTATATATAATAATTTACATAACAATGTTCTGGTCCATAACTATGGAGCCTGGGTGCTGCTGTGACAAGAAATAATGTTGATACATGATGTCATCCAGTTGTATGCATATTGACTTCTTTTAAACCCCTCACCTTTTAGACTAGTTTAATTTTGTTGACTGATGTTAGGCAGCATGGGAACAGTTCAGAGCCTATTCTCATAGTACACCTAGGCATCCAAAGAAAACTCATTTTTTCAGCAGATAATCTTTCGTATAGATATCCACATTCCTTCAATTATCATATAAGGACTAGAATTGGAATTACATTTTGTTGCAACTCCTCCATTGTTCTGTGTCTAGCCAGCAAAATTCAATTTGTGTCAGTGGAATTATACCAGGAGTGGATGTGGCCCCAACACACTTTCCAAGAACTTCCCATTCTCTCTAGTTCACCTTAGGGTGAAGTTACATGTTACATTTAGACCACACTAAGATCACTTAAAATGCAAGCATCTGCACCCTAAAGCCCATTAACTTATGCTAAATGCTCTCTGAGCATCTCAGATTTACACCACTTAAAGCAAGGGTTAACTTTGGGCTGTACCTGGCACAACACCCCAGGAACCACACTTCTCAGTTAAAGGCCAACAACTGTTGCTGGTTGTCAAGTTTGCCTATTTAGGTAGCATGCTCTCCCGTGCAGTCCACATTGACAACAAAGTCAAGGTGAGGCTAGCAAAAGCCAGCGCGGCCTTTGGCAGACTCTGTAAGTCAGTCTTGGACTGCAGACACTTCAGAACGTCGACAAAACTGAAGGTTTACAAAGCCATCATTCTCCTAACCCTGCTTTATGCCTGCAAAACTTGGACCATCTACCAGTGCCATGCCACGAAACTAAACCACTTCTACCTGTGCTGCCTGAGAAAGTTACTAAAGATCAAGTGGCAGGACAAGATTCCAGACACTGAGGTGCTCAGAAGATCATCTCTCCCCAGTATCCACACCCTACTGAAACTGGTGCAGCTAAAATTGGCCAGTGACCTTTCAAGAATGCCTGGCACTCACCTGCTGAAGAAAATCTTCTATGGTGAACTGTCAAATGAAGTATGTTTTTGCGGCACACCAAAGAAGCAGTAAAAGGACATCCTAAAGATGTCCCTAAAGAGTTTTGGCATTGACTCAAGAGTCATGGGAGCAAATCGCTCATGACTGTCCATCCTGGAGGTCACTGATCCAGAGTGGAGCACTGTCCTTTGAGCAGCGGTGCATGGCAGAGACAGTCAGGAAGTGCATGGCCAGGAAAACAAGGACCTCTCATGTTCAGTCCTCTTCACTCTCCTGCCCCTGCTGCAGCATATTGTTCAGGGCAAAGTTTGGGCTTCTAAATCACCTACATACCCATGTAACCTAGCCTCCACCCCCTTCCCTTCTCTTTCTTTCTCTCTCCTTTTTTCTTCTTTTTCCTTTCTCTTTTCTCCCTCCCTTTTTCTTTCCTGCTTCCTTTCTCTCTTCTCCCTCCCCCCCAGATGCAGTCGTCTTTGGTTGCAAAAGATGAACAACAACTCTTTGGGCTGTGCTAACTAATTTGTGGTAGTGTAATTTCACTCTGCTCCATAGAGATAAAATGAACAATTTGCAGTCCTCCAGCATCCTAGGATGCACTGCTCCCAGAGCAGGGACAGATCCCAGTGTCCTGGTACTTAACCATGCCCCTGCTCACTAGCCCTCTAGTAGCAAATCAGAGTTGGGCAGGTAACAAAAAGTATTAATCCTTAATGTACGACTATGTGTTCTAACTGTAACACTGCTTAACATATGACAGACTTAGTATGGTTGCCACTTTGTGGAAAATTGCAGGAGGGACTTGTTTTGTCTAGAGCCCTCTAAATGGCATCCAACATATACAAGGAAAAGGCTGCTCAGAACTAGCTGGGAAAATGCAGAAGTCAAGGTAAACCAATGTTTTGCATGTATTAATTGCTACTAGCAGTTAAATCTGCAGTTATGATAAACATGCCTCTAAAATGTCAGAGGTTTGTTTAGGACAAACAATGAACTATTTGGCTGCTTATAAACTGGAGGCCTTGGAATCTAATTACTTCTTGCTATTTCTTTTGCATTTGGTAGCTCCAGGCTTCTATCTCCCTCCCTCATATGTTCCTGAAATCCTATAATATGTCCCTATCAAACTTCCACAAAGAAAACCTAAAGCTTCTTTGATCTGTCCCCATCTTCAGATGAGTTCTGAGTACCTATTAGTCTATCTTCACAGACCTCTGGATCCTGAGCAGCTATCTGTCTATCAATCTGACAAACTCCAGGAGCCTATCCAGTTCCACCATGGTATCCTAACCACTGTCAGTGGAGTTGAAGGTTTATCTTCTAAGCATTCTCTGTTCTCATGCTTATCACTATCCATTCAGGTTTCCATATTTTAGCATCTCTGATGGCAGGCACATACAAAACAAACTACAGAGCATGCAAGAGTTGCCTGACATCCGGCAAACAGGCTGATAGAGTTTATAATGCAAGCTCCTTTTTTTGCGTTGCCAACAGTAGGCTGCAGCTATTTCAGCCAACCAGCTCACTCATCGTTTGTTAAAAGTCGTAAAAAAATGCGCTATTCTTCCTTTTTTCCACCACAGTTCTCTGCTGAGATCAAGAGACACAAAAACAATCCTGAGCCTGTCATTGCTTACAACAAACTCGAGCACATGGAAGAGGTAGGATGGACCAGATGTGTGTAACTATATGTTGTGACCAAAAATTCCACTACATATTATAAAAACTGAAGCCTATGTGGTCAGGTTAACCAAGCATAATGCCATTGTTGTATACGAACAAACAGCTATATTGGAAGGATGTTACTTTTGGATTTTCAGATGTCTATCAATTTCAACCTCCATGTTTTAAATGCTGTTAAAGCAGCCAGATGTAGAAAAACTGGCTGGATCTGCTGAATGGAAGCACTTCCCCAGCAAGGAAAAAAATTGAAATAGCTCGCCCTCAAGCAAGATTAGGTAATTAGAAAAGCCCCACCAGGGCATGTAATTCTTTCCCCTAAATCTTTTCGATTCTTCTTCCATGGTCCAACAGAACTTTGGGGACAGATCCTTACTGCATGACAACTGCACAGCTCAAGTGACTTTGACGCAGATATACTAGTTTATACTAGTACATAACACATTGGAAACCCATCAAGACTTTTTGACTTTTAGTTCATGCAGCAAGGCTCATCTGTTACTCTGCAGTTTCAGAGTATGAGAGAGATGCAAGAAAGTACATGATTTTGGAGACAGTAGGTGCAAATCTTGTTATCAATGGGTATGTCTATATGTTCATTAATATGCTGTAGTTGCTGCACATTAAGTTCATTGCACGGTAACCTGCGCTACTGCATAGTACTGCTGGCATATGGTTTTTTAGTGATGCTAACTGTGCAGTAGTATATTAGCATGGTTTTTGCCCAGCATGCTACTGTGCAGTGTTGTTAGGCTACTGCGCATTTCACATCTTGTGTAGATGCACCCACTGAGAATATTAATGGGCTGGTTGGTTATCAGGAAAAACCTTTTATTTGCTTAAAAGTACAAAAAGATTTGGTAAAATTAAGGCATACTTTATACTGCAGGAACCAGTGGAACAAAAAGATATATTTTAAAAGTCTAAAATAGATTAATTGAAAGAAAAACAAATTACACAAAGGATATTTGGCTAGGAAATAATAAATATATTTTGCAAGAGATTTTTGGAAAGTTTTGTTGAAATATTTTAACAAAAATCTGAAAAAAAAATGTTTTTTTCCCCTCTTTCTTCAGTGACAAAACAGAGACATTAATTAAAAGGAGGGCAGGGGGACCTTAAAAGAGTTAAATATTTTTACTGTTATGTCAAAAAAATGAAAGACCAAAAAAACCCCACCCTCTCTGTATTTGAAAAGAATGAGACCTTTGTCCAAAAAATTTAGAAAATTATTAATTACTATTACTGTAAATGTGCAGTTCAAGTTTAGGGAAGGTTTTAAAAAAAAAATTATAGCCAACAGTCAACAATACTGGTGTGCTACATGTGTTCAAAAGAGACAGTATGTGGAAAGAGAATGATGTTAGTAGCAGTTGTCTGACCTGTGTGAATGCCTATAGCAAGGGCATTTGGAAAACTCTTCTCATTGTGGAAATATGATGAAACAATATTTTTGTCCTAAATCAAGGATCATAGGATTATGATAAGAAAGTAGGGCTGGAACGGACCATACAGAGTCATCTAGTTCAACCCTGAGCTCTGGGCTCACCCATCAGAGTTGCACTGCGGTGGCAGCAGCTCCAGGCCCCGGTCGCACCAGGCAGTGTTTGCTGCTGCTGCCCACCCCGGAGCAAGTGTGGTGGGTGCAAGCCTGGAGCTGGCACAGGGCTGGGTTACAACCTGGTCCTGAGAGGGGGGGAAAAGCAGACCCTCACCTGCCCCGTGGCCAGTGCCCTGCCCTGCAGCCGCCTGCAGCCTACCTGGGGCTGTGCCTACTCAGGACAGCCCTGCATGGTCTGCAAGCGACTGCAGCAGGGAGCTCCGGGCATGGGGCAAGGGAGGGGCCACTTTTCCCCCCACGCTCAGCACCAGCTAGTTCCCTGCCCTTCCCCACGCTCCCCCACTTACCTGAGTTTCCCACACTGCGAGAGCCACATGGACCCAGGCTGGAAGCCCCAGGAGGGCCTTCTGTCTGAGGAGGCAGAGCTGGGCTGGCCCTGCTGTTGAAGGAGCTCTCCAGAGCTTCCCTGGGTCCTACTGCCCTTGGTTCCTGTCATCTTACAGCCCGTGGGCCATATCCAGTCTGCAAGGCCATTCTATCCAGCCCATGGGGCCCCCTAAAAAATTTAGAAAATTACAGTTTAGTAGCCCTTGGTTTCTGTCAGGGCACCTACAGGCCAGATGAAATTGCCTGGTGGGCTGGATTTATAGTACATCAGAGCAGGCTCCCTGCATGTATGTAAGTAAGTGCCCATTGAGATCAAGTTTCCAAAATTGTCCAGTCTTTGTCTCCTTGGGCATGAGGCTTGCAGCATCATAATAGGTACATCTACATGAGTAATTAATGCAGTTTATTGCTCCTGGAAGCTCCCAGGTGTGCAGTTTACAAGTATGCTTGAACTGCAGCACACTGAGCCAGGATGCAGCATCCCCTGGCTGGCAGGGGTCAGGGGTGGGAAGGTGCTCAGCCTGCTAGCTCAGACCTTGCCAGTCTGCCAGCTCAATGTGCTGTAGAGAGACTGGCTGGGCACGGGGGTGCTTCAGTGCGGTGCTTGCCAGCAGTCAGCTCCCACACTAAAGCACCCTTGTGCCCCAGCTCACTGGCTCAGCATCTACATGTGCACTGCTGCACATGAGAAAACTCTACAGTACAGCAGAACTTGCATTTACAGGTCTTACCCTGTTGTGAAGTTTATTAGTTTAATGAGCCCAAATAGGGATGCACATGTAGACACTAAGATATTTACTGCATAGTTAATTGGTCAAGTGCACAATAAACATCTCATGTAGATATGCCCTATGTGTATCAACTAGAGGTCACTGGAAAGGGAAGCAGATGGCAGAATCAAGGGGTGTTTATACACGTACTCCAGGAGTGGAGGGTGAGTGGGAGGTACTTTAATTAGAGTAGCTCTCAGCCTCTTGAAGGCTCAGATCAGGTCTCTTGAAGGCTCAGGACAAGCCTAGTGGCTTCTTAACCTGGGAGGGGAAATACCATGTATGTGTGTCCAAGAAGGCAGTTTTCCTGAACTGCATCACAGGAGAACTGCTCTTCTGGTGTGATTCAGTATGCACCAAGGTGCAGCAGCTTTAAGCCCAGTTTATGGAAATGGAAGTCTCCTCTCTTGCTCTGAAGGCCTTATGGCTAAGGGCAAGCAAAACTCAGGGGCATCTGAATACCAAGCCTACAGGCTTGGCCATAGGATGCCTGCCAAAGGTTTTGGAAACATCTGAAGCCCCAGGTGCAGGTTGAAGATGTTTGCTGGTAGTAGGGCCATTTATGGTTCTGGACTCTTGGATTTGGAATCAGTTTTGGCTAATTTGGCTTTGGACATGATTTAAAGTAAAAAACCCCACAAATAACTCAGAGAGCTACTCTAATTAAAGTGCCTGGAGTGTCAAGTGCATCAGTGTCCCCACACTGGAAAATGGTGGTATAACTTTAACTAAAGTTCAATGAACGAGTTTTAGTTAAAGCACCTTGTTGCCGTAGTTCAGTTTGGGGCAGTTACACGTGATGCTGGAGTCTGCTGGACATGGTAATTACCATGTTCTAGCAGGCTCAATTAATAAATTAATCGAGTCTGCTCCAGTGGAGCACTCTCACTGCATGTGTATAGGCACCCAAATCCATTTGGGAAGTCAGAAACATGACTACTGTTAATTTGGAGTCTGTCATAAAACCTTGTGGTAACAGGTTTCTGCATCTTATTTGCTGAACCCTAACTGCAGCATATATACACAGCACATATATAAAAAAAAATATTGAATTTACATTTATCTTTTCTGAGCATGAATCTATGCAAGTCAAGAGCCTATCCCCATGGTGGTGCTAATGACTGTTGACATGACATGTGACACAGAACAGTTGGGCATTTAGGCTGCCTATACATGTGCTTGGGGTGGAGGTTAATTAGTGTGGTTCCCAGAGAGCTATTGTAATTAAAATGCCTCGCAATCACATGTTTTAAGCCCCTGTGGGTTTAAAAAGGCTGTGGGGTGCTCATCATTCAATGAGGTTTTGATAAAGCACCCCAATGGCCATTTTTAAACCCATGGGAGCTTATACAGAAAATGATGAGGCCATGCTGGAGTGTTCTAATTGGAACATGAAGTAGACTTGATTAATCGAGTCTTCTCTGACATGTTCTAATTGGAATGTGAACCCGCAATTGTATAGACAGCCTTACCTTTTTAAAATACTATATTGTAAGTGACATAGGTTACCTTTACGCTGGAGTGGCTGGAATGGGCTCCATGCTGCTGTGCCTGCATTGCTAGCAATACCAAAGCTCAGTAGCTTAAAGGTACGTCAGGCATGTCTACATGAGCTGCGTCACTGTAAAGCAGAGATATCCTAAAGTACTTTAAAAAAGTGACTTAAGAATTTCAGAGCCTAAGTTCCACAGATCTAGAGAGATTAAGCATGTTGCCTACTTTGGTACTCTGTAATACCTACAGGGTGCCTAAATAACACTCTAAATATAATCCTAAACCAACCTTTGCCTTAGTTTCCCCATCTGTAAAATGAAGACATTATTTACTCAATGTTCACATTTTCACATGAAAGACATTCTGTGAACAAAAGTGCTCTCATTTATACCTCATTCACAATTAATAAACCTTTAATCAACAGCAAAGGCAATAATTGTAACATAAACATACCATGCAGGTCCTCTTTCAGTAGAATTATAAATTGCAGTTTATTTTGCAGCTGATAAATTGTTTCTAACAGATTGTATATTAATGTAGCCCCTGCAGGCAAACCCAGCTCCCTTTACTAGAAGTTGCTTCCAGATGTCAAATAAAGTCTTTATATATAAAGACTATCCTAAAGTTACCTACCTCTACATACATAAGAATAATTTAGCATGCAATACAATACCTTTAGCTTTACTGGTGTATAACATATTACCTGTGAATATGCAGTGAAAGATTTTTGATCAAAGTATAAATAGAATGAGATATTAACAGCTTCCATGAGGTTGTGCAGCTGGTTTATTTAGCAGTTACAGAGACAGGATAAGAGTTTGCAGCGTCTCCAATATGTCCTCCATTTCATTATGTATTTTCTATACAACTGAAAGATTTATTCCAGATTGTTTATTTGTTTTACACGTATGCATTAGGTGCAATGTATACTATGAAAATAAATTCTGGAAGAGCCTTGTGGCCTAAGAATCTGACTTATTTTAAAAAAATCATTATGTAGTCTTGTTATTGCTACATAAATGTTATGCCTACAATTTCTTTGATAAAACCAAAGATAAAGATCAGATCAAATTTTATCAGCTCTGATTTTACCTTTGCACACAGCTCCTTTGCATATGTGAAATAGCCACTACCTTCTTCTCTAGCAAATATATATATATATGGTTGAAACAGGAATACAGGGACTCAGAAATGCCTCAGAAAAGATGTAGGAATAAAATGCTTCAGAAAAGATGTTGGAATATCACTGGTTAAATCTCTACTTTTAATAAACACTAACAGGAAGGACTCAGGATATCTGAGGACTTTAATCTTTCAAGACTGACTCTTCCATGGAGTTGTTCCATGATTTAATTTTTTTATAAATGAGGCAGGGCATTGTTGGTGCCTGCCACTTTAAGACCTAAGGCAAGGAAACAGCAGGTGCCTGATTGCAGCAGCTATTTTAGATTCAGGGCTGCCTATATAAGCAAAACATTTTGTTGCTGGCAGGCCAGGCAGTAACATTGCCTGGCTGCAAGACTGTGTGTAACATCCAGGAGGTAAGGGAGGAGCTGTAGGGGATGGCTAGGAGGCTCCTCGTTCTGGGCATGAACTAAAACTGCACCCTGCCAGGAGTGGATGACCTGGTGGGGCTGTTAGTGGTGTGGAAGCCCCCAGGAAATGCCAGGCCAGTGATCACCCTGGTGAAAGGCGAGAAGGTGATCTACCTTACCTTTGGGTGGGTTTGTGTAACACCAGAGGCAGTTGGGGCTAGGCATGGCTGCGGCCACCTGAGCCTTGTGGGGTGCAAGACCCTGAGGAAAAGTAGTTGGGGCCAGGCACGGCTATGGCTACCTGAGTCCATTGGGGAGGGAAGCTCCAAGGCCCCAAGTAAGGTGGGCAGAGATGAGTAGCCCCCAGTGAGGGGGTGGTGTGGAGGCCCAGTGAGGGGGGAGCCCCAAGTAAGGGGGTGGTGTGGAGCCCTGAGTGAGGGGAGTAGGTCAAGGTATGTCTCTAGACACCTGAGGCTGTAATTTGGGCCACAGGCTGAGTAAAGGAGGCTCAGACCAAGGAGAGGGGTGAGTTCTGACCCTGATAAGTCCTCCACCGCTGGGAGGCTGAGTGTGGGTCAAAGGCAAGATCTAGAGTGAGCACAATGACCTGTTGCTCTAGTGGGGGAGTGAGAGTCCCCGTGAGACCCTGGAACACCAGTTGTGGTGTAAGTTACCCCAGCTCCCACCACCGAGTGGGTAACTCCTAGTAGGGGCCAGAAGGCAGACCCCAGAGAGAGAGTGGGGCTAGGGGCTCAGAGGCCTGAGGTAGAATTCCCTTGACTGGTCAATGCTGGGGCCAGGACCAGAATTGTCAAAAGGGATAAGGGCCCACTGCGAGGGATGCCCAAAGCTGAGGGCTTGAGGTTCTGACTGACCTTGGAGGTGAGACCAGGGCCTGTGTGGCCAAAGGTCCTGGCGGGGGGGACCATGCCTGAGAGGGAAAATGGTTTCAGGGAGCTAGACAGTCCAAATGAAGGTGCAATAGGCTGCTGGAATGGAACGATCTTAGAGGGGTTCAAATTGGAGGATTCTGGAGCCTAGTGTGGGACTGATGAGATCAACAGCTGGATGCCATCTGCAAGGCATGGACTGTGGCATAGGGGAGGTACAAAGCCACAGACAGTGCCCCCTGGCAGCAGGGCAAGAATGGGCAGCTTCCTGCCTTAATTAATATCATAATTAAAAACAAGGCATCGCAGATGAGTCATGTGGGTGGTGTGGCAAAAGGCAAGTGGGGAGACTAGTACTGTGGCTAGGCAGGGAGCCCCACTTTGCCACAATATATTATCATTATGAAGATGAAACTATATTAAAAGAGGAATGAAAAAAAACCCCGTTACTTTGATGACCAAATGAATTAAATTGTGATGGGCATGTCTCTAGGGCGGTTCCAATGTCAGCCTGCCCACCTGTCTAGAGCAGTCTACCCTGCTTCTTCTGCCATGCCTTGATGTTATAATTCCTGATGCAACAATGCAGGAAGCTGGCCATTTTATGCCCGATGCCTAGGGTGTTATACACTGCTCCAAACCTTCCTTTATACTGTGTCCCATGCCTCACAAATGGCATCCAGATTATTCCTAACTCCCCCTGGACCCATTGCTGGACCTCACTTGGCCTTGGACCCAAACTCAGCCTTAGGTGTCCTCAGATGTGCCTGGGGCTGCCTGCTCTCTCCTTTCAGTGATCTTTTTGTTCTCTGAGCCTTGCTCAGTGTGGCAACATCAATGGGAGAATGTCAGCAGCATTTGGGGTGTCTAAGTCAACAGCACCTGTGAAATGATGCTTGTATTCAGGAAACATCAAGCCTGGTTTGATAAGAATGACCAGGAGATCCAAGAGTTGATTGACCATAAGCACAAAGCCTTTAGTGCTTGGCAGAATTACTTCAAGTCCAAGCAAAAGAAGTTGTGTCACCAACAAGCCAAGGTGGAGGTACAAAGGAGAACCTGTGATAAGAAGAAGATATGGTGGGAAGATGAGGCAAAGAAGATTCAATATCTTGCTGATAACCACAATATGCATGATATTTTAGTGCTACCAAAGCCATCTACGGTCCGAGCACTTGGGGACCAACATCATTGAGACCTAAGGATGAAAGAGACCTGAATCAAGGAAAATCAACACACATTGTAAAGAATGTTTTGAAGACGTTTTCAATCAAGACTGTTGTTGAGTGTTGATGAGTGTTCTCAAACTATTCCATGACACTCAGTCAGAGAAGATCTTGGAATTCTTCCAACTCTTGATGAAGTGAGGAAAGCATTCAAGCAGATTACGAATGATAAGGCAGTTGAAGCTCATGGATTCCCTGTCAAAATCTTCAAGTGCAGGGAGAGTAGCTCACATCACAGCTCCATGCCCTCATCTTAAGGATCAGAAATGATGAGGAAATCCCAGACAACCTCAGGGACTCCATGGTTGTGATAACTTTCAAGAAAGGAGACAAATCCAATTGTGGAAATTACAGAAGGATCACATTGCTTTCCATCATAGGAAAGATGATAGTTCAAGAGGGTTCTCACAATCTCCTTTCACTTGGTGAAGAGCTGCTCCTAGAATCTCAGTGTGGGTTTAGGGCATCATAAGGCACAATTGACACGAGCTTCATTGCTAGCCAGATGCAGGAAAAACAACGGGAACAAAATAAATCTCTCTAAATGGCCGTCTTTGACCCCATAAAAGCCTTCGACTCTGTCAACTGAGAAGCTCTGTGTAGGATCCTTCTGAAGTATGGATGCCCACTGGAATTCATCACCATTCTTTGCTTGCTCCATCATGGTATGTGACTGATGGTTCTTGTGAGAGGTGAGGGTGGGAAAAATCAGTCCCGGCTCTGTCTCTCCTTGAACTTTCCTGCCATGACTTGGATAAAAAAGAAAAAAAGGAGCGGGGTTCAGTGAAGTTGTTTGAGCAAGGAATTACCAATGCCATCCAGGTGTTACATTCTCAATGTTGTTTTATTGCCCAGCAGGGATCTTTTGAACAACGCTAGCCTCACTAATTACCTCATTAGTGAGGAAAGTCCAGGCTGCAGATAAGGGAACTTGGTGCCTGGTACTTCATCGATACTTTGTAATTAATATTAGCTCCACTGCTAATTGTCTTGTTAGGGAGGTACGTTCCCCTTGTCTCTCCATATGTTGCGTCTCGGGAGTGGCCCTGTCTGCTCCCTCATTGTCTGTGCCAACACCCCTGGTACTGATGAGATCCCAACAAGCTGAGGGGTTAATACTTGCTTCCCCTGCCTATGTCTCACCCTGGGACACTCCCTTCTTTCAGAAATCCCTGCCGAGCTGCATCATGGAGCCTTGGCTCTTCTCCTGGACTCACTGAAGCAGGTGTAGTTCTTGGGTAATCAACTTAGCCTTGTGGCTGACCTGCTGCAGTCTGGAGTCCCTCAGTCTCAGCGTCCTCCTGGGTCCCAGGCCCAGCTACTCATGTTCTCTTTTCTGGGTCTTGATTGCCCCACATTTGTCCTCCAGTGCCTGAAGGCAAAAAGTGTTTGTCCTGTTGCCATATTTATGCTGGCTGTGGTGGGCTAATCATCCCGCCCCTCCCACAATGTGAATTACCTTCACTTGATGGGGAGCATTCTCCAGTCAACTGAGACTGAAACCCCCCCATAGTAACAGGACTCGCATCTGAGTCCCTGTTACAGTTCTCAGTCACAGATCTATCACAAATCCCTTTGAGGTTAAGATGGGAGTTAGACAAGCTGCATCATTGCTCCAACATTCTTCTCAATATTCCTTATTTCAACACTACAGCTGACCACCAACTAACTTCCAGTCAGGGTGGAGCTAAACTACTGAATGGTAAGCTGCTTAACCTCGGCTGACTTGGTCACATCCACGACCACCCCCTCAGACACCAAACTCCAGGATGCTAATGATGCTGTAGTCTGTGCTTACTTGGAAGTGGACCTTCAGGCAATCATAAACTTCTTTATTGAGGCATACAAGAAAATAGGACTGATGGTTAACATTCAGAAGACTAAAGTTCTCCATCAATGAGCTCTTAATGAACAGTCCCTAGCTCCAGGAATTCAGATTCATGGTGAGACTCTGGAGTTCACTGCGTATTTCCCATACCTCAGAAGCTGTCTCTTGCAGAAGGCTGACTTCAATGAAGAAATCCAATGTTGCCTCAAATCTTGCCTTTGGACACCTGAGGAAATCTGTGTTTGAAGACTGCAACATCAGATCTGAAACCACATGGACAACATACAGGAGATAGTGCAAGCCACTGAAGGGGTACCATTAACACTCCCTCCAGAAGATATTTCAAATCCAATGGGAAGACAGAGGCACCAACATTAGCATCCTGCCACAAGCAACTCCATGAGTGTTAAGACAATGAACATACAACATGAATTTTGCTGGGCTGGCCAGATGTCTAACTCCAAATTTCAGATGCAGGTTTTATTCTCCCAGCTCAGTCAAGGTATACACTGAACAGAAGGGCAGAGAAAGTGCTCTCAAGGCTAACTTGAAAAAATGCAACATCGACATCAATTTATGAGAGACTACTGCCCAGGACTGTTGCACATGGAGGAAGAGTCTGCCGCAAGGATCTTAGATCTTTGAAACCTTATGATAGCAACAGGAGATGGAAAAGTGGGAGCACTAGAAACAGCATACTGAATCAAGACCCTAGAACCAACCACCTTGCATGGAAATGTGTGCCTGAGTTGCAACAGAGCCTGTCAACCCCAGATTGGCCTCATCAGTCATCTTCTGACCCACAGATCATCCTTGACTGAGAAGGATTCCCAACACTTGGTAGTATAACAGACACTGATGATCTGTTTTGAATGTACAGTGAAACAGAAAAATGAGAACATGGCTCTGCTGTTTTATGGTAATGAAACCCTTGTGAAGTTATTTCTGAAAGAAGAAAAAAGCTGTCCTCTTTTTACTGTTTTCTTCACATATTGCCTTTACAGTGCTGCCTAAAATGTAGAGGAGACTTGGAAAACAGTGCTTATAAACAGAATGAGAGAAGATGATCTTAAGCCATTCCAGTGATAGATCTGAAGGACTTAAAAATGGGATTCAAGCAGAGTCAGTCAAAGTCATATTTTTTGGCCTTTCTATTTTTTGTTTAAAGTACATTTTTCCACATATATAAAGGCTAAAAGTAATGAAGCTAAAACAGCAATTAAACTATTTAGATCATCACAGGCCTTTTGATATGCATTCTATCCGTGAAGAATTGTTTTTCAAATACAGACCTGCATTCTCTAAGATTATGACCAGACTGTTTCCCTAAATAACATTATTTACACAAAATTAAACTTTTTATTTGCTTATATATGTCCTAAAACAAGCATAGTTTCTCAGAAAAAAAGAGGCTGTATGCTGTATATAGAAACGGTAATGATGGATGGCTGGAAAATATCCTGCAACAGACAACGACCATGTACTAGATTGTTTCTTAGGGACAACACAAGGTGCCTGTACACAAGCCAGGAATTTGTTCTAACATGCTGTAATTATAGCATGTCAGAGAAGACTCGATTAGTCTGTAATTACCATGCTTCAGCCAGCCTCTGAATTTTATGCATCAGCATCCCCTCACTTCAAAATGGTGGTGGGGGCACTTTAACTAAAGCTCGTTTGATAAGCCCTGGCTGGGTGAGCGGCCATAGGGCATAAGGGGGGGTGGCGTGTGTCCCCAAATTGGGGTAGAGCAGGCAGCAGAGTAGGGACTTTGGGTGGGGGGGGCCCTGCAGCCACCCTAACATTTGCAGTAGCCTCCCCATAGCCCCCATCACCTGCCCAGAGTGCAGCCCAATGAAGTCTCAGCCCTGCCTGCCATGTCCCAGAGGTGGAGGTGTGTGTGGGACAAAGCCAATGGTCATCTGGGAGGTGTAGGGAGGCTTGGGCAGCTCCCAATGATGCATGCCACTTGTCTGGAGGCAGTACAGTAGCTCCATCCTGGCTGGGCAAGTGGAAAGAGGGTGTAGCCCCCCACTCCCACACCTTCCACTGCCTGCCTGGAGTGCAGCCCGGTGCAGATCTGGAGGCACATGCCCTGACCTGCCCATTCTCTCCTGGATCGACAGCAGGAGCAGTGGCAAGAGCCACCAGACAAGCTGCTCCTGGACCACCGGCATGCAACAGTGGGAACCATCCCACCCCCTCCCCAGGCCCCCCACCCTGACTGGGCAGCTTTTGCCCCAGTCCCCATCCCAGCCCCAGCCCCCACCCCATCCTCAATCCCTCCCTCACTGCAGGGCTGTTGATCTGTCCCGCATAGCCCTTCCCTCCCCCATCATAACAAACTTACCAATTGGGGGCAGCTGTGTCAAGCATTGTAAAGGAACCAATCCCCCTTTTATAACATTGTTCCTATGGAAAAATTGGTTCTGAGTTATGGTTCTCTATTCCTTCAGTGTAATTAATGATATAAAGTCAGCCTCTAACCTTTTTCATTCCTGTTTGAGTGCCCGTTGCTATGAATTTGGGTAGTACCATGTTACACACTTGGACTAGCTGCTTTTGCATTACAGTAACTGAATATTGAAAACTGAATGCATCCCTCAATTTTAACATTATTGCATGAGAATCTGTACCCATGACACACAAGAGAAATAACATCCTCTTTTGGGTACAAGTATAAAAACCACTGTTATGTAGTAGATCAGGGTGGGCAATTATTTCGGGTGGAGGGCCACTTCCTGAGTTTTGGCAAGCCACATGACAGGCAGTCAGGGGCAGATGAATATTAATTTTCTAAAAATTTTTAGGGGCCCCATGGGCCGGGTAGAATGGCCTGGAGGGCCACACCTGGCCTGCGGGCTGCATTCTGCCTGCCCCTGTAGTAGATGGTAGTGAATGAAAACTTAACTGAAACCAAAATGAATAAAATAAAGTATTAAAAAAAGGTTCTTTTGTGTCTTCAAGCTACAGAGCTTTCTCCTTCTTAACTTTAGCCAGCTGCAAATTGTGCTATGAAAGTAGCATGTGATTTCCAAACTATGTATCTGATTTCTGCACTTTGAATACTTGACAAGGGTGGGAAATGTTTTTGTCTAAGAACCAGAGGTCTCCCATGTCTAGATAAATACTTGGGAGGGGAAGGGAAATTCCACACTGTAACTATTCCCCATTCCATGGAAAGCTAAGTTGCCAAGTAAGGTTAGCTTTGGAAGAAAAGCCTAAAAAACACAGAAATGGAATCAATAATCCTTCCTGATTGCAATGCCACATTAGCTACAATGTCTCAGATTTGTTACCTCAGAGACCTTATTCTATGGTGGGTTTTTTACTTTGTTCCTGTTTTGCTTTGTTTCCTTTTAAACACTCTTATCTCTTACTGGGAATGGTCAGTATTTGCAAAAGGGGCACATGATTTCGAGTGCTTCAGTTTCTGAATTTTCAACTGGAATCACTTTAAGAGGAACCCATTTTCCAGAGGTTGGCTTCTTTCTCCTTTGAAAAACTCAAATTTCTCTAAGGAGTCCCCCAAAAGCCTAGGTGCAAGGTGAAAGAGTCCAAGGAAGAGAGAAACCAGACCAGTGAAGAGTTAGATAGGCATGGAGGATAGAATGAAGATTGTCAATTTCAGGGTTATATATTTCTGCTACTGCATAAACAATGGAATGCACTTATTAGAGAGAACAGTGTCCTGTCATACACAATTATGCATGGTATACTATATTTCTGGTAAGAACTCTTCTCAGTTTAAACGTAGCATATGCAAAACTTTGAAGAATACACTCTAGGAAAATAAGGCACTCTGACAAACTGATGAAGCAGATTGTTCTGATACATATTTTCCATTTCTATAATTCAATCAACATTTATTGTCCATGAAGCAGAGGTGAGCAAAGTCCTCCTGCTTTAATGAATCAAGTTCTTCTTAGACAATAAAATAATAAAAGATTTTTGGGTTCTGTGCGTAAATCTTTAAGAATATTATGTATAAGTTGTTACGTTGGCCTTGAGATTGTAGGGGGGGAACAGCAGGACAACAGGCAGAACACTGGTTTCTGAATAAATACACTTTATCATTTTAGAAGCTTAACTCCTTGGTCTTTCCAGAACACCACACGGTACCAGAAGTGGGGTGCAAAACAGGACAAAAAAATGGATTATCTCAGAATTTCAGAAGAGTTAAAGCTATCTAGTAATGCAGCAGAAAATGGAAGAAAGCTAAGCAGAGCTTTACCATATATATGATGGTCAGTGGAGATACAGAGAAGGAAGAGTCACTCAAGGTATCTCTTTTATTTTAAAAATATAACAAGCTCAGAAGCTCTGTCTCTCTATAATAGCCTGAAATGGTCAGAAGTAGAACAGAAAAGCTATGGCAGTTATAAAAACGTCTGAGGAATATTGTATACCCAAACAAAATGAAACCTTTGAACAGTATAATTACTACATGAGACAGCAGAAAGAATGTGAGACAATAGAGTAGTTTGTCAAAGACCTCAGAATCCTGCCAGACATGCAACTTTGGAGACATAAAAGAGTCCATGATCAGAAACCAAATAGTATTGGTTATAATGGATACAATCCTCAGAAAAAGACCGCTAATGGATCCTGAGCTTAATTTGGAAAAGGTAGTTAGAGGGTGCCAAGCGGCTGAGATAACAAATACCAGACTGCAGAAGTCGGAGGAAAAAACAGAACAAGCTAAACAAGACAGGATTACAAGACTGCAGAAACCTAAAGCAACACACAAACAATACAGAAAGGAGGACCTCATTATTAAGCAGGCAAGTGGAGGCCAAAGAGAATTGGTTGAAGAAACAATGGTCAGCTGCAGATGCTGTGGGGGTTACCACAAACCCATGCAATGGTCTGCATTTGGTAAGTGTTGCAATAAGTGCAAAAGATTCAATCACTTTGCAAGAGTTTTCAGAAAGGAGCAGGATGCACTACACAAGAAACAGCAGGTGCATGCTCTATGCAATGAGGAAAAGGAAGAATTCCTCACTGGCACAATGCAAGGAGTTCATTCTTCTGAGGACTGTACAATCACACTGGAAAACAATGGACTAATGGTAACTTTTAAATTAGATACAGGGGCACAGGTCAATGTAAAACCAGAATGCATTATTTAAAGAATAAAAACTACATCTGTGTACTATGAAAATAAGATGATGAGACTTAGAGCATATAATGGGAACATGATTGCAACCAAGGGTGTGTGTCTACTGCATGTTAGACACAAAGGTAATATACTAAATAATTCAGTTTGTAACAGTCCTTAGGAAAGCTATTGCCAATTATTGGGTTGTGAATGTGTAAAACTCTAAGTCTGATTAAGAGAATGGATGCCATCGAGGGACTAGAAAGCAAGAACACAGAAGAAGAGTTGTATGATGTGTTTCAAGGCACAGAGAAACTGTCAACTGAATACAATATAGAATGCAATATAGAATTAAGAGAACCAATGTGGTTCCCATCTTTAAGAAGGGGAGGAAAGAGGACCCGGAGAACTACAGGCCTGTCAGTCTCACCTCAGTTCTGGGAAAGATCTTTGAGAAAA
>JAGPOW010001034.1:4989107-5036361 GCA_030014935.1 Caiman crocodilus
ATGATACTATGAACCAAATACTCCTACCATACATGCTCCAAGAAATGTTCCTCTTGTACTAAGGGAGAAACTAAAAAATTAATTAGATAGATTAGTTAACATGGACATAATAGAAAATGCAGAGCAAGCAACTGCTTGGGTTCATTCACTGGTCATAATAGAAAAAAAGATGGATCCTTGAGATTGTGTCTGGTTCAGAAGCTGGTACATCAGAAGGGAGAATTTTCCCTTTCCCACCAAGGAAGAGGTCTTTGGCAACATGGCAGAAGCTAAATATTTTTCCTACTTTGGAAGCCTCTTCTGGGTTTTGCCACATTCCCCTAGAAAAGAATATTACTAGATTATGTACCTTCAATATGCCCTTCAGAAGGTACTGCTTCTATAGGTTTCCTTTTGGACTGTGTTCTGTATCTGAAGTATTTTACAGAAAGGTGCAACAAATTGTTTAAGGTCTTGATGGAACTATGGTTTATATTGATAATGTATTCATTTGGGGAAATACTATGGAAGAACATGACTTGAGGCTAAGAAAGGCACTAGGAAAGAGGTTGCTGAGCAGGTTTGAAAATGAACAAACAAAAATGCAAATTCAAGGTCAGAGAAACAACTTGTCTGGAATAACAGCTCTCTGAAATAGGGGTGCAAATTGATCCTGTAAGGGTTAAAGCCATTATAAATCTGCCACTCCCTACAAATAAGGAAGGAGTACAAAGATTACTGGGAATGATCAATTTTTTTTAGGGAAATATCTACCTAACTTAGCAGAGCAGACCAAATACTTTAGATCACTCGTACAAAAGGACACTCAGTAGATATGAGAACACAAAGCTGAATTTAAAAACTTGAAGGAAAAAATAATGAAGACTCCAGTACTAAAATACTATGAACCTAAACGACCCATTAAATTGTCAACAGATGCTTCTAAAGTGACACAGGAGCAGCTTTGCAGGAGACCAGTATTATATACATCTAGGGCACTCTCTAGGTCAGAGTATCTATATGCAGAAATTGAGCAAGAAAGTTTAGTTCCAGCATATGGCTGTAAGAAATTCATATATTCATCTTTGAGAAGCCTGTAATAACTTAAACTGATCATAAACCTTTGGTAACTATAGCAAATAAAGGGTTATCAGACATACCACCCAGATTCCAGAGACTTTTCTTTCAACTGCAAATATATGATCTAAGCATACAGTACATGCTAGGAAAACATCTACTTCTTGCAGCTATGCTGTCCAGAGCATATGACACAATGGAAAAATGTCAGAATTCCAGACTCAGGCACAGAGCATGTTAATCTAATTAAAGGAGTGATTCCTGTCACAGATAAAATGTGGGCACTAATTGCAGAAGCTACTGCTTATCATACCTCTGGTGGTGAAATGCCCCATAGGCTCTAAGAGGGCTGGGAAGAACTGTGATAGCCCTCACAGGGAACAAGCAGGCTCCCCCCCGCCCCAGCCTGGGAAACTTACTTCCAGGAGCGCAGTCAGAGTTGGAGTCGTGGTCGCGCAAGCTGGCATTACGCTGGCTCTTTAAACAGCTGCTCCCTCAGCTGGGGGAGCAGCGGGCTAATTGCAGTGGCTGAAGACACCACCATGGGAGATTTAAAAACCCCACTGGAAGCTGGCAGGGGAGAAGGGAGACAGAGCCAGCCAGCAAGGACCCTGCCAGGCAGGCCGTGACTCTGGAGGCTGGCTGGAGCATTGTAGCTGGCACTGCACCCATGCCAGGAGCAAAAAGAAGCAGTGTCCTGCACTGGGCAGGGGAAGATTAGTCCCAGCTGCTTGGAATCAAAAGATTAGGGGGGTGTCTCTCTTACTCAAAGGGAGAAGGACACAAGACAATGGGAGCCCAGCCCTTTGGCACCAGGGACGGGGCTCCAGCCACCTTAACAACTAGGCAATTGACTGGTGCCAAAGCTGATGCCTGACCCCTTGGAAAAGGGGCTTACAGGGAATGGAGGAACAACGAAAACCAACCTCGAAGTGGTTGACGAGTGGACAGGGTGTAGGGGAGGTGGAGCCCCAGAAATATTGCATCACAAGTGTGAGTACTCCTGTCACTAGGACACCTGGGAAGAAGAACACCACTGAGCCCCTCCTTTTTTCTGTTAACATCGAGTCATGGCAGGAGAGTTGAAGGGCGCTCTGGTAAAGGGGGACGGTGCAGTACACACCACGCCCGCTAGAGATGTCACAATACCACATGGCAAAAGGTGATAACAGCTATTTGTGCTGGTTGGCCTGGAAAACATATACCTAGCCCCTACACACAGTTCAAGAAAGAGCTGTCATTATGGCATTCTGTTCAAAGGCTTACCACTTGTTATTCTGACAGTGCTGAAGAAAGACATGTTAAACAGAATACATGAGGTGCATCTAGGCATTGAAAAATGCAAAAGGGGAGCAAGGGGTGCTGTCTATTGGTTCAACATAAATAATAACATAGAAGATGCTGTAAAGGCATGTACAATGTACCTAAAGTACAGATCAGAGCAAAGAAAGGAGACCATAGCTCCGTGTTATCACGTGGCATTGAATTATTCATACATTCAGAAAAAAATATGCATTAGTGTTGGGTTATTGTTCTCACTATCCTGAAACTGCATTGTTCAAAACCATGTCAAAACTCGCATCAAATCGATTTTTGCTAGACATGGGATTCCACACACTGTGAGAACAGACAATAGACCTCAGTTCAAGTATCTTGATTTTAAAGAGTTTGCAAACAAATATAGGTTCTGTCACAACACCTCAAGTTATAAATACCTACAATCCAATGGTCTGGTGGAAAATGGAGTACAACTCCAAAAGAAACTGTTGAAAAAAGCTACAGATTCACACACTGATGTTTACCCATCACTTTCTGAATTACAGGGCAACACCTGTGAGTTATGGATTTGCCCCAACAGAAATGCTGTTTAACAGGAAACTCAAAAGTAGGCTGCCAAATCTCATGGATGATGCTCATCAGAATGAAAAGCAAGACATAAAAACATTTAAAAGATTCGACAGACTCAAACAAAAATGGCACTATAACAGGGGTTCCAGGAAGTTACCACAACTGCACAGTTACCAAAAAAGATATGGTGGTTATCTCAGATGGACAAATGTGGAAACAAAAAGCAGTAGTTTCCCATTAAGTAGCTCCCAGATCCTATCAAGTAGTCATACCAGAAAGGCCTGTGTTAAGAAGGAACCAATGACACTTGCATTAGAGAGCACTTATACATGTGATGGGGGTTTAGTCCTCAGGGTTTTATTCTATGCCTCCTAAATTGAAATGGTGGGTTTTTAATTGGAACCCACCATTTCAATTTCTGTCATGTTATGGTGAGGTGCCTGATCCTTTTTATTTTTTTCTGTTGTTGGAGCTGGAAGCTGCCCTGGCCATGGGTCAAGCTGGAGCACCCTGAGGTGTGGGGTGGGGGGGCCAGATTCTTTCCTCCAATGGAGTGCCCCCAACAAGGCCACATGGGCAGGCTACTAATGAGTTGGGTGCTGCCTCAGCTCAGAGGCAACACCCATCCTGATTCAAATGTTCCCCAAACCAGAACTGGGTCAGCACCCAGCCCACTAGCAGCCTGTCTGGGTGGCCCTGGTGGGTTCCTCCACTGCAGAGGGAAGGACCAGGGTCCCCTGCAGCTCAGGGATTGCTCAGCCCATCAGCAGCTTGATCTATGGCTGTGGGAGAGGTGGGAAGGTTCTGTCAGAAACAAAAAAAGATCAGGCCTATCATTACTTCTGCCTTGAGCAGGCTCCTGTGGCTGGCAGGACCCCTGGGGCTGCCCAGGAATGGGATCGCTTGCTCCTGGGGCAGTGTAGGAAGGAAATAGGAGGGCAGCAGGGTTTTCTGGCAGCTGGAGAAGGCAGCAGGGATGGTGCATGGGGTGCTGGAAGCCCAGGAGGACTGCTAGCTGACTGAGTGCTGCCCCAACTTGGAGGCACCTAATTCAATGCTTCCCCAAGCCTGCCAAGACTTCCAGTGCCCTGTGCACTGTCCCTGCTGCCTTCTCCAGCCACCAGCAAACTCAGCCACTCTCCTGCTGCCCTCCTGTGCTGCCCCAGGAGCAAGCCAGTCTATTCCTGGGTTCCCACATACCTCCCCGGGGGCAAGCTGACAGCTGAATCACTGCAATTTGCAACACTAAACATTGGGATGTAGTTTAGTTTGCAACAATGCAAAATTATTTAAACCCCCATAAAACTACTGTACATGTACAATGTGATGCTATTAAACCACCCAAAGTGACATTTTCATCATGGGGTCATGGTAATGTCATGGCATGTTTAAGTGCCCAGCAACAGGATCATGAAATTCAACAAAGGAAACAGAGCTAATATCAAAGCAACAAGAAATGACAGAGGAGATTGAAGATGACACAGAAGTAGAGACATCTGAACAAGGAAGCCAAACAAGAACTGAGCCACTAAGGATTGAGAATGCAGAGAAACTGAGATCACTTAAAGCTAAAAAAAACAACACAAACACTTACACAATCTTATTAAAATGTGCCTTAACTATGGGTTAAACTAAACTACCAATATTAGTGTTACCCGGAGTAAGTTACATGTAAAGGGGGAAATATGTGGATACCTTTAAGAGTGTTATGTTTAAATTGGTACATTGGCCCAAGGACTGGAGGAGGAAACAGCAGAACAAGACACAGAGTACTGCTCTGAATAAAAGCTTTATTGTTCTAGAAGCTTAATTCCTTGGTCTTTTGAGAACAACATGGGTTTACCACGGTGCAGGACCTCAACATTCATAGTATCTGATGTGTTTCCCTATTCTATTGAGTCATGATTTAATAAAGGATCTAATCTAGGAAATTAATTTTAAGTAACTAATTTTCTCATTGTTCTCCTGAGTGGTGCACATACTGAGGTAGCACGGGAGATGGAATTTTGAGGGTTGTGCAAAATTTTACAAGTAGGCATAAAAATCATAGATTAGGGATGCAATTTTAGCTATACAGACAATATGGTTCAGACACTGTTCTGTGACTCAGACATTGCTTAAATTCCTGAGTCCATCACAGACTTCATGAGTGACAATGAGGAAGCTTTAACCCTGCAATCTGGATGGAGAACTAATATTTGCTTTGTTTTTAAGGAAAGTTTGTGAGGCATTTTAGGAGACGGTATGTTTTCTCTTGCCTAGCATAATTGGACAATGATTGCTGCTGCTAACCCAGGGGTGGGAAATTATTTCAGTTGGAGGACCACTTAATAAGTTTTAGTGAGCTGCTGAGGGCCGCAAGGGTATACCTCTTGTCAAAGTGCTAAGCTCAGTCCCTTGACAGGTGCCGTGCCCCTGACCACCATCTTGGAACCAGTCGTCTCGCTCCCTAACCCCTGACCTTTACCACCAGAAGTCCCTCCTCTTGCCCTTGAAGTATTCTGGGAGGGTGTGGTCTTGGAGCTGGAAGTCCCACCCTGTCACACAGTCCATCACATAAGGCCTGTCCACCCAACACCAAACCCCGCCCCACTCACCTCCCATGCTGGTCCCAGAATTCCCTGCCCCCACCACATTGCTCCTGATATCTGAATGTCCACCCCGGACCGAGAAACACTGCACCTCCAGTGCATGCTTGTCCCTACGGCTCCAGAAGATCTGCCCCCGAGGCCACAAGGCATAGGCACAACGTATCAGGTAATGAGGGGTTATGACCCCTCTAACAAACTGCCCATTGCCCTCAACCAATTGGTGGAGATTTCAGGGGTGCTGAACCTCCCCAAGAATGGTGGCAAATCAGTTGAATTGATGGCTACACACAAAATCTTTCAAAAATTTTAATAAAAGTATAAATAAAAACAAATCATATACTGAAATTCAACATCTACTATAAAAGATTTTAATTTTATTTAAAAAATTACTTTTGTCCTGATTTATGGGTTTTTTTGAGTTGTGCATAACAGCTCAAAATAAAGGCTTGCTCTTGTATACTTTACACTGCCTGAAGTGTAGGTGCAGTATATTAGACCTCTGAAAACCTCTTTCAGTCGGTTACTCCATCCCCCTCTGAATTGTCCCTGCCAGTTGTCTCACCTTCCATAACTTGACTAGGGACCCTCCCTTCGGTAGAATGGGTTCTTGGTTACTCAGCCCTTGTCTGGATGGGGTCCCCTCAACCCCTGTCCAGGATTTGCTGTAGCTGTGCCTATTAGGTTTGAGTGTGGCACTGGCTCATAATTGTCAAGCTGGGTCATGCTGACACCTTCCTATTTTAGCCGGCCCCCTCTGGCAGGCCAGTTCTAGCCCACGGGCTGAATCTTGCCCACCCCTGAAGTAACCATTATTGTAAAACAAACAGTAATGAATCAAGTGTTTTGCCCTAGCTACTCAGAGCTACTTGTAATTTAGCATTGTAGGGCAAAAAACTACCTGGCTAACGTGACTAACTGCTGTGTTTGTGTTCTAACACTGACCACTTTTTTGCTTTCTGCTGATGGTGAATTTTACACTGTAATTATCAAGCCCTCCTTTACATGAGCTGCAGATTTCTCCCTTACTCATCACAGGCTGAGGCTGGCTTGGCAAATAACAAACAACACTGTGAATCTGGAGATCTCATGTGCTAGTTAACTATTAAAGTGCTAAGTATGTGGCAGCACAATTCACCCCAAAACCAGAAATCTCATTGTAGCAGAGTAAGGGAGAAGACAACTCTGCACCCCTCTCCTGTCCACAGCTGTTCTCCACCATGCAGAGGGGAACAGAGAGACTGCCAGCTGGCAGGTGGGAGAGAGAACCTGGCATGGAGGTGACAGTCAGCTGGTGAAGAACCCAGAAGATTGGCTGCCAGAAGTGCCAGGAGGGAGATAAAAAGCAGCTGCGGAGACTTGAAGCGGGAGGACAGAAAGAGAAAGTGAAGCTGTCACAGGCTGCAATACTCTCCGACAGGTGTAAGAAGAGGTAGTTTGTGGAGGGAGTGTAAGGGTGGGGGAGCTCCCAGCCATCGGGGACCTGCACAGATTCACAGGACACCCAAACCATTAAGTCTTGCCTCCCTATAAAGGGACAGGCCCTAATTCTGAACTGTGTTTTGAACTCTAACTACCATGAGGGTAAATCCTGCCTATAAGAGGATTACACGTCATTCGAAGTGAACTGCCTCCTGTTCTGTAAATTACAAACTCAACACCAAGTTATGGCCGGTGAGCAGATAGTAGAGGCAGTGAAGGGCACATTTCTCTGAAGCTGCCATACTCATTTTAAGCAGGAGACACATTTTACCATGTGACAAGTGTTGAAGTGAAGATGTTTTGATTTCCTGGCTTGGATCCTACAAACTCCTATTATGATTCTGAAGTGCTCCCCATTATTATGCCTCCTCTCCTTCAACTGTATTGAATCATGAGAGGCTTCTACCCCTTAAGAAGGGTTAAATAAACATAGCTTGTTGCACAACCCTACAAAGCTGTTCTTTAGTCAGGCCATTAAGATTATTGCAGGATAATGAAGGACTTCCATTCCCAACAAAGAATTGAATTTTGGGCCTTCAGGTATAGAAGGAATACATTGTTAAGATATACAGGAACAAGGACAGCCCTTGTCTACATCACTTACTAAGGTCCCCTAATCCTGACTTCTCCTTAGTTGTAGACCAGGGGTCAGCAACCCCTGGCACGTGTGCCGAGCATGGCATGCGAGTGTTGCAGCTCAGCACACCACTGCCGGGCTGGGTTCTAGGCAGCTACTGCCAGCCACAAAGCCCAGGCTGCTCCCAGCAGGCAGCTGGGCAGCTGCAAGCCCTGCCATGGTTGGCAGCAGTTACCTAGAGCCTGGGCTGACTGCAAACATCTACTCCAGGCTCCAGGATTAGCTCCATACTGGTGGGTGCACACGTGCCTCAGAGAGGACTTTGTCCAGTGGCCCAGAAGCCCAGCTCCATGTGCTCATGCATCTGGTGCTGTGTGTTTTTCTACCTCTGTCTGGTCCTGTGCATCCGTGTGCGGTTCTGGATGTGTGTGTGTTCTGGATATATCTGTTCTGGGTGTTTTCTGGTTTTCGGTGTTTGTGCCCGTGGTTCTCTGTGTGTGTTTGGATGTGTCTGGTTCTCTCTCTCTCTCCTCTTTCTCTTATTTGTCTCTTTTTTCTCTCTCATTGCAACAAGCTCAACAAAAAAGGAATACACAACAACGGCAACGTTTATGATGATTAAATATACTAATATTCAGTGCATCCTGCCATACAACACCCCCGCCCCCCCGGCTGCTCCATATTATTTTTCTGGCATGCCTGCACTCTGACACCTTCCAAGGTTAACATTGTGGTTTTTTTCCCACACTCAGGACAAAAAACCTTGCCTACCCTTGCTGTAGACTACATGCACAGGTAGTGACAGGTATCCAATCTTTTGTTGTGATTATAGGGAGACTCTCAGGTGACCCTGAACTCAGCTGGACGATTCATGGGATGCAAGTACTTGGCCACTGTGACTCAGTTCCATTTAACCTTGTTTTTTTTTTCCTTAAACCCAAACTCCAATTCTGGCAGAATTTCAAGTGTCAGAACAAACAAACATGCCCCCTGCCCCCTCACCCCCACTCTCAGAAGCTCCCAAAAGGTTTTTGGATTCCTCTGCAACCCATAAAGTTAAGGTTTCATGCAACTTGGCTCCACTGTGTCCTGTTACTTGTCCAAATTACATCCTCTGCCAATTTTTCCACTTGCAGACTTTCTGTAGCTCATAGTGGAAAGTCAGTGTTTAATGAATGAAAAACTTTCAGCAGCTGGACTTTTCTCAAAAACCACACTTTTAATATGGGCATGGTTTAATGAATGGAGTCTGATTACTTCATAGAACCTCCCTGACTTTTAATCCTAGTTGTACACTGGTAATTTGTTTTCAGCAGTTTTTAATTAGTTTTAGATGTAAAAATATTCAAGAAAAGCCCCCTTGAGAGAGCAAAGCCATGTTCCAAATTTGCTACAGGAAATCTTTGAGATACTAGTTCTTATAAAGCCATACTTCCTAAAAGTCAGGAGATGGCTCAGAAACAAAACCTAGCTCCAAACTCTGAATTCTGAGACTTCAGACTCTAAATGCCAGTCCCACAAGTGGCTTTTATGTCTATGTAATGGACTGAATCAAATCTCTGGATCCTAAGTTTTTAGAGATAAATTCAAAATTATTTTCAGAGGTTTGGAGATGGATAATAAGATGTATCATTTTCCTGTTCTGTATGCACATATGATCTGTTATGTAACAGTAGTGAAGAATCCTCAAGTTTAATCTTCTTGCTTTGAGTGGTTTTGACCAGTTGCCATATCAAGCAGAGTTGTATGCAGAGTTTCAGTAATTTTGGTAAGACTCCACTTTTCATTCAAGCTCCTACCTTCTCTTGGGTCACCATATCCACTTGGTAGTTCACTCAGTTTGTCAGCAAGCTTGATGTTCTCCTCCATTATAACTTCCTAAAAGAACTTTTAGACTCTAGACTCAAACACTGTTTTTTCTAGCAATGTATGTCTATCTCTTGCCCCCTTTCACTGTAGCAGCTTTTACCCAGAACCTTTCCCAGGTTCCCTATCTATATGATTTCCTGCAATCCATTTAAAGAAATAGTATCCTCCTCACATAGCTTGGTTTATTTCAAAATTTTGAATAATTGGGATTCGATTCTTCTAAATGTAGTTTCATTTTCTTTTTTATGGGTTTTTCCCTTCCCTCATTTTTGGAATAGGATAGGAAAGTTCAACCTGTCAAGCAATCTACTTAGCTGAACATTATGTGGTACTTTATTACTCAGTAAGTTTCACTATTAGTTCAAATTAATTTTTAGGGTGTGATTTTCAAAAAACATGAGGAGGCTAATCTTTGTAGAAAGACAGAGAGTTAGTTTAATTTCCTTTAGGGCTTTTGAAATCACAACCTCAATGATTTTGTAATTGTAAAAATAAGATTATTAAAAGTACCCAGGAGACTGAGGGGCATAAATGTTATGGTTTTGCAATTGAACTGTATTCATTCTTGAACGTTTTACTCAAGGCAAACAAACAGATGTTTCATGACCTGAACTGTCAGATACTGAAAGCCCTAACAGCTATGTGATACTAGTACTTTTTAATAACAAAAAACTAACCTAACTTGGTTGGCAGCATAATTAAAGCCTAAAGTTACATGAGCAGTTTATCAAGGAACTGTATGAGGATTAGGTACATCCGTTCAGATCTACATCCATTAATTCTCCTTTGATTTCCTGCTAGTCATAGCATGCAGTAAAACAACTTGGAAAACATCAAAAAGATTATAAAGAATGTTTAAACAGTTACAAAGATCTGTACTGATAAATCAGACTCAATACTGAGGGCTTCATTTTTACCCTCATGATAACCATGACACACGAGTAGCTGCCATTGATCAATGAGTGAGTTAGGAACCGTCTAAAAGAAGGTTTGTAGAATCAGGCCCTTAGGCCCAGATTCTCAAAAATATTTAGGAATCTACTTAATATTAAGCTGCCCAAATCCCATCGATTTCATTGGGACTCAGATACCTAAATATCTTGATGGTATTTTGGACTAGCACAGTTGTTTGCTGAGTATTTATTAGCAATGGGCACAGGTTCTCCAGGTGCAGAGTGGAGTTGGAATGAGAGAGCACATCCCAGGATGTCAATCATACACGTACAGCTTCTCCGAATGATAAGACCATGGATACCCAAAATATATACCTACATGCCTTTTTCCAGTAGAACAATTATTTTATATTTTTTCTCTGTATTTGGCACTCCATATTATACAGGAAAAATAAGCTTATCTTTATTTTTCACTCATCTGTGCATTAAATATATTCACTTAAATGATCAAGAGCCTAACTATCATCTCTGTGTAACATGCTTAGGGGCCAGTGCCTAATGCAGTCCTTGGAGCAAGAGCCGCTTTAAAACCTGTCATGTTGAGCCTTGTCAAACTGAGATCTGAAGTACATGGAACAGAGCATAGGCTTTGTCCCTGCAATGGCCATTACCGACTTTCCATTCCTCTTTGGTGTCTGTTTTTTCTGATAGGCAATCTCTTTCATAGTGTATCATTCCCCAGAGGTCCTATTGGAAATAGGCTCCTCTAGAGAATTTGCAAAGAGGGAATTTGCAAACAGGATGTACTTAGTGTCACAGCATGGCCCTGAATAAGCTCTTTACTGTACACGTTCGTGAGAACTCGGCAGAGTCACTCAAAACAGCTTTTCATGACCTTTTATGACCCTCTTTCTAACCAGTATTTTATATTAGGAATACAGACTTGCCCATGACCACCAGTTATAACAGATAAAGATAAAAACCTGTTAGTCATCTCGGAGCTCATAAGCCTCTCTTGAGAACTGCAGTGCAAACACTGCATGAAAACCCATATCATGTCAACAAGATACCCTATGGATTTTGGATGTTTTTTAAAAAGCATCCTGGAGTCAGTCTTATATACTTGCATGATAGACATTCTTGGCACTAACTGATGAGCCATTAGTCAGAAGTATAAAGCTGCTATTTTGCTTTTGGTCTGAAAAGTATAAAGTAGCAACTTTCTCTCTAGTCTGAAATTGGCTACAGGTGTTCATCTTTCTTAAGTCAGCTGGATTTCATTTGATTGTTCTTCACAGCAGAGGCATTTTCATTACAGTTGTGCCTAGAAGCCAAATCAGAGTGTGAAACCCCATGGTGCTCCGGGCACTGTGCAAACAGAGCATGAAATCTAAACAGGCAGCAAAACAGAAACAGAAGCAATGTGAACTGACTTGCCCAAGAGCACACGGCTACTCAGTGGCAGAGCCAGGAATTCCATTGCCTTAGCCGCACTTCTTCCAGCTCTTCAGTGTGACTTTGGCCCCTCTTGGGGTCAGTCTTGCAGTGAAATCCCAGCCCCCAAGGTATTTTCAGTGCTGTTGCATTGATTTAGTGCCTTCCTAGGCCCCCTATCTATAGTGGAAGAGCCTCCTTGCTGTACCGGTATAAGGGCTGCCACAGCAAGGAGATGAAGCTCTCTCATTCCACTCAGGAGCCAAGGAGTTTTAGATAAGAGAATAAGGGAGATGGAAAAGTTTAGGAAGGAAGAAACTAAGTGGCTCTGCTCCCTCTTCTCTTTTGAAAATTAGGGTAATTAGTAGGCCTGTGTGAGTCGGCAGCGATTCAATCCGGCTGCTGTGGATGGCCACAATCTGATCTGGAGCTCCGGACAGGGTTTCCACCTCAGTCTGGCCAAAGCCGCTCTGAAGCTCCAGAGCAGTCTTGGAGATCTGGCCATAGGGTATAATGCGGGGGGGGAAAATCAATGAAATAGCTATAATTTTGTTGTCTTATGTCTGATTTGGATGAAACTTGCAGGGTTGGTAGCCTCTGATGAGAGCATGAAACATGCCAAGTTTCAAGAGGATCAGTGCAGGGAGTTGGGAGGAACTGTACCCCAAATTCTTGAAAGCCAAACTCATGTCATGGCTGTGTGTTACACCACAGGGCAGTGAAAACTGCAGGGCTGGTAGCTTTTACTGAGGCCACAAAGCCTGCCAAGCTTCAAGGAGATTGGTTCAGGGGCTTGGGGGGAACTGCTCCTCAAGCTGCAGACAAGCAAAACTTGTGACATGGATGACACTGCGTGCGTTAATGCGCAGCAGGGTGACAGCTGCAGGGATGGTGGCCCCTGTTGTGACACCTGCCAGCTGTTGAAGAGATCGGTGTAGGGGGCCCTGCACCCCTAGCTGCCGACAGACAAAACTCCTGCCAAGACTATGTCTCTCTTGGGGCAGTGGATTGTTTGTACTGATTCTTTCCTCTCTTTAGCCTGGTTTTGTAGGTGCTAATCGATGCTCGTTAAGTCCTTATGTAGTAGCTAGGTCCCGGAGTGAATCATGATTGATTGATTGCTAAGCGGCTGTGCTCACAGTTACCAGCCAGGCCTGCAGTAGTGTCTCCCCTCCCTGCCCCAAGACCAACACAGTCAGGCCCACAGCACCCACGGCCCCAATTTTGTCTGTCAGCAGCTTGAGGGGCAGCTCCCGCAAACCCCTGCACCGATCTTCTTGAAACTTGGCACCCTTTGAGGCCTCAGCAAGAACTACTAGCCCTGCAGTTTTGACCCTGCTGTGTTGTAACACATAGACGTGAGATGCATTTTGCTTTCAAGAATTTGGGGTGCTGATCCCCCCAAGCCCCTGTGCATATCTTCTTGAAACTTGGCCGACTTCATCCTCTCTGCAGATTATAACACCTCTGAAAATTCCATCCAAATCAGACAAAAAAACAACAAAGTTATAGATATTTTATTGTTTCCCCATTATACCCTATGGCCAGATCTCCAAGGCAGCTCTGAAGCTCTTTGGGAACTCTGAACTGCTCCAGGAAGCCAAACAAGGCTAGCGCTTTGACCCAGATGCACTGCTTTGGATCCTGAAGCGTCCAAAGCTTTTCCAGATCCAAAGCTCTGTGCGAAGCCTTGCACTGCCCTAGTAATCAGCTCTTCTTCCCCGTCCTGCCATGCAGCACAGAAGACAACTCTTATAACTGATGATCCCTGGGCTTAGTAGAAGGGGGATAAAAAGCCCGTAGACCTTTTTGAGGAGAAGTGCACAGAAGGGCAATGGGAAAAAGTAGGGGTACTCATGTTTCATTGATAGGTTGGGGAACAGGCAGTTGTGGGTTGGGGACACAGAATTATTTAATTTTCATGGAATCATAGAAAATTAGGGTTGGAAGGGACCTCAGGAGTTCATCAAGTCCAACCCGCTGCTCAAAGCAGAAGCATCCCAGCCAAGGCTGTCTACCTGGGTCTTAAAAACTTCCAAAGATGGAGATTTCATAGCCTGTCTGGGTAACCTGTTCCAGTACTTTACTACCCTCCTAAAAGGGAAGTGTTTCTTAATATCTAACCTAAATGTCCTTTGCTGCAACTTGAGATCCACTGCTCCTTATTCTGTCATCTGCTACCACCAAGGACAGTCTAGCTCCATCCTCTGTGGAACCTCCCTTTAGGTAGTTGAAGGCTGCTATTAAATCCCCCTTCAGCCTTCTCTTCTCCAGACTAAATAAGCCCAGTTGTTTCAGCCTCTCTTCAGAAGTCATATGCTCCAACCCCGAACCATTTTTGTTGCGCTCCACTGGACTCTCTCCAATCTGTCCACATCCTGTCTGTAGAGGGGTGGGGGTGGAATGGAAACGGGTCACATCTGGAGTAGTGTTCAGTGCTGAATAGAGGAGAATAATAACTTCCGTCAATTTCCTGGCAACACTCTTCCTAATGCAACCCAGTATGCTGTTAGCCTCCTTCACAACAAAGGCATGCTGTTGTCTCAGGTTCAGCTTATTGTCTACCATAACTCCCAGGGCCTTTTCTGCAGAGCTAGTGCTTAGTCAGTTGGTCCCCAGCCTGTATCAGTGCATGGGATTCATAGATGCTAGGGTCAGAAGGGACCTCAAAGGATCATGGAGTCTGACCCCCTGCCAGAGGCAGGAAAAAGTGTTGGGGTCAGGTGACCCCCAGCCAGGTGCTTGTCCAATCTCTTCTTGAAGACCCCCAAGTAGCAGGGAGCACCACATCCCTTGGAAGCCCATTCCAGATTCTGACAACTTTAACCATGAAGAAATTCTTTCAAGTGAACAACCTAAATCTACTGTCTATGCACGTGTGGCCATTGTTTCTGGTTATGCCAAAGGGTACTCTGGTAAACAGAGGATCTTCTATTCCCTGCTGCCCCCCCCCGGTGAATTTGTATCCTGCCACAAGATACCCACTCAGCCTTCTCTTGCGGAGGCTGAAAAGGTCCAGGTTCCTTAACCTTTCCTTCCCTGCAGGCCTCTAACCACATGAGCAGCCCTCCTCTGGGCACTTTCAAAGTTGTCCATATTCTTCTTCAATTGCAGCACCCAGAACTGGATGCAGTACTCCAGCAGCAGCCTGACCAGTGCCAGGATGGTCATTGACCAGGAACTGACAGAACAATTACCAGGGTGGTCAAAGTGCAGCACTTTGAATTTGTTCTTATTAAACCTTATGGAATTTCTTCTGATCTAATCCTCCAACTCATCCTCCAATTTCTGGGGAGAAGCTGGAAGCTAAAAGCCATGAAGAGCTCTTGTACAGTTCTGTGTAATTTGATGTCAGCTGGGTCCTCCCATGAGAATTGTTGCAGCCTGGACCTAATCATCATATACATTGCAGAGAGTTGGCAGAATGGCTTGCTAGGCACACCCTATGATTGGGAGTTCAAAACCAGCAGGAAACAGACCAGAACCCATATAATCCCTTACAAAAAAAGAAAAAAAACACCCTTATGATTTCTTGGCCAATATGATTCAGGAATTTGGACCTCTGGGCATTAGATCACATGGTTTCTCCTCATCTAATTTCAGTGGAACCTATGTTGCAGAGAGAGGAATTACATTGGCAAAAAACCCCCTGTATATTTTCGTTCTCCTTGTACACCACTTTTCCCCCTTCTTTTAAGAAACACGTACTGGGTACTAAGTACAAGTAGGGAAGGGCTTTAAAATGATTTTTTGATGACACAGCCTGTGGGGGGGGGGGGAAAACAGCTCCCAGCTTTTGATAGCAGTTAATAAAGTATTTCAGTGTATTCCTAGAATTTCTGGACTGGCTGCTGCATAAATGGGGTTCTGGCCTATTTCCTTTATGATGCTGTTGTCTACACTGGGTATCAGTATCAACTGAGAGTCTATGCTGATAGTCATGAACTGGGGTGGAGACATGGGACAGATCAACAGGACACGTGTTATTATTCAAGCCTAGTTGTTTAGCAAAAGCTGTATTAAAATTTAACTGTTAACTTGTGCCTCGCTTTTTTGATAAGAGACTTTGTTTCCCAGACTTTTTCCTTGAGGACAGGTAACCTGTTGAACTGATGAGCTGCCCTTACACCAGATAGACTATTAGGTACTGCCTTTACAGGCTGCCTAGATTTCTTCCGCAGTACATGCAGCCTTCATCTGAAGGATGGGTTCTGCTAAAGAGCAGCCTTACAGAATCATTTCCAAAGAGCCTGCTCCTGCTTGCATTAAATTGAATGAAAGGTTTGGCTTCAGCAGAAAGAGGATTGGGTCCCATTGCTTACTGAACATTTTGTAAATAAATGACAAAAGGCATGTACTCACATTATTTGTCTATTTGTTGGTGTAGCAATACATAGGTTCAGCACTTAGCAAGAGTTATTTTTCACAGATAGTTCAGCTTTAAGACTTTTCAAGGTTGTGTGGCTTTAGAAGAGAAAACTCACAAGTGACTCTGCCTCATTTGCTACCAGCTCTTCCCTCTTATGTGAAAACTCAAGATCTACCCAGGCTACTTCAGTATAAAGTAGACTAGGAAGCCTGAAGGAAGAGCTGCTACAGAAGCAAGTACTTCCATGTCTAATCTCACATAAGCATCTTCACTTCAGTACTTATCTTAGGGAATGACAAGTCTGTAGAAATTTGATAGGCCAAACTCTTAGCTGATATATAGTGACATCACTCCTGCTCCAATGCACTAATTTACTTCAACAGAGATCTGATTCACAAGACATTTGCTGTATAGAAGCATCCCCAAAATGAAAAATGAAAGAAAATGTGTTGGCCCAGATTCATTTAGGCAACAAGGAGATATTTGTGGGTTTTAAGTTTTATTGAGTAAAGGTTATCCTGTGTCTACTAACATAATAAATTTAAGTAACAATTCTTTTAAAAAAATCACATAGCTCTGAAGTAAGTTTCTATCTTCATTACACATGTATAACAACTGGAACAAACAGCGCTCTGGTCTTGGATTTGATGCTGCAGGTGCTAAAACCACAGAAGTACTGCTTAATGATAAAAAATAGTCTCGCTATAGTTACCATATTTCTACACTTACTTAGAAGTCATATATAATTATAAAGACACAGGATTTTGCGATGCTGAATTTCTATATTTGGAGTAAAAAGCAATTACTGGTAGAATGATTCTTTACACTTTGAAAGTAGATAAAGATTAGAAGCTCTGCTATTTGTCAAATATTGACAAGGCAGATTAACTAGCATTTGTCCTTTTCAGAAATGCAGCCATCAACATCCCCCTCCCTTCTCTGCAAAATTGGCCTTATTTCAGTGAAAAAGCAAGGCACAGAACCCGATCCACAGCTACTGGAATTAATGCATCTCTCCAATAACTTCTATGGGCTTCACGTCCTCAAAGAGCCTTGAAAAACTAAAAATGCAAAACAGATTCAGCACCATGTCAGACAAAGGAAAGTATGTTGCCAAAGTAGATATCAGGTAGTGCCAAACATCTGCTGCTAGAATCCTCCAAACAAAGCTCTATTCATTCAGAGAGTAGAATCAAATATTTATAACATACACAGTCACAGAGCACCTCTGATTCACACCTTCTGATTATCATTTGCTTAGGTATTTCCCTGTTTAGCTTCAACTAAAGGCAGCAAGAAAAAATTTAAGACTCTTCTCCCAAGCCACTAGCTCAATAAATTCTTTAAGATACTTTTGTTTTCAGAAACCCATTAATAACATTCAGATTTGTGCATCTCGGATTTGTTAATGGAGGTGACTGAGTAGATCTAGCAAATGTTCAGCCAAAACAGTTTTATTATAGTACTCCTAATTTACGTCCCAGAGATGCAAGAACAAAAGACATTTGAATACAGCCTTGAATACCTAAACAGCATGTACAACACTGAATAATTTTTTCAACATATTTAAGAGGCAATAAGGGATATGAACCTATTCTGGATACACGGCAGCTTGCTGTTGATTATTTAGGTTGTACCACATATGGGTAAAATATTACGTTTATACACAAAACAATCATATATGGATTTTTCAACTATAAACTCAACAGAGGTTGGTATAGAGAGAAAAATGCATTCAAATACTACTGCTTGCTCATTTTATTCTTATGGACTTTTTTCTTAAAAAAAGTTTTTCATTGATACAAATGATAATTAGAGCATGTAACATTTGCATAGTAGAAATGAAAGTTAGATTGTATAGTTATCTGTGGAAGTTTGTTTACTTCAGTGGGATTACATAGCTATACAAAAAAGTAGAATATGGCCTCTAAAATTAAGAGATGGAAGAGTCCTATAACACAGCTGTAACCCTCCATTCGGCCCCTGCCCCCGTCTCTGGGCAACTGCTCGCCTGGTCTCATCTGCCATGTCTTTGATGTTAATTAATTAATTGATGTTAATTAGCAGGAGGCTGCCATTGTATGGCCCTGTTGCTAGGGGGTGCTATCTGCAGCTCCTTCCTCCCTAATACTGCAGCCCAAGCCTCGCAGATATCAACCTGGCCTTCATGAGTGTTACCACACCCTTTTTTGGGCTCCCTGTGCCCCCCTTGGGACTCTTATTAATGCTGACCCCTCTCCGGGGCTCACAGTGCCCACACTGGGCTTCCTATTCCTTGCCCCTCTTGGGCTCCTTAAGATGCTGCCCCCAGTTTGGCCTCATCACATCCACCTTGGACCCCTTACTAGCGCTGCCCCTTCTCTGGGGCTCACTGTGCCCACACTAGGCTCCTCCTAATAACACTGCCCCCTTTCTGGGGCTCACTGTGCCCTGGCTGAGCTCCCTAATAAGGCTGCCCTCTCTCTCTGGGGCTTGCTGTACCCTCACTGGGCTTCCAGAATAATGCTGCCCCCTCTCCGGGACTCACTGTGCCCACACTGGGCTCCCTAATAATGCTGCCCCCTCTCTCTGGGGCCCACTGTGCTGGGACTCCAAATGCCCTTTTCTTGATAGGGGTGTGGAGCCCTAGTGCCCAGGAGGCTGCAATTCAGCACCAGTGGGGGCACAGCTTGCGGGGTACATGGACCCCAGTGGGCCCTTATGAGGCCTCCTCCAGCCCCTACTAGCCTCACCCAAACCACCAGTGTCATAGATAACAACAAAGCAAACTCCAGCCTCTTGGCTATAACTGAAATCACAAGCCACCTGGCTGTAACAACAACAAAATACAAGCCCTTTGGCTATGCCTAAACAGAAGCCCACCAGCCCAAACATCATTCAGCCTTACCAATGACCCTTCAACCCTCAGCTGCAGCCCCTACATCAGGTTTCTGCTCTCTCCCAGGGAAGAGAGCTCCTTTCCCTTTGGTAGCTGGCTTTATAAGAGCCAGGCCCTGCCCCTTAGGGTCAGCTGACTTCATTGGTTGTCTTGGTAACCTGCAGCTGTGCTGCCTAATCACTGCTAGGGCTCCCTCTCTGGCAGTTCTTCTCCTATTCAGGCACAGGGCACTGGGATGCTCTGTGACAACAGCCTTGTTAAAAAGTTTTCTACAGTGTATTTCACGTACCTTTCTTTCAGGAGGTACTCCACAGACTAAGAATCCTCATTTTTATAAAGTATTTCCCAATGGCTAATATAAAATTCATATTCCTTTATTTTCTCTCCTTACACATGATTATCCTCTTCTGGCATTAAACTACTAAATAATTCCTTCCCCTCCTTCCAATTTACAGCCATCACATTTTTGTAGATGTTGGTATCACTGGCCATGCTCTACATTCTATAATTTCTTTTCTTCTTTCCAGTCCTCTAATTACTGTTCTTAGTCTCTGATACTTTGCATACATTACCTTCTGGTAATAATGTGCCTCCTGTGATCACTTCTTTCTAGAGCTTTATGGAAAGGACTATCTCCATTTTTTGCATTGATGCTGTGTCTCAACTTCCATAGCCATAAATTGCCTTGACTTTTCTGCTTGCCACACTGTATTACAAACTCATATATAAATTTGCTATCCTCTATCATTTTTAGGCCTCTCCACACTATCACTCTCTGTTCGTCTTCATTTCATGGAATATCTATCTGTGTTTCCAGTAGGGGTGTGTGAAACGGGCTGCATTCAATTCAGATTCAGCCCAAACTGGGGACAGTTGATTTGGATCACTGTCACCGATTCAATTCGGCCAAATCCATATCTAAAGATTTGATGCAGATTCAGAGAGAATCAGTGATTTGGCCATAGACACATCTTTAAATGTTTTTTCTACTTGCCTCTAAATACCAGGCACAGCTCATGAACATTGCAATGCTGGGGCAGATGGAGCGTCCCACAAGAGAACGGGGGAAGGGGAGGGGGGGCACACCCTCATGCTCGGTGCCTACCCTGGAAGTGCTCCTGGTCCACTTCAGGGTCCACAGCCAAGAGCACTGGGGACTACCCCTCCCCCCCCCGCTCCCTCCCAGCTTGGCGATTGACTGCAGGGGGGCCCTGGGTATCCCCTCCCAGGAGGCACCAGTCACCAAGCTGGAGGGGTACCTATACTTATGAGTTATTTCTCTGTCCTTAGTAGTGCTCCAATTTGGCATCATGTACACATTCATACACCACTAACCTCCTTCCAGATCATTACTGGAATGAAATAGTGTGAGTGTTGCTGTATCCTCACTAGACACTTCCCTCAGTTGCTATTTTGCACCATCCTTAGTTTCCTTTTCTTCTGCCAATTCATGGTCCATGGCATGCTGCTTATATTCAAGCTATTTTAAAAATAATTTTTAGAGTAACATTTCATGAAAAATGATATCAAGACTCATTAAATCAAGTTTCTCTCTCATAAAATAATTTTGTGAAAGCAGCAAGTGAGTCTGTATGACATGATTTGTTCTTTTCTCCAGTGACATATTTCAGGGAATTGGGTAATTTTATGGGCCTCAGTCTGTTATTTGGGAAAATAAATTGAACTAGCACTTTCTAACAATTCTGTGATCAGGTCCTTTTTTCCTGGTGTGGCCCTGCTGTTGTTTTTTGAGATGTTGGCCTCTGGAGAGCTTGAGAGTGGTGATGAGGAGGATTACCATGGATGGTGCAGTCTCACTCAGTTCCAGATCAGGAGTAAGTGATTGGGCCTTATTTTTTGGTGGCAATTTTGAGAGCAACATGGAGCCAGGATGGCCATACCGGAGGCAGAACTGGCTTGGCGTAGTTTTCTTGTGGTTTTCCCTTTTGCCTCCCTGAATAGACCCATGCAATCTTACCCATGTCATTTTTGCTTTTAACAGCACTTTGATTTTTTTTTTTTTTTTTTTATAGGGAGAAATAAACATTCTGCTTTTTCTCTGTGGTTCTTTATCATCACCAGGGGATCCTGGTTGTCACTGATAAAAATATCCCCAATTTTTAAATTAAAACAGTAACCCAAAATCCATATTTTTCCATGATTAAAATGAAACAGGATATATATCTCCTATAGCTGAATCACCGAAACAGCGTTGAAACTGATTCAGCTGGATCAAAATGGAACAGTGATCTGACACCGAAACAAAGCACTGTCCCTCCGAAATAGCCCAATATCAAAACATAGCCATTTTGGTGGAGTTATGTGTACACACACACACACACACACAGAGTGTTTCATTTTAATCCTGGAAAAATGTGGATTTTGGGTTACTTTAATTTGAAAATTGGGGATTTTTTTTTTTTTTTTAAATCAGAGAAAAATCAAGATCCCTGCTTATCACGACCCTGCTTCTGTAGGCATGGAAGCCTTTGCTGTTAATATACAAAGGAGCCACTGTGGGGTAAGAAGAGATCTTTGGGTATGAGGTTACAGTTTCTGCTGTAGGAGTGAAGGGGAACTCAAAAATGGCTGAACCTGCTTTGTCCAGCTGCAATTCATCCCAACAAGTCAGTTCCACCTCTCCTGCCAGCTTTTGCACTTGCCTGCTTAAACATTTGCTTGTTGGTACCTCAGCTTTCTATTTATTGTGGGAAGGAACCACACTCCTCACCTGCATCTGGCCTTCCCAGTCTTGTTTGGACAGATGTTGGAAAGTTCAAACAACTTGCTGTGAGCCTTCCCTAGTGTGCTGATGTACAAACCTTCTTTCAATCATTCTAGAGCTTGAATTTAGAGTTGCTAAATAGGAACTGCCAGGGTCATTGAATTGTGGTGTTGTAAGACATGGATTTGTATTTCTGCAACTCATCCCTGATAAACTCATTTATGGCCCACAGTGTAAGAAAAGCAAGACCATTAAAAGTCTGGACATAGCTGGTTATAAAAGCTGTTGGACTGTAATATTTTACTAAAGTAAGGAAAGTTGTAATTGAACAGGAATAAATTAATCCTGGAGCAGCAATGCATACAAATTCCATAATTGGCTCAAAGAAAAAAAAAAAGATTACATATAAAAGCAGTCTAATATTCCTGCTTTATCTTTATTGTTATATTTAAACAAGGTGACACTGAAGAGAAGACCCCTAGATAATGAAGGCAAAGTGATCAGAGGATGTGTTTTCTTGTATGATGCTTCTACTAGCTGAGTTCACAATGTAACACCCAGCTGATACAAGACTTTCAGGCATCAAAATTTATTTTTGTATTTTGGGTAAAAATGTAATGATAATGATCCTGAGGATAATGAAAGGCAAATGATTATGATATCTATGATATGGAAAGGTAATTTGTTTCAAGCCCTGCCCCAAGACTTTTCTATCTAACTTTTCATTTTTCCTTAGTCTCCCAGACCAACTTAACAGTTTTATTACTAAGAATTGCAAGGTCCTGTTTTGTTTTGTTTTTTTTACCTGTACTACTAAACCTGTACTTGCTAAACTTACTGAGACTTTACCTCCTTCATTTCTGCTAGCACATCTCCCAAAACACACACTCAGCATGGCTTTTCTTTATATAGTGAGCAACTGAAATCACCAACATCATTCTTTGAGAAAGAGACTGGAGAGCTATACCCTCATTCTCCCCTTTCCTTGATGTGATTTTTGTATGGCATATGCTAGTACTCACAACTCCATGTAGAGTAGAATTACACTTAACAATGTCTGCTGTACAGGCTCTAACTTCTGTACTTCTCATGTGACATTTCAACTGCAAAATTCAGTGGCACAATGCATCTTTATCTGAAGCCATGCAACAAACAACAAATGGCAGTTGAATGTAACATGTCATTATCATACCTCATTCTTTCCATTCCTATTTCATAGCTATTGCCATGTATCCTTAGTTCTTTTCATGTACTGCATCCTACAAAATGGAATTCAATATGGGTTTCTCTCATGATAAAAGGCATTTCTTTCCTCATCCATTTTTGCATTCACCAGTGTCTAGATCCCCTCACAGAGTGCAGGTCCTTTCATTAACCTGTACTCCTTTCTCTCACTTACAGAAAGGATTGGCACAAGTGACAGAAATTAAAGAACTTGATGCACATTAATCTTTGTTAAGGGTCAAATCTGCAAGTCTTTTCCTGTGTGTGTAAAAATCTCATTTGGTTTGCTTCTAGCTCTTCATTGTTACTTGTAGTATAGTAATTAATTATTTCCTTATTCCTCATTATACTGAAAACTGTACTTGTACAGAGCAAATAACTCATCAGGACTCTGTTTCTGTACCTACAAGGTGCTCATTTTTCTATAATGGCCTTTTTAATTTCACTGACAACTGACATGTTGATATTGTTAAGGTTAGTAACCCACTGATAAAAACCAGAAAACACTTTTAGTATCCAACAGTCTGCAGTTATGGCTGCTCTGAAGCGTGATAAGAATATTTCATGCCTGAATGTGAGCACAGCACTTTCCCAAATAACCCAAGCCATCCTATTTCTAGCATGGTGATTTCTTGATGATTATTGGGCTTGCCTTCATGCCAGATTTGTCTTAATGCTGTGTATTAGGTTTGTATTTATGCTGACTTGTTTTTCTTTTTACAATTTTAATGGTATATATTGTGTGTCTTGTATGCTGTGTAGATGCCTTTGATCTGCCTCTTAGAAATGATTCAATCAATACAATTAGTAAGCAAGCTAATGGAAAAAAGATGTTTGTGAGTTTGTCTGGGACACAGTAGGCTGGAAAGGATTCTCTGCAATAAAATATATTCTGATGAGCTGACACAGGATTGTGAAAAGGCAAATTACTAGACAGTGACCAATTTTAAGCAAAAAGGTATAGAGTACATTTACATTGTTTTCTTGTATTGCATTATGAACAACAATGATGTGAAGAAAAATGCACTGTATTCAAAAGCTTGTCAAAGTCTATCGCAACCATGCAGTTGGTCCAATAAAAGATATCACCCACGGAAATCCTTGCCTCTTGTAATATTAAGTTCATTTAATCACCATCAACTACACCAATATGGAAAACACAGTGTGCAGCTACACAAAATGTTTACTATGGTGCTGGCTAATTGGCTCTGCAGTAAAGTCTCAGCATGTGCAGCCCTATTACGTGACAGGAAATTAACAAACTCTGACAGGTTACAGGAACTCTGACACAAGTACTATCCTTGGCAGCACTATTTAGTGTGCAGCAATGCAGGTATACATGCTGATGGGGCCAGCTGGGGCATGAGAGTGCTTCAGTGTATAGGCTGCCTGCTGGCTAGCTCTGCACTTCTGCACTGAAGCACCCTCATGTTCCATCCAGTCCCTCCACAGCACATAGAGCTGGGTAGGGCAATCAATTAGTTACCTCAGGTGCCTGTACATGAATGCACAGAGCCTGAAAAACAAGCAGGAATAATTGGAAGACCTTGTACAGTCTTGGAATTATGATGCGATTGGAACAGAGACTTGATGGGCTCTCTCACATGATTGGAGCACTGCCACTGATTGGTATAAACTGTTCAGGAAGGACAGGCAGGGGAGAAGAGGCAGTGGAGTTGTGTTTTATGTAAAAGAGCTGTATGATTGCTCAGAAGTCCAGTACGAAACTGGAGATAGGCCCATTGAAAGTCTCTGGGTTAGGATCAAAGGGGAGAACAACAAGGATGATGTCATGATGGGGGTCTGTTATAGACATTCAGACCAGGAGGAACTGGTGCATAAGGCTCTCTTCAAACAGCTAGCACCAGTTTTCTGATCGCAGGCTCTGGTTCTCATGTGGAACTTCAATCACCCTAACATCTGCTGGGAGGGCAATACAGCAGTGCACAAGCAATCCAGGAAGTTTTTTTGAGTGTTGGGGACAACTATGTGTTGGAGCAGCCAACTAGGGGCCATGCTCTTCTTGACCTGCTGCTGACAAACAGGGAAGAATTGGTGGGGAATGTAGTAGTGGATGGCAACTCAGGCAGCAGTGACCATGAGATGATTGAGTTCAGGATCTTGAGGAAAGGAAGGAAGGAGAGCAGCAGAGTAAGGACCCTGGACTTCAGAAAAGCTGACTTTGTCTTGCTCAGGGAACTCATTAACAGGATCCCCTGGGAGGCCAGTTGAAGGGGGAAAGAAGAGTCCAGGAGAGCTGACTTTAAAGAAACCTTACTGAGGGTGCAGGAACAAACCATCTCGATGTTTGTTGGGAGTAATAAATACACAGAAAGGTAAGACTACAGTTCAGAGAGACTTTAACAAATTGGAGAACTGGACCAAAAAGAAATCTCATGAGGTTCAATAATGATAAGTGAGAAGTCCTGCACTTAGGGCAGAACAAATCTATGCAACAATACAGACTTGGAAGTGACTGGCTAAGCAGTAGCTTTGCAGAAGAGGACCTGGGGGATTTACAGTGGACAGTAAGCTGAATATGCACCAAAAATGTGCCCTTGTTATGAAGAAGGCTAATGGCATACTGGGCTGTATTGGTAGATGTGTTGCTAGCAGATCAAGGGTACAGATTATTCCCCTCTATTCAGCACTGAAACTCACATCTGGAGTACTCTGTTCAGTTTTGGGCCCCCCACTACAGAAAGGAGGTGGACAAATTGGAGAGTCCAGCAAAACACAACAGAAATGGTTAGGGGGCTAGGGCACATGACTTGTGAGGAGAGGCTGAGGAAACTGGGCTTATTTTGTCTGGAGAAGAGAAGATGGAGGGGGGCGGGATTTAATAGCAGCCTTCAACTACCTGAAGGAGGGTTCCAAAGAGGCTGGAGCTAGGCTGTTCACAGTGTTGGCAGATGATGGAACAAGGAGCAATGGGGGTCTCAAGGTGCAACAAAGGAAGTTTAGGTTGGATATTAGGAAAAACTCTCTCATTAGGAGGGTAGTAAAAGCAGTAGAACAGGTTACCCAGGGAGGCTGTGGGAGGTCAAGACCAGGCTAGACAAAGCCTTGACTGGGATGATCTAGTTGGGGATGCTCCTGCTTTGAGCAAGGGGTTAGATTAGATTAGATGAACTCTTAAGGTCCCTTCTAATTCTAATTTTCCATGATTCTATTGCTATGTGGTACAAGGGAGTACAATACAGAGATACCCTGAGTGATCTCTGTTTCCAATAAATTAATAACTGGAAGCTGTATATCTGTACTCCTATGGCACTGCGCTCTGCCGAGATGCTTTTGTTTCTGGAACTTGGATGTGCAGAGAGAGCTAGTAGGGCTGTCCAAAGCAGCTATGTTTCAATTTGGTTTCAGATTCAGCCATTACAGCAGGACAATGATTCCTTTCAGAGTTTTGGATCACTGTTCCATTTTGATTTGGCCAAATCTGTTTCAGAGTTTTGACACTTTTTCAGTGATTTGGCCATAGGATAATGGGGAAACCACTTGAATGCATATAAATTTGTAATTTCCTGCCTGATTCAGATGCAAATTGCAGGGGGAATAGCGCCTCCCAAGGGCATAAAGCTTGCCAAGTTTCAAGGAAATAGGTGCAGGGGTTTCTGTGAAACTGCACCTCAAACTGTTCAAAGCAAAACTCATATCACTCACTGGCAGTGGCAGCATGCTGTCATCCCGCATGCAGATCTGGGGGCCTGCACCCCCTGGAAGAGCTGTGGGGCCATGCCAGACTCCTCCAGGGGGAGAGGGGTTATGGGCCTCTGGCTCTGTGCACAGGATGAGAGCAGGCCACCGCTGTCAGCTGGGACCAGCACTTGGCACAATCTGTGCTGAGCACTGGGAAGACTGGTGCTACCACTGGCCCCAGCCAGCAATGGCAGCATGCTGTCATCCTGCATGCATATATGAGGACCTGCACCCCCCAGGAGGGCTGCACAGCTGTGCCAGACTCCTCCTGGGGTGGGGCATGGGCCCCCAGATCTGTGCATGGGATGACAGCAGGCTGCCACTGCTGGCTGGGGACAACATTAGCACTGGGTTCTTTCCAGCACTCGCCGTGGGCCGTGATGCTGGTGTTGGCCCGAGCCAGCAGCAGCAGCATGCTGTCATCTTGCATGCAAATCTGGGGACCTGCAAGCCCTGTACCCCTCCTGGGGAGTTGTCAGACTCCTCCTGGGGGGTGAAGGCCTCTGGATCTGTGTGCAAGAAAGTGACAGCAGGCTGCCATTCCTCCCCCAGAGCACTGAGATTGGAAGGAACCCCAGGGACAGATCAGGGACACTGATCAGCTATACGTGTCAATATCAGCACAGTCCTTCCTCCCCTCTTCCTCCTCTCTCTTCTTAGTTTCTGCTTTCCTGCAAGCCTGGCTCTGAAACTCCAAAATGTTTTGGATGGTTTCATTGTTTCAGAGATTTTTCAGAGCCTTCCATTTCATTTCAGATTCGGTGTTTTGGGCACTGAAATGGGCCGAAACACCTCCAAAATGAAATGGCTGCCGAAGTTTTGCAGAACCCTAATAGCTAGATGTAGCTGCACAAGACTACTTTGTGTAGCAGAGGCATGCCCAATGTCTCCTTTGGTCTTCCACAAAACATGAAATGGGAACTTATTCATGTGGCTAAATCCATCTCTATGTGGCCAGAATAGCCTCTAGGGGGAGTTGGGCTAAACCTAGATCTCAGCCTGTCCCATTAACTCTGAAAACCTGGACCATGTCCTGGGATCACTGTGTAGCAAAACTTGTCTCCTTCCTCCCTTGTGTGCGTATCATAAAGGAACCTCAACTGTAGTGTGGAAATAATCCCTGCCACCCAGGGCAATTATACTCTTCAAAGGACTTTGTAAGTATTAAGTAATTAATTAATAGATTAATTGTCAGATTAATTATAACCATCATATAATACAGCACTGTATGAAGAGAAATGTAAAGCTTTATTTGCCATCCAGGCCCTAAATATATTATAATAATGTAATTCAAATCTCAGATGCCAAGAAGCTGGACAACATTGTGTTATATAGAAAATGTTAATAAGAGCATAATTGTTTTAGCAGAAACATTAATGCTAAATATTTTTCCTATTTAGTACTGTTGCCCTTGTCCTGCACTGTAATAAAACTCGACATATTAAGTGCACAACTGGCATGATGATAGCTGGGCAAGAGGGGGGAAAAACTCCCAGGTTTGGTGTGGGGGAGGAGAAAGGTGAAGTTAGACCTTTGTTTTCCCCCACAATTACTCATAGGAATACAGGCCTGGAAGAGACCTCCTGCATCACAGGGCATGTCCGCACTGCAGTGGCAAAGCTCAGTCTTACGGCAAGGGAATACACTCTATTTAACTGCATCTTCTCCAAGCACATCAACACTAAAGATGAGATGGTGAGGACATCACTTGGGAGTGCCTCCAGTACTGCAGCCAACACAATCACATAATACAAGCACTTTCCTAAACTATTCCCACTATTTCCATGGGAAAGTCTTGGTGTTTGGATTTGACAGCGAGTAAAAATCTTAGAATCAAAGATGTCTAACAGCCTGCACTGCTGCAATTATGCCATAGTCAACAAATGCTGAGGAATTCAGGAATTCCAAGCAGAAACCTGTATCACATCATGTGATGAGAGTTTAAATATAAGTGAGCTCCCTATTCCTGGTTTAAGAATTCAAACTATAATACCGTAGTATGGATTATAAAAAGCCATTAGAACAAAATCAACTAATGGAATGGTAGTGAAGTAATTGACCTTTTGTGACACTTTTATATAAAACACCATATTATATTTATATTGCTTTCATGTCCATAACAATGCACATCCAAATAAAAGATACACAATATGTTTATGCAATATGTTGGGTTATACTATACCCATATCTTCTCTGTGTCTAGATATGAAAAACTGTATTTGGGGAGGAGAGAGCTACCAATTGTGTGTTTTGCTAAGTGTCTCAAGGTGTCAGAGAGAGTCCTAAGAGCCTAACCACCAACACATTAAGGAAAGAAGCACCTTGCAGAATTAGGTTGTTGGTTTGTAGTTATTTCAAACTGAATTATTCTTTAACTGCTAATTAAGCTTCTGAAAATGAAGACTGCTGACAAAAAGTTGAATAAACTACTCAGTCCCTTGATATTACTCAAAGTGATAGAGGATCAGCCTTCAGGATTGAAAATAGTAGTTCCTAATTAGAGGAACTCACCTCAGATGTTGTTGCAAAGGATGAGCCACAGATGTCAGAGATGTCCCAAGATGAAGATAAGTAATCCGTTCAGGCACTCACTGCTGTTCCTTGGAGGCAAAAGGAAGGGGAAATATGTGACTGTAGCTTAAAGAAACAGATGCATAGACTTGGCATTTGCTCTCTGCAATTCCTGGGTGCACTTGGAATTCTCAGGATTTAACAGGCAATTTCTATTTGTATTGCACCTTGGATAAAAGTGATACTACCTCATAGTTCATACTTGTTGGTGAGCAGTTTCTTCAAGGAGGGTGCAATTGCAACTGTTAGGTCATAAGCTTTGCTGAATACCAGACAGCTGACAAATTATACCAAGTGCAATTAAATTACAGGTTTTATTTTGAGACAATTAGCTACCCACCAATGTTCAGGAATTCCCAGGCAAAATATTCCAACACTTTGTGTTGTGCAGATAGAGGAAAAGCAAAACAACTCTAAAGCTTGTTTGTGGCTTTTCTCATTTTCATCATGTCAATACCTATTCAAGGGCTTTCTCTTGTTTCACTGATTCAGCCAAGGGAACTTGCATTTAATCTTAGCAGTGAATAGTACATAGCTTAAGCCGGTTCTATGTATGAACCTGCTTGGGGAAATTTTCTCCTTTCCTTATCCTTCAGAGGAAGATGTTGACCCCATTTTTCCAAGAGCCACAAAACCAACACCTCCTTGTGTAACTATTTGGATCAGGGGATAGATGCATTGCTGAGCCTGAACTCAATCTGTTAGAAAGTGCCGTGTTGTATCTTGTTTGCATTTGGATTAATTTTGCCTCAGTTGCTGGATAGATCTGAGGATAGATCTCAGTTTAGTCTGAGAAGGAATTGAAGACCAGGAAAATAAATAGCATCAATCTAACTGAAAGATTTAGGGGAAATACCCAACTACAGAGAATAAGAACTAGACTGTACGCATATGGCAAGACTGAAGTCAACCAGCAAGGTCTGTGTTACAAAAAGCACAATGTGACAGGGGGCCTCCTCGGGGCCGCTCTCCATGGCCTGCCCACCTGTCCTTGGGCCAACCATCCGCCTATTCTCGCCTGCCACAACTTGGTCTTAATTGGTTCATTTAGATCTTCCATAAGCGGGAGGCTGCCCATTTGTGCCCCGATGCCAGGGGTGCTATCTGCAGCTCCTTCCATCCCCCAAACCGCAGCCCAAGCCTCACAGATGGCATCTCAATGTTCTAATCACCAGCACCCATACCAGGCCCACTGTCATCCTTCCAGGACCTGTTCATAATCCATTCAATCAGGCGGCCTCTCCACCGTCATCCGGGCTACCTAGCCCCCCCACAAACCCATCTTCCCCTCTCAGGTGCGGTCCCTCCCGGACCTTCGGCAACTTGCCCTGGCCCACCTCCAAGCCATTCGGGACCCCAGGCCTCCAGTTCTGGGCATCCCTCGTGGTGGGCTCCCTGGCCCTTCTGACCCCTCTCTGGGTCCTGGCCCCAACTTGGGCCAGTTGAGGGTACTTGCCTGGTCTGAGTGAGGGGCTAGAGACCCAACCCTTCTCAGGTCCCCTCTGAACCCTCCAAACACTCTCAGGGTAACCCACCCAGCAGTGGGGGCAAAGCGGTAAGGCACCCCGATTCACCTTCCACCGGGGTGGTAACTGGCCTGACATTTCCTGGGGGCGCCCACGCCACTGGGAGCCCCACCAGGCCACCCACTCCCAGCAGGGTGCCATTTTTAGGTCATGACCAGGACCAGGAGCCTCCTTCCATCTCCTTACAGCTTCCCCCATACCTCCGGTGTTCTTCCTAGCAGCTCTCTGGCCAGACAATACTGCTGTATGCCCTCCAACAGCCAAACTACCTGAATTTATATAGGCCTCAAAATGGCTGCTCTCATGAGGCACCTGGAGGCTGCCAGCTCCAGGGCCTTAAAGTGGCAGGCACATCAAGTGCCCTGCCACACACAACATAACAATTTTTAACTTAAGGTTCTACAGAAACTTATAAATTAAACTTACAAAGTTCCAGCAAGTTAAATGAAAGAAACACTTGTTTATAAAATCCCCTTCTAAGGGCAAGATGACTTTGGACTAAAACCTGTAGTTGCTCTTAAAACTGGAAACAGCTATAGTTACTTAGCTCCACCCCTTTTCCAGTTTTAGCCAATCAGACCCTTCCACATAGCCAAAAATGGAGTCAAACAGTCAGCAGTGAGCATTGTTTCTGGGGAAAAAAGGCCATTAAATGATGCGGCTTTTAAAATAAGATGAAGATGAAGGTGAAAGATAGGAGAAATGAACTTGAAGTTTAATTCTTCATTTTTATTTTCCTGTGATATGTTTTGTATAAATGTTTAATGTTTCAATACACACAATACCTAATTATCACCAGGGATCCAGGTTTTTCATTTCCCATGGAAAAACAGAGTATACCATGGATTTTACTTTTTAGTGGATGCAGACATGGATTTTTCATTTTTACTAGAGAAGTCCGTGAATTTTGCAATTTTGGGACAAGCCTTCTGTAGTCAGCAGAGTTCCAGCCTGCAGGAGGAGGATGGTCGGGCAGGGGGCACCATGTGCATGTATAGGCAGCCTGAAGAGCAGCTCCTGCAGGTAAGGGTGGGTGTGGGGAATTGCGCCCCAATAAGAAGGGAGGGAGGGAGTTGGGCAGGGCTGGGACTGGGGTTGCTGCCCAGCTGGGTGGTGTGTGGGGCTTGGGGTTGTACTGCATGGCTGCAGAGCCCCAGTGGGGAGTAGGACGCAGCTGTGGGAAGCTCATCCAGGGGGCAGGGTTGGCTCCCTGCCACTGCATGCACTCCCAGAAGGCAGGGATGACCTGTGCCTCCAAGATATATGCAGGGGGTAGGACACACTGTGGGCTTGGGTGGGAGTATGGAGTCAGCTCTATGTCACTATATGCACTCCAAGGGATAGGGGGGATCCGTGCCCCCAAGATCTGTGCATGGGGAAGGGGTGGGAGAGGGCATTGGCTGCAGGCTTGGGCTCCTGCCCGGCTACCCTCCCCCGGGGCCTCTGCAGCCCAGCAGGCACGACCCAGCATGGTAGGGAACAGCTGAGATGTGTGGAGAAGCTGCTTGTTGCTGCGAGTTCAGTGCTGCCCTGGTGACGTGTCCCCTGCACGTGTGGCAGCTTTGATTGGCACAACCCTGCACCACTGCCTTCACTCCAGCTGCACGCTAAAGGGGCGCATCACCAGGACAGTGCAGAGCTCACAGCAACAAACAGCTTCTCTGCGCAGACCTGCTGTTCCCTGCTGCACCAGGTCATGCCCATTGGGCTGTGGAGGCCCTGGGAGAGGGCAGCAGGGTGGAAGCCTGAGCCCGCAGCCTGTGCCTGCCCCCACCCCCACCCCATGCACAGATCTGGGGGGCACAGGTCCCTGCTGACCCCCAGGAGTGCATGAAGCTCCAGAGAGCTGCTCCCCCTCCCCACAAGCCAACAGTGCTTAGCCCACTCTGTCTTTGCCCCCCCCACAGATCTGGTTGGTGTGGGTTCCCCCTGCCTGCTGGGGAGTGGGTGTTCAGGTGGGGAACTGGCCTCCCCCACCCAAGCCAGCAGCAGGCAGCAAGGGGTCTCCACTTTGTGCTGCTGCCTCCTGCTGGGAGCAGGAAGCAATGGACCTGGGTCCCTGGCCCCATAGCCCTGGCAGCTTGGGACCCCCTTCGGCAGGGCTGTAGCGGGGCAGAGGGGTTGTGAGAGGGGGAGTGGGAGGGACCAGCAGGATTGGGGGGCTATGGGGGCCTTTAATTTAACCCCAAAATCTGTGATTAATCAGAGACTTTGTGATTTTTTTTTTTAGTCAGGGAAAACCAGGATCCCTGATCATCACTCCTCATAGTCTCTCTTTATTGATCACAAATTTCAAGTTGCACAAGTCACAAACAGCAAGTGTAGACTACTAGGAGCAGGGATTATTTCTTTCATTGTTGCTAGGGTTTTACTACCTAAATCTCTATGGGACAGATCCAACTTCATCCATTGTGCACTTATGTAGCCCTTAATCATATGAGGCCCATTCAAATTTAATTCTGCTTCCCAGATGCTTAAGTGGCATGTAGTAGGTAGGCGAACTCCTCCTCTACCCATCAAAGAGCTCTTCTCTGTGGTTTTTCTCTACTAAAGTTTCAACAGTTCATAAGGAATCTCTGTGCTCTTCCAAGTAGATTAGATGGCTAGTGGCACAGGGCATCTACACATGACAATGGAGGGAATTGCTGTGCTTCCAGCAGTCCCCTGCATCTCGTGTATCAGCGTCTCATGTATCAGCATCCCCCACTTAAAAATGGTGGTGGAGGTGCTTGAACTAAAGCTCATTGAATCCTAACATTTTTAAGCATGGGACACAGATACAAGAGATCTGGTCTCAGAGCCACTCTAATTAAAGTGCTCCCCCCCAGCACATGTAAAAATGCCCACACAGATTTCACATCCAATTCTAAACTTTAATATCTAGGACTGGTTGACTGTATATGCTCAGAAGCAATCTAATCTACCAGTCCAACTACTAATCAAGTGAAGTAAAGGAGGAAGAGCAGGGCAGGTAGATAAAGAAGGCAGCTTACCTCCCTTTTATCTTAGCATGTAGTAGTTAGGACACTTGTCTTGCAACAGGGCATACAGGTTCTCCCATTTCCCAGCAAAGTGCCCTAACCACTAGACCATGGGCCAATGAGAGTACTTCTCAGCCTGCCTGTGGAAGCCAAGACACTGGATAGCTAGGAGGAAAAAGCTTTGTGGTTGCAGAAGGAAAACAAGCAAGATGGAGCCCTACTTTTTGGCCAACTGAGGAGAGAACTGCCCAAAAAGATAGGAGCCATTGGGCCCCTGCTTCCAATGATACTTATCCACTTTGCCTTGAATAAACAGCACTGGAGCACAACAAGATGGGTGGAAAGTGAACATTACAGGATTTTGTTATTTTTTCTGAGAGTTGTTACCACAGAGTGAAAACTTACTTTGGAAGTGAGTAAGCAGGACCATACTTATGCCTATCTATTCTTATATGTTTATTTAGACCACTGGTGCTCAACCTATGACCCAAGGGCTAGATCCAGCCCATGCAGCGGTGGCCTGCAGGGCTCCCAACAAGCCTGGAAATGTAAGGGGAGCAGTGGTAGTTAACACTGCTGCCAAATTTCCAAGCCCCATGGGCCAGATGACATGACACTGTGCTGGATCAGACCAGCACACAGGGTCAGGGTAGTATGCAGGACCAGGGTCAGGGGGAAAGGCTTGATCTGGTACACTTAGGGCAGGGCCTCATCCAGCATGCACAGCTCCTAGTTCTGGCCTGTGGACCAATCCTGTTCACTGGAACTAGCTTGTGGACTGCCCCTGCACCACTCATCTGGCTCACAGGGCTGAAAAGGTGGTTACCACTGATTTAGAGTACAATCTTCTTGCTAGTTGGAAAAGAAAAAAAGAAAGAAAGAAAAGACTATTTTTTACTTTTTAAAGACTGTTATATAGTTTAAAAAAATAAATGGTGAAAAGTGCAAAGGTTTGTGGCCCTCCCAAGGGCCAAGCATGAAACACTTGTTAGTGACAAAAATGAAACATGTTACCAGAAAGTGAAACCCCCTCCCCCATGCCCTTCATGGGGTTACTCATGTAGCACAAGCTTTCCATCTTCCACTTTCCATTGTGGCCCCCTTGATGGCCCAGCACAACACAAAGTGGTCAATGTTTTGTTGCAGGGCGAAGTGTCAAAATTCAAATGTAACATGGGCACTGACCAAGAAATAGAAGAGTTGGAGGGCATCATTGGAGCTTCTGCAAGCTGATTTCTGTGGCTTTTCAGAACTGCCATTTTGACCTGACCAAACAGGCAAATCACGTTCCCCTTGGCCCTTCTTACAGGATAGAGAAGATGTACATGGCATCAGAGAAATCCAAGGAAGGAAGGAAGACAGAAATTAGTAGATAAATGATACTCCTAATTTATAGAACAAGACAAAATCGAAAAGCTGGAATAGAGAGGCCAGCAGGGTAAAGAGTCAGAAAGAGATATGGAAAGGTTACATTTCTCACACTTAGTGATAGCATGTACCACAAAACACTCCTTCTGGCTGTCAAGCCCTCACTCTCTAAGTGTTGCAAACTGTGCTGTTGTTAAAACAGATCTGTTGTCCTTCAGAGCTCAAAGGAGTATACTTATCTCTCCTCTCTGCCTACTTGAAATATTATCTACATCATTTACTCTCTTCTTCAAACTCCCTCCTTGATCCTTAATGAGCTCTGCACATGTAGATTTTTCTTGACTCTTCCAGCAATCTGAAAAGGGCCAACAGAGAGTTTCCTTCTCATCGTCTCTTTCCTGTCCTGCTGGGTATGAGTTACTGCCTACCTTTTTATGATTCTGTTCTGTTCCTCCTGGGTGCTATTTTAAGCCACTTACAACTGCCTGATGCCCAACATCAAGCAGTAGGCCTGTGCAAAGCAGCTAGTATTCAATTCAGATTTTGCCGATTTGGGGGACAGTGATTCGAATTACTGACCCAAATTGACTCATCTGAATCACCCAGGCCCACTCTCCCAGCCCCAGCAATGGCTGCCCCGCTTGCCCCAGCTTCCGGCACTTTGAAAAAAGCCCTGCCCTGGCTCACCAGGTGCTGCTGAGTGGTGGTGGTGGTGGTGGGGCAATCCTGATGCCCTCCAACCCCCCTTGCTCTCCCAGACCCACCTCATAGCTGCTCCACCCAAACTAGCTCTAGCCCTTTAAGAAAAAGAAAACCAACCCCCCCCCAGAATCACCAGTTCTTGCTGGGTTGAGGGTGATCCCTACTGCCCCATGCCATGTGGGTGGGGCTCTCCATGAGCCCCCTGAAGCCCAGAGGCTGCTGCTGGAGCTGGTGAGTCCCAGGGTTTTTCTTGGGTTTTTTTTTTCTTAAAGGGATGGAGCTGGGCCGGGTGAGGCTCGGGGGCGGGGAGGATTGTGGCAGAGCCCCCCATGCAGCGGGGGGCAGCGGGGGGCAGCAGGGATTGCCTCCCCACCCAGCAGCACCCAGTGAATGGGGCTTTTTTTTTTTAAAGCACCAGGACCTCGGGTGGGCGGGGCAGCAGGCTGGGGGAGCGGGCAGGGGTCCCCCAATGGTCTCCAGCCTCCTCACCCCCTACTTACCAGCTCCAAGTCCGACTGCATCTCCCTGCTGCAGTGGGTGGGGACTGCCTGAATTAAAGGTCTCCGAATCTTTTCCGAAGATTCAGAGAACTTCAAATCAATCTGGACCTTTTAATTGGCCCCCTGATTTGATTCAGGTTTGGAGATTCAGCCACTGAATCGAATCAGAACCTGAACTTTCACACAGCCCTACTAAGCAGGGCAAAGAACTTCAGAAGAGGATGCAGGAGAAGGATGGATGGAAACAGAAGACAGGGCTGAATCCTCAGGACAAGGCCAGTGTCTTCCATTTTGGAAAACATGCCAAAAATGGACAAAGATTCTTAGCAGAGAAGAACTTCCAGGGCAACCAAACTTAAACATGGTATTGGAACACTCATAGGCATCCTGCCTTTCTTGGTGGCCTGTTGAATGCTCATCTTGTTAAAGACTAATGAGAAGAAGCACTAACTTTCATCCACAACACAGGGCAAGAGAAGGCACACAGCAATTAAGTAGGGTGCTTTAGGAAAAGGAAAGAAAAGTCTTGATAAGATATCAAAAAATGGACAAGTTTGATAGCTCCATTTTAATTCCAGGTACAAGTAGACTGAACATCCTGTTAAAAAGTCATTGTGTATTTTGCTTCCATCACATTACTCTTTCAACTTATCTTTCTACATTGATGACATGCAGAATTATACCATGTCATTTCACATTGCTTTAAAATTACATCATCTCACGTTTTTCAGCAGTAAAATGATAAAATGTGACATGAGATAATCTGTTACAGTAGTTAGTCTATTTGATCTAAATATTTAGGGACCTGAGCACCTTGTTCAGCTGTCTCTCAGTCCTTTCTCACTGAATGTGATGGCAGTTGTATTAGGACACCAAAGTGGGAGGAAAGAATGAATGATAATCTCAAGTGGCTTGTTTACTACCAACCTTATTTCTGTTAACTTAACAACCTTCTTAATTCTTACTTGTGTCTCTGGAACATCCCTTTTTGCCATAATGTCATTTAATGCCATTAAGCTTGGATAGTCATTTGCAGAGTCTTGAATAAGCTGAAGGAGTAACAATGACTTTTAATAAAGCTGTTCAGCTCAGTTTTTTAATTTCCTCCCTTATTCCATCAACTTTCTCAAGGGTATAGAAAGCATCAGTTTGCATTTCCAGCCAAGAATTCTTTGTGAGGGGACGGACAAGACTTATCGAACAGAGGCAGAACTTCATTAGCCAGAGCCTTTTTTGTGACATGAGTATCACCATTATACTCACTGTACTGAAGTTTGAAGTACTTTAGTTGTGGAACCAAAGGCTTCCTTATAAAACACAAATGTAAGAAACACCCAATGTTATAGTCTAGTGTCCATCCTAGACAATATTATTAATACCAGAACATCATTTTCTCTGCCCTGAGCACCATTTTTACATATGGTTTGAGCTGAATTCGAAGTATAATTAAGAGATACGTGAACCTGGCATCCATCTATAACAAATAGCATGCATATAGTCCTTCACATTCTAAAGAATTGTAGAAAAGTTACATATACACAGGGACCTACCAAATTTGCAATTTTGTGGATTTTGCGAAATCCAGCATTGCCCGTGAAATCTGGGCAGTGCCTGCTAAATCTGCAGAAAAATTAATAACTTCCAGAAAAGAAAATACTGGCTCCTCAGAGGGAGTCAGCAGTTCTCAGCACGCAGTAGTAGCCTGGTGAGGCAAGGAAGCTGCGTGCTCAAAGGGCTTTGGGCAAGATGACTACCACCCTCTCCCTTTGCTGCTGATTGGCTGTGAGGGCTCCCTGCCATGTTGCCCCACTCCTTTCCACCAATTGGCAGTGAGGAGCAAGGGCACATGACAGGCAGCCCCTGCAGCCAATCAGCAGCAAGAAGGGGGCCAATCAGAGGCATGGGCAGGGTTCTGTCAGTACCTGCAAAATGTCTTCCCAGGCCAGAACTCTGCCCACGAAATCATGTTAATTAGGTAGGTCTCTACATATATGATTGCTGCTTTTATCATGGAAGCACAGTCAGCTTAGCTCTGAAATATGGCAACCACTTAATATATCACAGAAACACTGTATGGCAATTTAGGGAAGGACATTTACAGAATTCTAGTTTCAAATGAAACTTCAGGAGGAATTCATGGGCCAAAAGCATAAATTAGAGTTAGAATTTGGCCTAGGTATGAAAGTTCATAGGCCAGCTCTTGCACAAAGGGTTTTAGAATCTGCACAGGGTATCTACATGTTTCTAGGACTTGATCTATGGTCATGCATCTTATTTTAAGTGATGTGATTGTAGATCAGGTCTCATTTTTATGGCTATTTGCTAATGCCAGGAGCCATGCCAGGAACCTAAGTAAATCAGGGTGAGGGGAGGGGCTAGCAGGCTGTTGGGGGGCCGAGGTGGCAGGGGTTGGGGCTCTAAAAATAGCCTGGTTATGGTGGAGTGGTGGGGATAGGAAAAGTGCAGCCCTGAGGCTGGGACAAGTGGCTGGGCTCTCCCAGCCCTGGGGATATACTCTGAACAAGAACAGATAAATCTAACTTCCCTGACTATTAACGGTGTGCAAAACAGGCCATATTCAGTTTTGGATTCGGCCCAAAACAGGGACAGTGATTTGATGAATTGATTTGAATCACTGTCCCCGATTTGATTAAGCCAAATCCAAATCCAAAGATTTGATGCTGATTTGGAGAATCAGTGATTTGGCTATAGACGCACGCAGCTTTAAATGTTTTTTCTACATGCCTTGAGGTACTAAGTGCAGCTTGTGAACACTGTAATGCTGGGGCAGATGTAGCATCCCATAGGAGTGTGGGTGGCCCCCTGCATGCTTGGTGGTGAACCCAGGAGTAGACTGGACATGTGCACCACAGGGCTCATCCTTTTGCCCGGAGAGGTTGGAGGCCTGGGTTGCCTCGTGCAGCACCAGAGTTCAATCAGTTCTTAGACCTTCTGGCGCAACGCTTCCTGTGTCAGCTACCTGGCTGCATGCCAGGGGATGGGACTCAAGCAGCCCAAAATGGCTCCCAGAGCCCTGATTTGCTCCCAGATCCTACATGCAGTGATCTCTTCACTGTGCCCTTGACCGCATGCCAAGGGTTACAGACTTGAATTGCTCTGAGCAGCAATCTCTGCACCGCACCCTGGCTGCCTGTCAGGGACTGCAGGCCTAGACTGCCTTGAGCAGCCTCTAGGTCTGTGCACTCCATGCACCAATGGGGCTATGACTTCGGTCCCAGCGAGGGAGTCTTCATGGCTCTTCTAGGCACTGCTCTGCCCACTGGGCAACTCTTCCCCAGCTTTTCTCTGCCCCTTCTTCTTCTCCATTGCCCCAAAGCATCTGCTCTGAGTGCCAAGCATGCTGTTCTTTTAGTCTCTCTGGAGGCCACCCCCATCTCCTGCAGTCTGTCGGACCTGCAAAGCACAGACTTCACTCGGGTCTGGGGCTCTTTGCCCCTGCCACCCCTACAGGCAGGGGTGGGGTGAGCCCCTCCCAACTATTACATTATTGGTGGAAATGTTCTGCCAATCAGAAGTGCCCTTCTCTGAGCCCAGTGTGCCAGGCAAAAGCAGGGAGTCTGCCACAAAAGAATGAACTGTTTAGAAACAAATTTTCAAAATGTTTGTAGATAATTCTTGCTCCATGTCCACATTTGACCAAAGCTAAGAGGAGAGTTTCTGAATTCTTAGCTCAAGGAGCTTATTTTTAGCCTGAAATTTTTGTATTATAATAAAATACATTGGCTTGACCATACCAGTGGAGTGCACAAGGCAGAATGTGCCAGAACGTCTTTCTTGATATTTGGTATCACAGATCCATACTGGTCAGTTGTTTGTTTTAGCCAGTATCCTGCCTCTTACCAGATACTTCAGAGATAAGTGCAGGAAATCTTTCTGTTAAGTAGACAAGGGGTTAATTTTCATTTTTGTTATGAACTGAAACTGCTGTGAAAAATTGTAATATTTGAATCTCGTGGAAGCTGAGTTTCTCCTAGTTCTGAACTAAACAATCACCAGAAAAATGCTCCAAGATGCTATAACATCAGGACATTGATAGCCTACAGAAATTAATCTACTAAGCACCTTTCAGGTTATAAGAATTGCTCATTTTTATCTAATGAACCTTCACATGAGAAATCATCCAGCGAACAACAAGTAGTAAATGAAAGAATGCAAGAAGTCATTGAAAAAGTCCCTAGGAAATGAGCAGTTTGGAATATATAATGTGAATTTTAACAGATGCAAAGCCAAGTGGTTAAATTGATTTTTAACATTGATTCCCAATAAATTAATCAAAAACATTTTAGTGAATAAACACAGTGTTCACAAAAGCATGCTCGTATTGAGGCCAAAGAAATATAAGGGAATGCAAACTTTTTTCATATGTGATCTTGCTCTCTGTTTCAAGATGCTGTACATGTGGGACAAGACCAACTAATATCTCTGTTAAATAGAACTCTTCTACACAAGTAGGTAAAAGTTTAATGAGAGCTATAGGATGATGCATACAATAGCACCTCCTGCTAGGCCACATGTGCATGGCAGAAGGCATGATTGCACAATCCAGCATCAGATCCTATCACACCGTATTGCCGGTACAGACGGAGCCCAGGATTGCTATCCCATGCTCCCCCTGTACCAGCAGATAGCAAGCTCCTGCAGATGCTAGTGCCACAGCTGGTGGGACAGTCTGCCCTGGCTGCTCCCCATGGCTGCTGGGGCTGACAGTCTCACAGATGACAGGAGTTTCAGCCCCAGCGATGCCCTATGGCTTTTGGAGTCAAGAATCAGCTCCCAGCCACAGGGGGAAACCCTACTACACATGTAAATTAAAGCTTGCTAAAAATGTAGTACACATTTTCCAGCTCTAACTTTATAGCTGGATGGACCTTTGTATAGAATAATTAATTTGCATATGTAGCCAGTCTATATTAATTGCGCCACAAACTACTTTTCATAGCTGGGCCTATGAGCTTCACCTCATTATCCCCATAGGTACAGAAACTCGTTGACTCAATATACGCATCGGATTTGTGACACAGTACAACCTGCTGGACATCTGACTCCCCATGAACCTCTCCACTTTTACCTGTGTTGCTACATCCACCTTCCTCCCTGCCTCAGCCTGTCCGTCACCCCCTGATGCCTCTATTTCCACTTTCAATGACTAGCTTTCTTGCCTACATTGGATGCCAGCCTCTGGCTTCTTTACTATTTCTTCCATCCAGGAACACCACACACTCACACCAACTGCAGGTGCTTCCTCAGCCTGACAAAGGGTTTTTCAATCCAAAAGCTGGCATCCCAGGAAGCTAAGTTGAACTCGCCTGGAGCCTCACAGCTCCACTGCAACCAGCAAGCCTCAGGGCTGTCAAAGATGTGATGGATCTGGGCTTTCCCCAATCAGGCCTGTGTGCATGTGTAGTAGCTGCAGGTTATGGAACTTCTTACCTACCTTTCAGCAGGGGAATCTTTGCTCCTGGCACTTCCTGGGATGCCATGCCACCAGCAGTCCCACCAGCCCTCTCTGACCCTGGTAGAGTGCAGTTTTAGTGGTCATGCCTAGGACCTGTGGCCTCCTCCTTCCCCATAGCCCAAGTTCATCTTGGCATGGAAGTTCTTCAGGGACATGTTCTTCCCCTGCTGGCTGGTGATGCAGTGAACACCCACTCCAGCTCTGAGAACAGGGCATTAGCTGGTTTCAAAAAATAAAATGGAAATAGGTGCAGGTGGAGTGAGGAGTGTGGCACTCAGTCCATCTGCATGTGGAGTTTGGTGGGGAACCCCAGAAGTGGGAGGTTCACCTTCAGGAACACCACCTACTCCACCAAACCAGGATCCAAACAGATGCGGTGGGGTGTCACAACAACCCCTGCAATGCTGAACACTCTCTCACTTGGAACACTGGTCGGTGGACAGCACAGGTGTTCCTGGACAACTGTGGCCAGGATCCTACCATATCTGGCTGCAGCTTGCCCAATAGGACATGGAGTTGCAGTCCAGTGGCTTGATGGCCTTGGCAAGATAAGTAGCCACTAAAGCCACAGCACTACCTGCCTGAGGCTGGGATCTAGTGCATCTGGACCCCAACATTGAAGCCATGCCCTTGGCCCACATTGGCAGCTGCTGGTGTGGACGAGACAGGCTGGTGCTGGGAGTGCTGGCACAGGAAAGTGGATCCCCCACTTCCACATCCCCTTGCCTCTGCTTCCCTGATGCTGTTGATTCCTGTGTCCAGTAATTGAGGGTTTTGGTGCTGCCAGTGCACATGCTCCCTTTTACCCTTGGGTCACACATGCCCATCAGCATGTGGACCTGCCTTATCCCCCTCCTCAGCACGCAGAGGTACAACAACAGGAGGAGCTGACCCACTTGCCTCCACAACCTCCTCAGAGGTGCCTTTCTGACAAGGAGACTTGGGAATATGGGAACTTTGAGGGGTGTGGAGCACAAACTCAGATTCCACCTTGGTCCCCAGAATGTATTTAACTAGGGCATAGTCCCAGGGGACCTGGGCTGACCAGAGGACCCAGGCTAAAAACGAAAGAAAGCCCCACTTACCTCCTGCAGGGGACAAAAGGCATGGGGGGAGGTGCACGGTTTGTGAGCTACACCTATATCCAGCTAGGGCAAGGTGACATCAGTGGGAGACGCCACTTGGCGGGAATAAAAGAGTGCCCCAAGGACGCAGCAGGGGAGTGGGGAAACAGAGGCTCCGCAGTGACGCCTAAGACCCGTGGGGTGGAATGACAGTGCTGGTCCAACCGAGAAGATGGGGGCGGAGCCAGCAGCAACAGGCAAGCCGGAGGTGGAGCTGGCGAGGGCTCAAGCAGGCAAGCCGGTAGCGGAGCTGGTAAAGACCCCAGCTGGGAAACTGACAGCAGAGCCGGCAAAGACACTAGCAGAGAGGTTGGCTGGGAAGTTGATGGGCTAGCCAGCTAGCTACTTGATAGGGAGAGTAGTTGAAAAGCAGCTGTAGGAAGGAGCCCCAAGTGGGGAACTAGCTGTCAGTTTCAGGGGAACTCCGGGCCCGCTGGGACCCACTTCAGTATAGCAATCACGGTGGTCAGAGTGCACAACAGTCACGGTGTGGGTAAAATAGGGGGTTGGGCAGGAATAGATGAGGCAAGGGCAAAGGGCCTTGGGGCCTGTATAGTTTGGGCTGAGACCCTGGGCTGCTGGCTGCTCATGGCTGGATTTCCAGGAGAGATCAGGGTAGAGCCTGAGGAGATCCAGAGGCGCTTGAGGGCCAGGAGATTCACAATCAAAAAGTGGTGAATGGGTGGGGTGTAGGGGAAGTTGGAGCTCTGCGAGTGCCTGCCACATGGTGTGGCGGCCCTGAAGGCTACCTCAAGGGAGAACCCCTCCACTGAAGTTAAAATCAAAGTCATGGCAGGTGAGATAAGGGGAACTCCAAACATCAGCTGGGGTAACCTTTGGGGTCCCACCCCAAGCCTTGGCCATAGAAGATCACTAGTGTGGGCCAGGGCAGCAAGGGAGCATAGAATCGAACAGAGGCGGGCACAACCTGGTGCATTGGCCGGGAACATGGAGAACCCTGATATGGCAGCTTACACCAATATATAGCCCTCAGTCATGGCCCCTGTAGACATCCTCAGGCAGAACCTACAGGCTCTTACCCAGATTCTGGACTCGCAGCAGCAAATGCTGGATCACCAGCAAGACTGACTCCAACACAGTTTGGTATCTTTCAAGATGCCCAAGATGACCCAAAATGATGACCCAGAGGCCTATATAGAGGCCTTTGAATGCCATGCCCTCATGACCAGACTCGACAAAGGGTATTGGGCCAGCCAGTTGGGAGCACTAGTTGCAGGCAAGGCCCAAGCTGCCTATAGGGCCGTCTCAAGGGATGACGTCAGGGACTGCAAGCGGGTGAAAGAAGCCATCTTATATAGGTTGGAAATCAACCCAGAACATTATCACCGCCTGTTCTGCGCCAAGAAAGGGCCTGACGAGAAACGGCCACAGGTATTGCTACAGCTGCTACGAGATCTCCTGGATAAATGGGTGAGCCCGGCGGGGCCTAATAGAGAAGCCCTGGAAGATCAGATCATCTTTGAGCAATTCCAAAATGATTTGGAGGAGAGGATACAACGCTGGGTATGCCAACACTCCCCCCAGACCTGTGAAGAAGCCCTGAAATTAGCAGAGGCTTTTTCAGCTTCAGAAGTGAGCTATCCCAGAAAGAGGAGGAATCCAGGATCTGTTGCAAGCCCCCCAAAGGAACTCAAGGGGTCTCAACCGCCCAGCTGTGGGGTCACTCGGGACACTGTATGTTTTCGGTGCAGGCACAATGGGCACTTCTCGTGGGAATGCCCCAGCCAGTCCACCAAGTGCTGGCTCCCCAGCAACAGGTCAAGGGTTCCAACAGACCAGCAGAGGGGTCATGAAACCGGCAAACCAATGGATTGCAGCTACACAGTCGGTGAGGAAAATGCAACTTGGAGTCACCCTGTCATTAAGGCTTGGGTGGACGGGTGCCCTGTGCAAGTGACCCTGGACTTGGGATGTGCCCAGTCCATGGTGAGATCTGATGTGATACACCCACATGGTGGACGGAAGGCTCCCTCTGTGAAGGTGGCCTGTCTCCATTGGGAGACCAAGCAAGTAGCACAGCAATGGATCTACCTATGTATGATGGAACACCAGGGAGAACTCCCGGTAGGGGCAGTGCCTCATTTGGCATGCAAAATGCTACTGGGTCAGGACTGGACACCCGTGTATGACATCCTAGACTGAGTGAGAGACTTGGAATGGGCACGCAGAAAGATTTGGGAGCACGAAAGATGGCTGGGTGAAATGGAGGAAGACAGGGAGTCGGCCGACGAGGCTGAAGGTTTGGACCTCAGTGATTTCACCAGAAGCCTGCAATTACAGGAGGCGCAAGAGGAAGACCAAGAGCTTGGGACACTTCGGGAGACATCTCTGGTCCACTGCCTGAGGGGCGGCACCATTAAGAGGTAAGGAACCATCTACTTTACTGCATACAGGGGCACAGACAGGAAGGCACTGGAGGGGCAACTGGTGGTACCGGCCCGATTTTGTCAGATTATTTGGCAATTGGCACATGCAAGCCCTATGAGAGGCCATTTAGGACAGGATAAAACTCTTGTGAAAGTGAGCCAGTGGTTCTTTTGGCCTGGGATGGGGGAGAAAGTGGCCCAATGGTGCTCAGCTTGCCCTGAATGTCAAAAGACGAGGACCGAACGTTCTGCCCGAGCTGCCCTCCAACCCATGCCTACCATAGACACCCCCTTCTCATGGGTAGCGCTAAATGTCATAGGACCACTTCCCCGAAACAGTGCTGGCCACCAATACATATTAGTCATGGTAGATTATGTGACCCGGTATCTGGAAGCCATTCCTCTATGAGTTGTGACCACCCCTCATGTTGTGGAGGAGTTGATAAAATGGATATCTGGGATGGGGTCCCACAAGAGATTTTAACCAATCAGGGAAGAAATTTTATGTCCAGAGTCCTGAGGGTAGTGTACTGGACATTGCAGATATAGCAGCTCCATACCTTGAGCTACCACTCCCAGATGGGGAGCTACCAATGGGCTGGTGGAGCGCCTAAATGGAACAATAAATTGAATAATGAGACAGTGTATTCAGGGAGACCCCTGGAAATGGGATCTCCTCCTACCCTTGGTATAATTCTCCCTCAGAGACACTCCTCAAGATTCTACAAAGTTTTCTCCGTTTGAGCTAGTTCTAGGACATTGCCCCCAGGACTTGTTGCAAGTCCTGTGAGAGGAATGGGAGCAAGACAGTTAGCCCTCTTGAGAACCTATGACATACCGACAGGAATTCCAGCAGAGAATAAGGGTGGCCCAAGATCTGGCCTGGGATAATCTGCAGGAAGCACAGGACCACCAGAAAGAAAGATACAACAGCCATGCCAAAGAGTGGGTGTTCAAACCAGGACAGAGAGTGTTGATACTTCTCCCCATGTCCACAAGTAAGTTTTTGACTCAGTGGCAGGGGTGGGCCATTTGAGATACTCCGACAGGTCGGACCAGTAGACTATGAGGGAGGTCCACAGGCCCGGCCATCTTCGAGAGAAATAGATTATTCATGTAAACTTCCTTCGAGAATGGCAAGAACCCAAAGGGTGGGTCGCCTTTTCAGAGGCTGATAATGAGGTCTTGGGGCCCCAGGGGTTGAAAAGGGAGACTCTGCCCTCTAAGGAAGGAATCTTGGCCAGAATCGGGGAGGAGTTGTCTGAGTTCCAGAAGGAGGAGACGCTAGACCTGATGGAAGAGTTCCGAGGGGTATTCCATAAAGAACCTGGCTGGGCCCAGGGCGCTGTCCACACTATAAAGACCCCACCGGGGGCAATAGTAAGGGAAAGATGGAGGCCAATTCCCCACCACCTCCTAAAGGCCGTGTGTTAAGAGGTTGACTTGGTGTTGAAGCAAGGAGTAATTCGGCTTTCTAGGAGTCCCTGGAGGAGCCCTCTGGTTCCGGTCCATAAACGAGATGGATCACTGAGACTTTGTATCTACTACAGGTGGTTGAATGCGTTGGCCGTCTTTGATAAATTCCCTATGCCACAAGTGGCTGAATTAATAGAAAGAATAGGGAATGTGCAGTACATATCTACCCTGGACCTTGTGAAAGGTTATTGGCAAATCCCAGTAGCCCAAGAAGACCAACCGAAGATAGCCTTTGGTACCCCATGGGGGCTCTATGAGTTCATCAGGATGCCCTTTGGGCTGCATGGAGCTGCAGCAACATTTCAACGCTTGATGGACTGGAGTTTGGTACCTTATGCCAAACACATAGCAGCATACATGGATGACATTGTCATATTCTCCCAGACCTGGGCACAGGTCTGACTGGGCGGTGAATATCGAGGGCTATAGGCTATACAGGAGGGACAGGATAGGAAGGAAAGGGGGGGGAGTGGCACTCTACATCAAGGAGGAATACAC
>JAGPOW010001034.1:5036461-5050919 GCA_030014935.1 Caiman crocodilus
ATCTGACCCCGGTGCTCTTTCCTGCCAAGGCAGGGGGTCGGACTAGATGATCTGCCCAGGTCCCTTCCGACTCTAGACACTATGATACTATGATACACTATGATACTATGATACAGGATAAAAGAGCTCTGAAGGCCATCCTTTAGGAGCAGAAGCATGCGGGTCTCACGGCAAATCCTCAGAAATGTGCTCTGGCCCAAAAAGAGACAAAGTATTTAGGGTTTTTGGTCGGGAGGGGCACGATCAAACCCCTGGCAGACAAGGTGGAGATCATCTGGAACTTTTCGGCCCCCCAAAATTGTTGCCAGCTCCGGTCATTCTTAGAACTGACTAATTAGTATCGGAGATTTGTGCCCCACTTTTCAAAATTGGCAGCACCCCTGACAGAGGCCCTTAAAACATGGAAAACTGGGACAATAAAATGGACAGAACAGATGGCACAACATTTTGAGAGGTTGAAACAAGCATTGTGTGTAGATGTTATAATACATATCCCCAATTTCAAGAAGCTTTTTGTTTTGCAGACCAATGCCTCCAAGACAACAGTGGGTGCCGTCCTCACCCAGAAGGAAGGAGATACCGAGAGGCCTGTGGCACACGCCAGTCACAAGCTGTTACCAGCACAGAGAAGGTATGCCATGACAGAACAGAAGTGCTTGGCTATTCAGTGGGCAGTGGACCACTTTAGATACTACCTGATGGACCAGGAGTTTAAGCTGGTGACAGATCATGTCCCCCTAAAATGGCTAAGCTCAGCCAAAACTGACAATGCCTGGATTATCTGATGGGCATTGGCCCTTCAGCCATATAAGTTTCAGATAATACACCAGCCAGGAAAGAACAATATGGTGGCAGATTTTCTGTCTAGATGCGAAGGAGAAGATCAGACTGAAGATGTGGAAAAATCTAACTAAGGGGCTCACCAGCCCACCAGCTACGACCCAGGGGAAGGATACCAGAGTGCCCCAAGGCACCTTGAGGGAGGGTTGTGTCCCAGGGGAGCTGGGCTGACTGGAGGACCCCAGGCCAAAAACGAAAAAAAGCCCCACTTACCTCCTGCAGGGGCTGAAAGGCATGGGGAGAGGCACGTGGTTTGTTAGCTGCACCTATATCCAGCTAGGTCAAGGTGACGTCAGTGGGAGACGCCACTCGGCGGGAATAAAAGAGTGCCCCGAGGACACAGCAGGGAAGCAGGGAAACGGAGGCTCCACAGTGACGCCCAAGACCTGTGGGGTGGAATGGCAGTGCCAGTCCAACTGAGAAGATGGGGGCGGAGCCAGCAGCAACAGGCAAGCCGGCGCGGGTTCAAGCAGGCAAGCCAGCAGCAGAGCCACTGAAGACACCAGCAGAGAGGTTGGCTGCAAAGTTGACGGGCTAGCCAGATGGTCACTTGATAGGGAGACTAGCTGAAAAGCAGCTGTAGGAAGGAGCCCCAAGTGGGGAACTAGCTGCCAGTTTCAGGGGAACTCTGGGCCCTCTGGGACTCACTTCAGTATAGCAATCACAGTGGTCAGAGTGCACAACAGTCACGGTGTGGGTAAAATAGGGGATTGAGCAGGAATAGACGAGGCAAGGGCAAAGGGCCTCGGCGCCTGTGCAGTTTGGGCTGAGACTCCGGGCCGCTGGCTGCTCATGACCAGATGACCAGGAGAGAGATCAGGGTAGAGCCTGAGGAGATCCAGAGGTGCTTGAGGGCCAGAAGATCCATGATCAAAAGGTGGTGAATGGCCAGGGTGTAGGGGAGGTTAGAGCCCTGTGATTGCCCTGAAGGCTACCTCAAGGGAAAACCCCTCCACTGAAGTTAAAATCAAAGTCATGGCAGGTGAGATAAGGGGAACCCCAAACGTCAGCTGGGGTAACCTTTGGGGTCCCACCCCAAGCCTTGGCCATAGAAGATCACTAGTGGGCCAGGAAAACAAGGGAGTGCCTGATAGAACAGAGGCAGGCACAGGCACAATTCGGAAGTTTTTTTAATTTTTCTGATTCGATTCAGGGATTTGGCCTCTGATCGGGCCGATTCATCTTGTTACCAACTTACCAACTGGACAGGCAGTCTTAGAAGGGTTGTAATAAAGGTCACACCACAACTCCTAGAATAGCATTTGAAAGCCAAGGCTTTAAGCACAATATTACTGACTGAATAATATAGTTACAGATTAAGCCAATGATCCATTTATATATCCAGTGGTTACAGTGCATCTTAATGTGCTGATAACTGACATTTAACTTCTGAAATAACAGGTTAAATTCAGCTACAACATTATATTTAATTGTTTGCAAAGAGTTTTCAATGTTATATATTGCACAGACAGCCAGTGATAATGATCTGCAGTATCTAGCCATCACATAGCTACAATTTATACAATAAAATCCCAAGTGCTTTGTCTCTTCTTTTCAGGGTGTCAAATGTGTTATTGTTTAATACACAGAAAGTTAGTAATTGTGATCCTCTGGAAAGATATTCTCATTCCTTAGATTGTCACAATTCTTCACCATTCATGCCCTTACTTTAGTGATGTAACATTCACAATTGTCTCAGATTTATCTACGTACCTCTACTTTGCCTATGTTTATAGTGACATTTTTGGTTGACCTGGACATCTCCCTCAACCAGATACAGCATTGTGAGGGCCTCTGTCATCTTTTTATCATGTTATTTAGCCTGCACCATGGCTATCCATGTCAAACTAGTTATTTAAGTGTTGCTGTTCTGGGAATTGGGCTGTGGACTACTTATGTCTTATTCTGGGCTTGCCTCTACTTACAGGCAATAAAGGGAGGGGGAGAGGTGAAGAAAAGCTGGAAATTAGCAATAGAGAATTGTGGGGTTATGGTGCCACCTGTGTTTCAGGGCCACATGCCTAACGATATTCCAAACACACTTAAGAAAGGGTTGAGCTGAAAGGCAAGCAATAGTGGGATCAACCTCATACTCGGGAGGTCATCAGGGCATTCAGGCTCAAGCTAGACTGATGCTGGATTTATACTAAAGGTTTTATAGATGGTTGGTGGGAATGGGCTTTCCCACTCCCACTGACCAGCTATCATAGATTCATAGATGTTAGGGTTTGAAGGACCTCAATAGATCATCGAGTTCGACCCTCTGCGTAGGCAGGAAAGAGTGCTGGGTTTAGGTGACCCCAGCTAGATGCCTATCTAATCTCCTCTTGAAGACCCCCAGGGTAGGGGAGAGCACCACCTCCCTTGGGAGCCCATTCCAGACCTTAGCCACTCTAACTGTGAAGAAGGTCTTCCTAATGTCCAATCTAAATCTGCTCTCTGCTAGCTTATGGCCATTATTTAATGTAACCCCAGGGGCACCTTGGTGAGTAAAGTCTCACCAATTCCCTTCTGTGCCCCCATGATGAATTTATAGGCAGCCACAAGGTTGCCTCTCAACCTTCTCTTGCGGAGGCTGAAGAGGTTCAGGTGCCCTAGTCTCTCCTCATAGGTCTTGACCTGCAAGCCCTTAACCATATGAGTGGCCCTTCTCTGGACCCTCTCCAGGTTATCCGCATCCCTCTTGAAGTGCGGCGCCCAGAATTGCATGCAGTACTCCAACTGCATGCTGACCAGCGCCCAATAGAGGAGAAGTATCACCTCCTTGGATCTGTTCGTCATGAATCTGCTGATGCATGATAAAGTGCCATTAGCTTTTCTGATGACTTTGTCACACTGCCGACTCGTGTTCATCTTGGAGTCCACTAGGACTCCAAGGTCCCTTTCTGCTTCTGTGCCACCAAGCAAGTCATTTCCTAGGCAGTAGGTATGCTGGATATTTTTCCTTCCTAGGTGCAGCACTTTGCATTTCTCCTTGTTGAATGCATTCTGTTGTTTTCTGCCCATATGTCCAACCTGTCCAGGTCTGCTTGTAGTTGTTCCCTGCCCTCTGACATGTCCACTTCTCCCCATAGTTTTGTGTCATCTGCTAACTTGGACAGAGTACACTTCACTCCCTGAACCAAGTCACTGATGAAGACACTGAAGATTATCAGTCCTAGGACCGAGCCCTGCGGGACCCCACTGCCGACACCCTTCCAGGTCGATACCGACCCATACACTACAACTCTCTGAGTGCGACCCACTAGCCAATTTGCCATCCACTAGACTGTGTAGGTATCCAAGTCACAGCCTCTTAACTTGTTCGCCAGTATGGCATGGGATACTGTATTGAAGGCCTTCCTGAAGTCTAAGTAAACGACGTCAACCCCTACTTCTGTGTCCAGGTATTTTGTAACCTGGTTATAAAAAGAGACTAGATTCGTCAGGCATGATCTGCCTGCTATGAACCTGTGCTGGTTTCCCCTCAGCATAATTTGTCCTGCCGGGCTCTCGCAAATGTGAGCCTTGATAATTTTTTCAATGAGTGTTCAAATATTCCCACCAGTGGCTGTGCAATGACATCAGCCAGTGCCTTCAGTACCTTCGGATGGAGATCATCTGGGCCTGCTGACTTAAACGCATCCAGTTCCTCCAAGTGCCTCTGCACCATCTCAGGATCTACCCTTGGTAGTGTGGTGCCCTGCTGCTGCCTCTCTACCATCCCAGTGAGAGACTCGTCTTGCCCCTCATTTAGGAACACTGAGGCAAAGAACTCATTGAAGAGTTCAGCCTTGTCCCCCCTGTCTGTCACTTATGCCCATTTAGTAGAGGTCTTAGTCCACCCTGGGCCTTCCTTTTACTCCCTATATATCTAAAAAACAATTTTTTGTTATCCTTAACTTGGGATGCCATCCTCAGCTCCATGGTACCTTTGGCCTTTCTAACTGCCTCCCTATCAGTTGAGACTTAGCCTGTAGTATTCAGCTACCACCATCCTTCACCTTAATTCTTTGCTCATGCTCTACAAGTTGGTGGTCATTTTAACAGAAGCAGATAGATAATGTTCTTGCCTCTTATTTAGGTAAGAGAAGTCAGAGATGGGAAAATATTTTAGTTCATACTGTAGCGTTGCGTAGCGTAGCCCCAGCTTGGATACGTTTGTGTAAGAGTAAGAAACCAGTAAAAGGAGTGGAGAAAGTAGAGTACAGAAGTCATCTGTGCATTAAATGATGAGCAGATCCAAGAAATTCAACAGATGTTGCTCAGGAAGGTTTCAAAACATGTCCCCTGTGTATCTGCCTTTGGGTTAATTCATCACTTTCTCTAACTTTGGCGTCTCAATCTCCTTCCAAAAAAGCTGAAAAACATCATTTTCAGGTGCTTAAAAGCATTAAATTCTAGAGCAGAAAAGCTATTACCAGGGTAAATAGGAACAGTTATTTGTCTGCATTTGCCAAGAAAGTGAGCAAATAGAGTGAAATTGTGTTCTTTGTTGTTTCGGGGTTAGAAGGATTCTACCAAGAGCTACTGGAGGGCTGCATTATCATACAAAAGGCTTTTGCTTATCATACAAAATTATTACATAGACAGCTGCAGTAAAATAACCTTCCCCACTTTGACTAGCCCAGAAAATCTTAAGAAATATGAGCATGTTTTTTATGTTATTGAACCCTAGAATTTTGTATTATACGAAAATGACAAAATGCCATTGAAATAAGTCATTTGTTGATTTGAAACTTTAACATTTCCCATTAAATAATTTGAGAATTCTGGACAACACATTCTAAAAAAAAAAAATCAAAACATCTCAATTTGACTTTTGAAATCCAATCTGGGGAGGCTCCCTGAGGACCTGGCAAACCTGCATAGTGAGGTGCATAGAAGCAGTCAGGAGCCTAACTGCTTTAGGAGTCCCTGCTGTCAGTATGTTGGTGTAAAGAGCTGAACAGCTTTGACATCCTTAGTTCAAACCAATCCTCCCTGGCTTCTAGGTACTCGGCTACATAGCAGCCTTCTGGCAGATAGCCAATAAGGCAGGTCAGGGATAAGAAACTGTTTCCATCAGAAGATTCAAAAAGATTGACATATTCCTGTGGAATGCTTCAATTTTGTCAAATACACAATTTTCAGTGCAAAATTGGTCTACTGGAAAATATCCAACTATCTTTGAGTATGACACTTATCCACGTATTAATCAACTGAATTGTAGACAGTCTAGAGCAGATCAAAAGTTTAGAGAGTTTCAAAGTGACAGAAAGCATTTGTAGCCAAATACTTCAAACCTGGTTTAAGATGATATTTCGGCATCTGACTAGGTGGCCTGCTTTTCCCACTGACCTCAGTGAGAACTACTTGGTGCTCAGCAACTCAGAACAAACAAACAAACACATACACAAACACACCACACACACAACCCCCCAGCCCATTATATCTAGGTGCCTAAGATATGGATATTAGGCTTGTGCGAAGTGGCTAGCATTCACTGGATATGGACTTAAACAATTTGGGTGACAGGGATTTGATATGGTGACCTGAATTACTGTCCTGAATTGATTCAGCCACTGCTGAACCTCAGAATTGGCCTCATCCCCTACCTGCTCTCCCAGCCCTAATGGCTGCCCCACCTGGCCCTGGCTCCCAGCTCTTTGAAAAAAAATAACCTGGCACTCACCAGCTGCTGCCAGGTTGGGCAGGAGGTGATCCCTGCTGCTCCCCACTACAGGGAGGGGGCACTCTGTCACGATTCTCCAGAAGCCCCAAGACCACTGCAGCATCTGGTGAGTGCAGGGCTTTTAAAAAAGAGCTAGGAGCTGGGGCTGGGTGAGGCAGCCATGCGGGGTGGGGGGGGAAGGCCCCCATGCTTATGGCAGAGCCTCCCGTGCAGCACGGGGTAATGGGGATTGCCTCCCCCGGCAGCAACCGGTGAGTGGAGGCTTTTCTTTTTTTAAAGAGCTGGGGCCAAGCAGAGGTTGCAGGGAGCAGGCAGGGGATGGGGCCAGGTAGGGGTCCTCCCATGGTCCCCTCCCCCCTCCTCCAGCTCTCCCTTCCCCATCCCTTACTTACCACCACAGAGTCTGGGTCCTTTTTCCCGCAGCAGCGAGCAGGGACTGCCCAAATCTCCAAATCGATTCAGAGAGCTTTAAATTGATTCGGACCTTTTAATTGGTCTCCTGATTTGGTCTCTTTGAAGATTTGGCTGCCAAATTGAATCAGCACCCAAAGCTTTGCACAGCCCTATTGGATGTTGAAGATTAAGCCCCCATTTTTGGAAATCCTGGATGACATCTTATGCAGGGCTACAAAGTCTGCTTCAGAAAGCAAGGCTGGCCCTTCTATACTGCTCTCTAGCCAGAGCAGGGGTGGGGGCCTAGCCAGATGCATGGGCTCCCAAGGTAAAAGGAGCAGGAATGGGGTTTTTTTTCCCCTCCTCCTCCTACTGGGGGACTGTGGCCCCTGTTATCCATTCCCCCTTCCCTAATCCAGTGGCAGGAGAAGGAGCATGGCCAGAGCCAGCTGCCATGGCCCCTGCCATCCACCTTTCTTGCCAGTGTCTGGGGCTGCAGGGCTGAGCCCAGCCAGACGGCAAGTGCTGCTGAGGGCAGAGACAGGGATGACGGGTCTGGATCCTCCCCAGTGGGCTACAGCAGGGGCTGTGGCCATGGGGGCTGTGTGGCTCCCCATGCCCAAGCTGTGCAGGGGTGTCGTGGAGCCCCAGACATCTGGGTAGGGCCCTGTGAGGGCAGGACCCCTCTCAGGTATCTGTGGTTGCATGGCAGTCCAGCCCAGCCCAGCAGCACAGGTAGGGGATGGCTGGGGAGTGGGCTTTCCAGGAAAGCTCAGAGGTGCCAGTGGGCCCTAAGCCTGGCAGCCACTGCTGCTGCATTCCCTGCCCTGCGCAGCACCTGGGGTTGCAGCTGCACAAGCAGCAGTGGGCTGGCTGGGTCTAGTAGGGAGAGGGCTGTTCTTCCCCCCTCACCTCCAGCTGCCACTGCTGCAGTCACGTTGCATCACTCAGGGGAGGAGGGGGCAGGGGCAGGGGCTGCAGCCAGAGCTCCACACCTGGGGTAGAAGCTGCTGGGCTGAAGCTCTCTCCATCCATCCCCGCCACTGCCTCCGAGAGTGGCACATCAGCAGCAGGAATGAGGGGGCAGGGAGGCAGCCACTGGAGGTGAGGGGAAGCTGGCTTGGTTTGGCATGGCTTTTTTCCTCCCCTCACTTTCAGCTGCAGCTCTTGCTGTAGTGCAGCAGTGCTGCGTGGGGCATGGGGAGCTTCCATCAGCTCAGCCGCTTCAACCTGAGCTGGGCTTCTATGATTGTGAGTGCCTTGCTAACCCCCGCCAGGCACTGGTGATACATAGGGTGTGCATGTGGGTGCATGTGTACCTACTGAGCGTGGCAGTGCACCCCGTATGAAAAGGCCTGCAGGCGTTTGCCACTCGCCACCCCACCCCCCACATCTGCAGGCAGATAGTGATCATTGCTGGCCACCGCTGACATTGCTGGTGGCATCTGTGGGTGGTTGCTGACTCCTGGTTACCACCCCTCTCCCAAACGCCAACAGCACCAGCAGCATCTGTGGGAGCTTCCCATTGACCATTGCCATGCTCCTGCTGCCATGCCCCCCAGCCACCAGGGGCACACGTCTTTCATGCCCCCAGGTCAGCTTCCCGCCAACCTTGTGGCTTCTACAAAGGGAAGGGAGGGCTGCTTTAGCATCCCCAAGCTTCTAGCCTGAGCCAGTGCAGGCATGTGCCTGCTTTTTCAAAATTAAAATATGAATGTCTGTGCACTTGAAAAAAATCAGTTCAATCTTTACAGGTTAGAATAACTTGCAAAGAGTGAATCAATTTGGGCTCTGGCTTTCTGAATATCTGTCCCTGGTCCCATAGTAAAATAAGAGTTCTGTGGCTATGTAAGCCTCATTGGAAATACTGATTTCTCCACAAGAACCCTGTCTGTTCAATAACAGAAACATTGCAATAGCTTAAAAGACTCAAACCTGCATTTCCTCATAATACAAATATCCACTTAACATATAAAACTAGACATTAAGGATTTGCTTTATGAAGACTAATGCTAGTTATTGATACTCCTTCATGTTCAAAGCATTCTGAGGAAATGCCATTCCTGTTGTAAGTCCATGGAGTCTACTGAAGTTGTAGCAGAAATGGTTTTATTTGTATTTTATGTCTCATGTACATTGGGTAGCTGCCTTGGTTCCTTGAAAGTTATCAGGTCAACTGCTAGTGTTATGAAGTTGTGTTTCACCGGCAGAAATAATAATTCTTAGCACTCAGAAATGCTATGGAAAAAAGTATATAAGTGCTTTATGGAACTGACTATACTTTATCTTTATTTTTACACATGGGGGTACTATTCTACATATTAGTTGACTAAGTGGACTTAGGTATCTAGGTGTGATCTTATTCCACTCTGTGCAAGTGCTTGAGAGAAAAAAAATGTCTACTTTTTAACACTTCATCATCTTAGCCTTAACCCTAAGTCAGAAAAAAATTGTGAGCAGAAACAGAACACATCCACCTTTTATGTTTTTCAGGGACTTGGGCAGAGTAGAATATAATCATACCTAGCAAGCTTAAGTCCACTTAGATACTTAATAGTGAGAGTAGAATATGGCTTTGAATTTTTAACAGGCTTGTCCAAAATCACACAACAAGGTACCAAAATAGCCGGCAGCAAAGTATAATGCCTTAAGGTACCTAGTACTTATACATAGTATAAGTAGCCATCATGGAACACAATCTGAATTTGAGTTTCAGAGCATAGTACAGGTTGGCATATGGAGCTTTCAAGCACAGTACCATAGTGCTGGTCAACCAACTTTTTTTGTACTTTAAATAATTTAACCAGCAATATTAAATAATAAATGATTTTAAACATTTCATAAAAATTTAGCTATTAAACATTAATTTTCTTAAACTTTCAATATCTTTAATCTCTTAAACATTCATGTCTAAAAGCACACTTATAACTCCCTCTTGTATGAATATTTGGCTATGAAAAATGTAAAAACAGAAAACTGTTCTGTTATTTTATTTAAGATATTTAATGCATAAATTTAAACATAAATTGCAGTTTTGTTTCTGAGTTTAGATTGTACATCTAATACTGTATTTGCCTTTTTTTTAGGTTTTGTAATTAGCATGATATGTAGGACAAAGACCTGTTCTTTACAGACAGGAATATATTGCACTTGATATAGATTTTTCCTCCTCCCTTAAATCATTTTGTAAGTAGTAGAAAGGAGCTCTAATCCCTGATTACTAACGTCTAATAAAAATATAATTTTAAATTGTGATATTCAAATATTTGTGAAATATGCCAGCTTTGATCAAAATAACACTAGTTTAACTATTTCCTTTCTTTTAGTAATAACCATTGTATGAAAATTGATTTCGGGAAGGCCTATGTAGGCAGCCAAGATCATCTGTCCATTTTCTTTTTTTTCCAATATGGAAGTTATTCATTAAAAATTCATAACAAGACATGGTTGAATAATTTACATTTCTTTAGTCCGCTGAACAGCATAGTTAAGGTAGAAAAAGACTCCAGTCATTCAAGCAGCAGAAAGACTATGTTTTAGGAAAAGAATATTTTAAAGGTTCCTTGTATTAATGGTAGGCTGGATGGTTTTTATATTGGACAAAAATTTAATGTTGTAAACACTCAGTTCCCAGTTTACTTCAATGGAAATGAGACCAGAATATGGCCCTCAATCTTGTTTTTGAAATTTCATAATATCCCAGCCAAGTCATCTGAAAACTGGGTGGTAATGAAGAGCATACAATATATCTTTTTCAGCTAGGATCATAATTTAATTATCTTCCCAATAAGCAAAGCTTAATAAAAATATTATTTATTAACTCTGTTGCATAAATTTAAGAAGCAAACAATAACAGTTGCATTATAATTTCTCAGTGAAAAGCAGTAGTTCAGAATTTTGTCTGACATTTTAATTAGATTATTACAGGAAAATGCACATGAATTAAAATCAGCCCTCTAGGCTTCCTCTATGAAAAGGTTACTGTAATTTGTACATCTTTCTAATAAAAGTCTCAGTCATTTTAGAGCTATTGGAGCTATCCAGCTTCTACAACCCTGAGGACCATTCAAGTCACCAAAAGATCATTTCTTCAGGGCTTCTATGGTGTGGAACAGCAGAGGTAAGACAGATTTAGTAATTTTTTTATTATTTCACTGAATATTTAGAAAGACCTAAGACTCCAAAAAGCTTCATGAGTGAACACATTTTGGAAAGAGGTAACATATAGAAACCAATGCAACACTGTCCTAAGAGCCTGGAAGTCGTCTTTATTAGCTGATTTTATCATGTTTATTGGCTCCCTTGCCTGTTAGAGGCAAGTTTTAGAATTAGAAGACTAGGGCCAACATCTTACAAACTTGGAGCTTAAAGTGTAGGTTCTTGCATTTAAAGAGCCAAGGGTTAGGTACACAAACAGGATCCAAGTGTCACAATGTTAAGCATGACTCTAGGAGGACTCCGGGATTAAGGAGGACTCTGGGACCTCCCACTCTGTCCAGCCAGGGGCATGGACCAAGGTGGCCAAGGGCCCTAAGGCCCACTGCAGCAAGGCCCCTGCCCCGCCAGAGCTGAGCAACAGGTACGCACTTCTTGCTGCTCCAGCAGAGTCTGCTGAGTTGCTGGCTCCCACAGGCAACATAGGCCCAACTGCAGCTACCGCCCCTGCTCTCCCCAAGATGAAACGTAAGGTGTGTGTTGTGGAAGACTCCCTCCTGAGGGGACAGTCTGCCACCCCGACCCCTTAGCCCGGGAAGTCTGCTGCTTCCCAGAGGCCCGCATTCGGGACATTGCGGAGAGGATCCCAAAGCTCCTCAAACCCACAGACCACTATCCCAAGCTCCTTATTCATGCAGGCACCAATGACACAGCTCAGAGTGCTCCCAGCCAGGTCATGAGGTGCTACAGGGATTTGGGAGCAGGGTTAAAGTGTCTGGGGGCACAACTGGTGTTCTCATCTCAGTCTCAGGCTCTGGGCTGAGGAGAGAGAGGAGGATCCATGTGGTCAACTAAAGACTGCAGCGCTGGTGTCGTCGGGAAGGCTTTGGCTTTCATGACCACAGCCCGCTCTTTGGTGAGAGAGACAGCGAGCTGCTGGGAAGAGATGGCCTCCACCTCTCTCTCCTAGGGAGGAGGCTCTTCTCAGCCAGACTGGCTGACTTACTCCACCAGGCTTTAAACTAAGCCCGCTGGGGGATGGGGGGACTACCACCACTGCTGGCCTGCCAGCAAAGCCAGCAGGCCAAGGCACTTAAGGGATCCCATCCCTGCCCCAGCCCTGGTACAATCTGTGGGCAAGGAAGGAGCTCCCCAGGGGACACTTGCCTGCCTCTACACAAATGCCAGGAGCTTGGGGAATAAGCAGGAGGAGCTCATCCTCCTACTCATTGCAAATAATTATGATGTCATAGGGATAATGGAGACCTGGTGGAACTCCACCCATGACTGGACCACGGGTATAGATGGCTATACCCTATTCAGGAGGGATCGTGTAGATAAAAGGGGCAAGGGTGTAGCTCTATGTTAAGGAAAACTACAAGTCCCTGCAAGCCAATATTGGCGACCAGGGTGGATGACTGGAGACCCTCTGGGTTAAAATCCATGGGGAACATGGCACGGGGGACACAATGATGGGAGTCTACTACAGACCTCCCACCCAAAGTCCTGAGCTTGACCAGGAGTTTGCCTGGGAACTGGCTGAGGCTGCATGCTCCAGGACCATGGTTGTCATGGGTGACTTTAATTACCCAGACATCTTGTGGAAGGATCGCTCAGCAAAATCTAAGCAGTCACAAAGCTTCCTCTCGTGTGTGGATGACCTCTACCTGACTCATGAAGTCTATGGGACAACAAGAGGCAAAGCGCTGCTCGACTTGGTACTGGCTACTGGGGATGACCTAGTCGGCGACCTAGTGATCAACGGGAAGCTTAGTGACAGCGACCACGAACTGATCAGCTTTGCCATCCACCAAAAAGCTGGCAAGTCAGTCAGCAACACGGAAGTCCTTGACTTCAGGAAAGCTGACTTTGACAAGCACAGGAGGCTTGTCAGTGAGGCCCTAAGGGACCATGACCACAGGGAGAGGGGAGTTCAAGAAGAGTAGTTGCTCCTCAAGAGAGCGATCCTCAATGCACAAACTAAGTCTGTTCCATCTCAGAGGAAAGTCAGCAAGAGGGCACAGCAGCCCCCCTGGATCTCCAGGGACCTAGCAGACCTCCTGAGGCTAAAAAGAAAGGCCTACAAAGGATGGAGGATGGGAGTCACCTCCAAGGAGGATTATTCTGCGCTGGTCCAGTCCTCTAGGGAGCATACCAGGAAAGCCAAGGCTGCAACTGAACTCCAACTAGCTTTGAGCATCAAGGACAATAAGAAGTCCTTTTTCAGATGTGGGGAGCCAGAGGAAAAGCAGGGGCAACATTGGACCCCTGCTGAACCAAATGGAGCACCTGACGACTGACACCCAGGAAAAAGCCAACCTATTAAAAAAGTACTTTGCGTCGGTCTTTCATCAGTCCCATGGGATGCCCATGCCTGCTACGGAACAGGGAAGTCCAGGTGAGGGTGATCCCCTGCCCTCCATTAATGCTGACTTTGTGAAGGAACATCTTGAGAAGCTGGATACCTTCAAGTCAGCCGGCCCTAACAATCTTCACCCCATGGTACTCAAGGAGCTGGCGAGCATCGTAGCCCAGCCTCTTGCACGGATCTTTGAAAACTCTTGGCACTGTGGTGTAGTGCCCAAAGACTGGAAGAAGGACAATGTGATGCTGATCTTCAAGAAAGCAAGGAAAGTGGATCCGGCTAACTATAGGCCCATTAGCCTGACTTCTTTCCTGGGGAAGATCTTAGAAAAGTTTAGTAAAGAGGCCATCCTTAATGGACTAGCCAACACCAACATCTTAAGGGATAGCCAGCATGGGTTTGTTGTGGATAGGTCTTGCTTGACCAATTTCATTTCCTTCTACGACCAGGTGACCTATCACCTGGACAAGGGAGAAGAGATCAATGTCATTTATCTTGACTTAAAAAAAAACTTCGATCTGGTTTCCCATCATCACCTCTTGGAGAAACTGGCCAATTGTCACCTTGGTCCTCCACAATCCACTGGATGGAAAACTGGCTCCGTGGTCAGATCCAGAGGGTAGTAATTGATAGAAGTCACTCATCATGGTGTCTTGTGACCAGTGGGGTCCCCCAAGGCTCTGTCCTTGGACCCATACTGTTCAACATCTTCATTAATGATGTGGACATTGGAGTCAGAAGCAGATTGGCCAAGTTCGCCGATGATACCAAACTTTGGGGCAAAGCATCCACACCAAAAGACAGGCGGGTGATCCAGGCTGACCTGGACAGACTCAACAAGTGGGCAGATGAGAATCTGATGGTCTTCAATGCCAAAAAATGCAAGGTTCTCCACCTTGGGAAGAAAAACCCATAGCATCCTTATAGGCTCAGCAGTGCTATGTTGGCTAGCGCTATGGAAGAAAGAGACTTGGGGGTCATCATTGACCACAAGATGAACATGAGCCTGCAGTGCAATGCTGCGGCTAGTAAAGCAACCAAAACGCTGGCTT